>OY770108.1:4328049-4928049 GCA_963669365.1 Verbascum thapsus
GTGGTGAAAAAGCTACCATTAGCTAGTGAAGATCAATTCGTGACTCCTTTCATTGCTGTTGCTGAACCATAACTCGCTCTCCCCCTCTTTCTCTTTGGAATAGCGGAATTGCGGCGATACTATGTAGATGGTGAAGAATCTCAACCATTAGCAAGTGAAGATCAATCCATAAGTCTTTTCATTGTTGTTGCTCAACCATAAATAGCACCGTCTTTCTCTTTCCCTTTACCCCTCTTTTTGGAATTGCGGAATACAGTATCGCTGTGAAAGTGGTGAAAAAGCTCAACCACTAACAAGTGAAAAAGATCAATCTGTGAGTGCTTTTTTCGTTGCATCTGCTCGACCATAACTCTCTTTGTCTCTCTCCATTTCACTCTCACTCTCTTTGCAATTGCGGAATTACAATGGTGATGTGAAGGTGGTGAAGAAACTCAACTATTAATTCGTGAGTCCTTTCATTGCCGCTAATCAACATAATTCTCTCCCTCGCTTGGAATTGCTGAATTACAACGATGTTGTGAAGGTGGTGAAGAAACTCATCCATTAGCAAGTGAAGAAGATCAATTTGTGAGTTCTTTTGTTGTCGTTGCTTCAACCATAACTCTTTCTCTCAGTTTCTCTTTATCTCATTATGGAATTGCGGAATTGCAGCGGTGCTGTGTGAAGATGTTGAAATGCTGAAGAAGCTCAACCATTAGCAAGTGAAGGAGATCAAATCGTGAGTCATTCTTTCGTTGCCATGCTCAACTAAAACTCCCCCCTCTCTATCTTCCCCCTCTCTCTGTTCTCTCTCTTTGGAAATGCAGAATTGCAGCGATGGTGTGAAGGTGGTGAATGAACTTGACCATTAACAAGTGAAGAAGATCAATTCGTGAGTCCTTTCGTTGCCGTTGGTCAACCATAGCACACTCATTCTCTTTTCCTTTTTCTCCCCTTGTTTTTGGAATCGCAGAACTGCAACGATGCTGTGAAGGTGATGGAGAATCTTAACCATTAACAAGTGAAGAAGATCAATTTGTGAGTCTTTATTACATTGCTACTGCTCAACAACAACTTTCTCTCTCCGTCTTTCTCTATTACCCGCCCTCTCCCTCCATCTATCTCTTTGGAATTACGTAACAGCAGCGATGCTGTGAAGGTGGTGACGAAGCTCTATCACTAGCATAGGAAGTGAAGAGCATTTTGAGTCCTTTCATTGCCGTTGCTCAACCATAACACACTCTCTCCCTCACTCTCTTTGGAATTGCGGAATTGCAGTAATACTGTGAACATGGTGAAGAAGTTCAACCATTAGCAAGTGAAGAAGATCCGTGAGTCTGTCTTTCATCGTCGCACTCAATCAAAACATATATTTCTCTCCCTCCTTTTGGAATTGCAGAATTACAGCGATGCTGTGAATGTGGTGAAGAAGCTCAACCATTAGCAAGTGATGAAGATCAATTCGTGATGACTTCTTTCATTGCCTCTGCTCAAACATAACTTTATCTCCCTCTCTCTCTTTGATATTGTGGAATTGCAACGATGCTATGATGGTGGTGAAAAAGCTCAACCCTTAGCAAGTGAACAAGATCAATTCGTGAGTCCTTTCATTACCACTCCTCAATCTAATTCTCTCTCCCTCTTTCTGGAATTGCTGAATTACTGCGATGTTGTGAAGGTGATGAAGAAGCTTAACCATTACCAAGTGAAGAAGATCAATTTGTGAGTCCTTTCGTTGCCGCTTCCCAACCATAACACACTTTTTCTTTTTTGGAGTTGCAGAATTGCAGCGATGCTTGAAAGTTGTGAAGAAGCTCAACCATTAGCAAGTGAAAGAAGATCAATCAATGAGTCAACCATAACTTTCTTTCTCTCTCACTCACTATCTATATTCATATCTTTGGAATTGCGAGATTGCAGTGATGCTGTGTAGGTTGTAAAGAAGCTCAACCATTAACAAGTGAAGAAGATCAATTATGTGAGTCAATCTTTTGTTGCTGCTACTTAGCTATAACTCTTTCTCTTTCTCTTTGCCTCTATTTAGATTTGCAGAATTACAATGATATAACGATATTGTGAAGGCGGTGAAGAAGCTCAACCATTTAGCAAGTGAAAAAGATCAATTCGTGAGTATTTGTTTTGGTGTTGCTGCTACACTATCTCTTTCCCTATTTCTCCCTCTTTCTGGAATTGCGGAATTATAGCGATGTTGGGAATGATGTGAAAAAGTGCAACCATTAGCAAGTGAAGAATATAAATCCATGAGTCCTTATTTTATTGCCTTGCTCAACCATAACCATCTCTCTATCTCCCTTCATTTCTTTCTCCTTCTCAACCATAACATACTCTTCACTTTCTCTATCCCCCACCATCTTTTGGAAAATGTTGAATTGCAGCAATGTTGTGAAGATGGTGGAGTTCAACCACTTGCTAGCAAGTAAAGTCCTTTCGTTGTTGCTGCTGCTTAACCATAACACTCTCTATCCCTCCCCCACTTTCTCTATTTTGGAATTGGTGAAGGTGGTGAAGAAGCTCAACCATTAGCAAGTGAAGAAGATCAATCATGAGTCCTTTCGTCGAAGAAGATCAATCATGAGTCCTTTCGTTTGCCCTGCTCAACCACAACTCTCTCTATCTCCCTCCCTCTCTCTCTTTGGAATTGCAGAATTGCAGCGATGTTGTGAAGGTGGTAAAGAAGTTCAACCATAAGCAAGTGAAGAAGATCAATCCATGAGTCCTTTAGTTGTCACTGCTCAATGATGACACTCTCTTTGGAATTGCAGGTTGTGAAGGTGGTAAAGAAGCTCAACTTTTAGCAAGTAAAAAAATCAATATGTGAGTCATTTCATTGCCGCTGCTCAATCACAACTCTTTCTCTCTCTCCCTTCTTCTTTCTCTTTAGCACTGAGAAATTGAGACATTGTTGTGAAAGTAGTGAAGAAGCTCAGCTATTAGCAAGTGAAAGAAGATCAAGTCATGAGTCCTTTCGTTGCCGCTGCCTAACCATAACACTGTCTCTCCTTTTCTCCCTGTCTTAGGAATTGCGAAATCGCAACGATGTTGTGAATGTGATGAATAAGCTCAACCATTAGCGAGTGAAGAAGATCAATCTGTGAGTCCTTCATTACCGCTGCTCAACCATAACTGTCTCTCCCTCTCTATATCCATCTCTCCTTCATTCTTTGAATTGCAGAATTGCATTAATGTTGTAAAGGTGGTAAAGAAGCTCATCCATTAGCAAGTGAAAGAAGATTATTTCGTGAGTCCTTTCGTTGCCTTGCGGAATTGCAGCAATATTGTCTGGTGAAGAAGCTCAACCATTAGTAAGTGAAGAAGATCAATCCGTGAGTCATTTTTTTGTTAGCTAAACTATAACACTCTCTCCCTTTTTATCCTCTTTCTGGAATTGTGGAATTGCAGCAATGCTGTGAAGATGGTGAAAAAGCTCAACCATTACCAAGTGAAGAAAATCAGTGAGCTTCTTTCTTTCTCGTTGCTTAACCATAACTCTTTTTTTTATCTTTAGTTTGGAATTGCGGAATCGCAGCGATGCTGTGAAGGTGGTGAAGAAGCTCAACCATTAGCAAATGAAGAAGATCATTCGTGAGTCCTTTCGTTGCCACTACTCAACCATAAGACTTTCTCTCGCTTTCTCCCTCCTTTTTGAATTGCGGAATTGC
This sequence comes from Verbascum thapsus, assembly GCA_963669365.1. Lineage (NCBI taxonomy): Eukaryota > Viridiplantae > Streptophyta > Magnoliopsida > Lamiales > Scrophulariaceae > Verbascum > Verbascum thapsus. The sequence goes on from OY770108.1 coordinate 4,331,709, forward strand.
ATAGATGTTGTGAAGGTGGTGAAGCAGCTCAACCATTAGCAAGTGAAGGAAGTTCAATCTTTTGTCATCACTACTCAACCATAACTCTCTGTCACTCCCTCTCTTTGGAAGAATAACTTCTTGAAGGAAACAACCACAAGAACTTAAAAAATTCAAAACCACGTTTACCTCTAATATCAAGAATTCAAGAAACAATGAATAAACAACAAGAACCGACAGAAATATATAAAAAAACATATTTTGTTTATTGTTCCCGGAAAAGATATATTGCTACCATTTTTCTGCAAAAAAGAAAAAGATCCCGAAAATTGAAGAATGGGGGAAAGGAATAATACGAGGACACTCACACAACAACCTGCAGATTCCTCGATAAAGATCTCGACGTCAAGAAATCACATAAGAACAAGAACTTGGAAAAAAATCAGATATTCAAAAAAAAACCTCTATGAAGAAACCACATTGACATTTTTCTCAACCTATATGAAGAACGTCAGAAAACCTCAACAACTATAAAGAAACAAGTACGAAAATGAAAACAAAAAAAAGAGAGAAAAGGAACCTCCGAGGAGCGAAAGACTTACTCGATTGTTACACTATTCACAATGATCAAACTCTACAATTAAGTTAGAATTTATAGACAAATAAAGCGTGTGGCGAAGATAACGGAAAAAAGAGAACATAGTTCTCCATAAACATTAGAAGTGATTCTTGATCTCGCTATAGCCCTGGATAACATAAAAAGAACGGCTTTGAACCAAAAGAAAATAGTACTAAAGACAAAAGAATCTTGATTTTTTCCAGTATAAAAATCAAGAATCTTGATGTTCAAATTGACCTAGTTTTCAAAATAAAAAGCTGAAATTCAATATACCGAATTTCGATGTTAACTTGTCAACGAACATGTAAACTTGACCACTCTCCAATGTCTATTGTTGCTATTTTGGCTTGTGAAATCATACTCCCCTAAAAATAAAAATAAATATTGCAAAGCCACAACATTAACAGAAGAAAAAAACCTTAAAGTAAATTAAAGTATTAATATCATCTCATAAAACAAACAACATACTACACCAAGAATTTTGATCTTCAAATTGATCTTTAGCACCAAGAAATTGAAGAGGAATCTCTACTTTTCTCGGATCTCATCAAGAATCAATATACATTGGAGACAAATTGAAGAGAAAATCCTAAAAAAACACAGAGAATTTGTTGATAAGGATGAGTGAAGGACACGTGTGGGTTTATATAGATGACTGGGACTTTACCGGTAAGACAACTCAGGCCGACTTGTCTGTTTGTCTACCATCTAATTGATGAGGAAACTTCACAAGTTATTATTTTCCCTTCCCACCTGCAAGAAACACGATCAGTTAGCAACACTTGAAATTTTATCTTTGATAACATCTCAGAAACCAGACAACAGACGATACGTCTTCAAATTGATGTAAAAATTTCTCTTCTTTCTTGGTGTTCAGCATCAATTTGAAAACTAAGGTGTCATCTCTTGTCTGGGTTGTGAGATGTTATGAAAAACATATTTTCAAGTGTTGCAAACTGATCGTGTTTCTTGCAGGTGGGAAGGAAGATGCATATTTAGTTGTGAAGTTTCTTCATCAGTTAGATGTAGACAAACAAACAAGTCAGCGTGAGTCCTACTAGTAAATTACCCACACAGACCTACGGACTGTCCTTCACTCATCTTTTTCAACAAATTCTCTGTGTTTTTTCAGAATTTTCTCTTCAATTTGTTTCCAATGTATATTGATTTCATGATGGGATTCAAGAAAAGTAAAGATTCCTTTCAATTTCTTGTTGCTCACGATCAATTTGAAGATCAAGATTCTTGGTGTAGTCTGTTGTTTGGTTTATGAGATGATATTAATACTTCAATTTACTTTAAGGTTTTTTTCTTCTGTTAATGTTGTGGTTTTGCAATTTCACTGATTTTTATTTGTAGGGGAGTTTTCACGAGCCAAATAGCAACAGTAAACATTTGTGAGTGGTTAAGTTTACATGTTCGTTGACAAGTTAAGGTAGAAATTCGGTATATTAAGTTTCAGTTTTTTATTTTGAAGATTAGGATCAATTTGAACATCAAAATTCTTGATTTTTATGCTGGAATAAATCAAGGTTCATTTGTTTGTGGTATTTTTTTTTTGGGTATCATTTGGATTATTCTCTTTTTTCCGTTTTTTTCATCACACGCTTTATTTGTCTATAAATTCTAACTTAATTGTAGAGTTTGATCATTGTGAATAGTGCAAAACTCGAGTGAGTCTTCCGCTACTCATGCGAACAGAGGTTTTTTTTCTCTTTTTTTTTTTTGTTTTCCTACTTGTTTCTTTATAGTTGTTGAGTTTTTCTGACATTCTTCATATAATAATGTCAATGTGGATTATTAGAGGGTTTTTTTGAATATCCGATGCCAAGTTCTTGTTCTTATGTTGGACGCTTAAGTTACGGCTTCTTGATGATTTCTTGACGTCGAGATCTTGATAATCTGACCTGTGTAAGTGTTCTTGTCTTCTTTTTTTCCCCCATTTTTCAATAGCGCATCATTGATTTTTCAATCATCGTAAAATTTCCTGGATCTTTTTCTTTTTGACAGAAAAATGATAGCAATAATATATTTTTTCCTGGAATAATAAACAAAATATGTTTTCTTATATAGTTTTCTGCTGGTTCGTGTTGTTTATTCATTGTTTCTTGAAGTTCTTGATATTAGAAGGTAAACGTGTTTTTGAATTTTTTAAGTTCTGTGTTGTTTCCTTTAAAAAGTTATTCCTTGAATTCTTTATTGTCAATTTTAGCTTTCAAGAACTAGTCTAATATGGGGGGAATTATAGATTTCGTCCCCGAACTTAATCGCAATCGCAAAATTGGTCCCTGTTGTTACAGATGCGTCAATTTAGTCCCTCAACATACGAGTTTTGGATAAATATAGTCCCCACCGTTAAACTGCCGTTAAATCACTAACGGAATGCGCTTTTTTAAGGGAAAATTACACTTTTAATCATGAAATTTGCTGCTTATGGACATGTTTGTTATATTTCCGCAAAATGGTATCAGAGCCTTAGGTTTTATTGATGAAATAATTAATTATTATTGCATTTTATTACTTTACTCTCTAACGGAGGAGATTTAAACAAGAATGGAACATTCGAACAAATGTTCAACGAGCTACGAAAAGAGAGATTTTTGTCCAACTTGGACATAATTCGATACTAAGACTGATACTTCTAAGATTACCCATGATCTTAGAGAAATTCAAAAAACGGTTCAAGATTATGGTCATAGGTTGATCTATATACCTATGAAAATAGAGCAATTGAACCAAAAGATGGATGAGATATTACAGTCCTCCCCGATCTGAAAACTCAATAGTAGATTTGAAAAAAGAAGTTTCAAATCTAGGAGAAAAACGGAAGGGTCGTATTGGTTCATCCAATACGGACCGCATCCGTGATGCTTTTGGGCCAGTACCCCTTTTGCACCAGAAAGGTAAGGCAACGGAAATTCCGCGGCCCAAAACACAAGAAGATAAAATTAATGAAATCCTCAAAAGGATTAATTAATGGGAAGTCTCACGAGTAGATCTATCCGATCTCCAAGAATTGGCTGAATCTTTCTCCCAGTTAGGGATGGTAGACTTAGTCAACGTTAAACCTAACGAGGTGACAACTGTGGTGCCACCAGCACTACCACTTCCGGAAGGAAGCACAGCATCTAATAATCCTCCAAAGGATAGCTCGATGCGTGAGGGTGTGGATTTCCACACTAATGCGACGCCAACTTTCGTTGGAACGCGTCTCAAAGATAATCCAGGGAGAAATCCAAAAAGGGTACCAGAAAATACACCATGGGCTAGGACGATGTCTCAGCCCTTGCACCCTTATGGAACTATTGTGAATCTGGATATTATCGATTTTCGAAATATCGAAAAAATAATCGATGAATGGGTAGCTGCCATGAAAATAACGGCCACCACTCTAGCACTCGACAAAGAAAACTTCGTCAGGTTGATGGAATTGAGTCTAGAGGGATCAGTCAAGGTTGGTTGGGACCAAACACCTGCCTCAACCAAACAAGGAGTTCTGGATGGTGAATCCAAAAGCACTATTGCAGAAAGATTCGGAAGGCTTATAAAGCTTCATTTCATCGGAGATGGATACTTCAATGAAAGTAATTCCGAAAAAATTAGAGAGAACATGCAAGCTCTCTTTGGTATGGAATTAAGAAATATTTGTGCAATAGATGAGTATATCTATTGGTTTCGCAAATACTTCTTTCAAAGTGGAGTCCCAACGGATGTAGCAGCACATTTGTTCTTCGCCAAGGTTTGCAGCCCATGGCGAGAAATGCTGATACAAAGTTATAAGGTTCCCGAAGGCCAGCTGGATTCGGTAGCCAGAAGAACGTCTTTTCTCAAAGACAAGTTAAAGGACTGGTGTGCTCAAGCCTTACTCCAGAAAAATATGAAAAAACTAAGAGGAAAGTTGTCTTTGTTTTTAGGCTGCTAAAGTTGTCTTTGTGTATGTTGTAGGTCATTTAACGACAAAATATGACGTAATTGGTTATGGGGTTGTTTTGCTTGAATTACTATGTGGGCGTCGTGTTCTTGATATACATATGGTTTCAAAGGAGCAACCCTATTTATAAATAGGATTCCAATACCCTGTAAAGGAAACACGTAAAGTTACACTGCTTACTTTGCAGTGCCTAAGCAATATGCCAAAACTAAGGCCAACTATGGCTGGAGTTTTACTCTCTCTAAAACAGCTTTAAGGTCCAAAAGCTATGTGAAAAACAGAGGATAATAAGTGAATGTTTTACTATGGTCAATGAGACCACTTTGTTCGACTTAAATACAACAGATATGAACATTTAGTTCAAGGTAGATTACTATCTATATGCCATGAATTCTTTTTTAATTTGTTGCTTTGTTTTTCTTAGATAATGACCACTATATATACCCCACAACAGAGCTTGTACGGAAGTTGCAATTATCTTCTGTGCTAGAGATACTTATATTTGCAAGAAATAAGTTTCTCTTTGTTTCCCTTTTCGTATTTGTTTGTGTTGTTTCTTTAAAGTTGTTGAGGGTTTTATGACGTTCTTGATATAGGATGAGAATAATGTCAATGTCGAATTCTCAAAATTTTAGAAATTCACATTGCCTGATATTTTTTTCGTAAGCATGCTGTTTAATAAAATTGTTTAGATATTTTTTGATTTCTTGATAATTTTTTGGAGGGGGGTTTCGATATTAGAATTGAATATGGTTTTGAAGTTCTTGTGATTGTTAATATTTAGCGTCATGAATTCTTAATATTATTCAAGAACTGGTCTGTTATGATCAAACACAGAAATAAGCAACTTACCCTCATGAAACTTGTGTAGTTAATGCAGGTATACATTGTGCATGAAACTGTTGGTTGTCGGTGATTTTGGGAGCGTATGAATATTGATTTTCAAGTACTCTAACATGGTTATCTTTTTCACACATCAATTTTCAGAACTTCCTAAAACTGGTCTGTTTTTTTTATATATCAAATTCACAGAAATTACTACGATCGAAATAGACTCATTGCTCGTATAAATCGAGGGAAGATACTTGGGTTTACGGAAAATTCTATTCTAAATTCTTATTTCATCTTTTATTTCACATATTTAGATGATTGACGTATAATTCACAAGTGTACTTATTAAAGAATGTTTAACATGTGTTAAATATATAATATATGGAATTTAGAAGATATAACACGATCTAAAATAGAAAATCTTGTCACATTTGACCCACTAGTCACTAGATACATTGAATTCAATATGAAGTCGGTTCATCGAGAATACATTTAGATGCAAGTGATTTAGGTGATTTTATAAGTCCGATTACCGAATCTCCCATTTTGATATTGTAATTATCAAAACCCGGAAGAATGATCAAAATGATTATATTTAATGTATAATAGATATTACATAAATTTATATAACGTGCATATGATAATCTCAAATTTTTGCATATAAATGGAACTAGTAATAATGACTTTTCCACTCACGAAATATTCTAAAAGTCATTGAAAATACTTGTAACAATTATATGGAAAATATTTAAGAAATTATGAGTGCACGCATCACTTGACTATTTAAAATTGAAAATTAAGGAACAATTCCATTTGACTATCACAAAATCAAAAAAGAACAAAAATGGAGTTGTTGAGCATCATCAAATATAGGGTTTGTTTATTTATTTTCTATTAATTGAAACATAATAATATAGATACTCGTGTGAAATAATAAGTGTATTTGTTTATATTTTTAAAATATTTAGAAATATATAGATATGTTAAATTAATGATAATTATATGTTATATGATGAAGTAAAAAAAAATTGAAATGTTTAGATAAAATTAACTTAAGTCACCAAGTTTAGGTAGAGTTAATATAAACCCTAAAATTTTCTTAAATATTAAAAATGTTTTTAGCTCGAGAATCATTAGATTGACCCATTAATTAAAAAATTACTTCTAAAGACTAAAACAGCTTCAAAATTCTCATTATTACAAAAATACAACAAAAAAACATACAAAAAAAGATTAAAATTCAAACTAATAATATTTTTAATCAAATTAATTCCATTATTCTCACATAAAACCTTCTGCTAATATTGGCTTATCATCATCATCATACTCTTCATCATCTAATTTCTTTCCCAAATTGCCCCTATCCTTTTCCCCAATTTCCAGCCCTACCAATCCATCAACACAAGCTCCCACACCCTCCGCCGGCAAACCCAACCCAACCAAAACATCCGAATTCCCCGCCGCATTGCCGCCTCCAACAAACACCTCGTCACCGGGAATCTCCGTCGATCCGGCGCCTTTCTCGGGGGCGCAGCCTCCGGAAGGTGCGGTTACGCCTTCCGTTATTCCGACGAGCGCATCTGAAGGGTCTTCTTCCCATGGATCGTCCACGCATCGATCCTCATCGTCGGATGCGGAGACGAGCGATCTGACGGCGGAGGCGGCTTTCAGAAACGCCTCTTTGATGGATTCCGGCGGCAGTGCGCAGTCTTCGAGGCCGGCGTCTTCGAGCCGCGGCGGCTTGATTTTGCCTAGAAATGTCTCTTTTGTTGCTTCCATTGAATTTTAGAAACCCTAGAAACAGTGAATCTGATTTTGATCGCTTTAAGAAAGTGTATTGAAGGGGTGTATATGTAAATACACCTATCCTTTGAGTCGGTTGTGTAAAATAAAAAAAATGTATGATTGATTGATAATTTAACGGATATTTTTCACCATTTTTATCACTTCTTTTGAATAATCTCTATTTTAAAATTATTCATATTTCCATTTTCGTTTTTCATAATTTCCAAAAAATTATTTGCTATTTTAAAAAATATTTCCATAAAGATATTGATTTTTCTTAATTCTTACAAAAAGTTAGAGAGAGCAACTTTCTTTGGACGGAAGAAGTATTTAATTTGGTCTTATTATATATTTATTGTAACACATAAATATTTTATCATATCAAAAACATGTGAAAAACGATGATGAATAAATGAATAATGGTATATAAAATCTTTAAAAAAGAAATCATGTATACTGTTTTATTTTCTTATCGATTTATCATTGTTCATTGATAAGGTAATATATCTCTATTTATTTTGGTAAATATTAATTACAAAATCAAAATAAGTGCATTTATTATATTCATCTTTTACCAAAATAAAAACTGACAAAAGAGTGAAAATAAGAGTGGGATATATAGCATTACTGAAAACTAAAACATGGTGTCAACATTTAAATGAAGATTGCCAATAAATAATTTAATGAAATTAATTCAACACAACAATTTAAATCTAATTCAACACAAAGAAAGTTACACAAAATAACAAAACCACATTAAACTGCTCAAATTGCATCACATACACCACATTACAAATTTCATTACCCGTATGCCATAAATGGTATTTCACGTCCTATTCATAACGCAATTTATCTAACAAAATTCATGTAAAAACCAGAGTGACTATACCAAAAATAACATTTAAACGATATATATAACACTCCTTGACCAAAAATTCGTTCGATTTCATTATCGCAATTTGCAACACCACCACCATGTTTAACCGCTAGACGCAAAACAACCACTTTCGAAGTATAATATTCTCATATCAAACGTGTATAGCTTTTACATCCTCGACAAGGTGCCAACTTTGTGTCACAACTCAGTGATATTCAAGTGAAAAGTTACAAAATTCACACAAGTGTTCTAAGCCAATAAAAGCATCATTGAATGACCAAAAACAAGAAATGAAACAGCCAAAGATGAAAAAACACAAATAACCAGGCTACAAACTATATACTTTGAAAAAGAAGTTTATAACAAATTACCTTCTTTTCGACCTATCTCGAGTAATCAAAACCGACCCTCCTCATTGACGCGTCTCTAGAGTAGTTTTATAGGCTTCACTGCTCGAGCCAGAGGGCTGATGATTAAACTCACTTGTGGGCCCACTGCATTCGCTCGTTGTGGGTCCCGTGGTCTCAAATGCCATCTTCCTAAATTTTTTAAGGTCCTCTTTGTACTGTTTGGTGTCGTATGAGGCGTCGTGGTCTGAGCTCCCGTGTGATGAATCATATACTGCATTGTGACCAGGTTGAGTTCCCTCGATTAAGTTGTTTAGAGATAAGTTTCCTTCGAAAACACGAACTATCTGTATAGGTAGCATATCATAATTAACTTTAATGGTACATTACATAGACATCTCCTGCATGAAGACTCTAATTAGAGAAAACTTTAGGGTGTGTTTGGATTGAAGCATTTGAAATCTATGGATTTCAAATCCGTCAACAAATCCATGAAGTTCGTTTGGATGTATCCAAATTGTAATGGATTTCAAATCCGTCAACATTCACTTTGAGCTATTTTCTTCATAACTACGGTGGATTTCAAATAACTCAATTTTAGGTGTCATTTCAAATCCTTCCTCCAAATCCCCTCCCCAAATCCAAATCACTCAATTCAAAAACACCCTTAGGAAAATTACCATAATTTTTTCGATAGTAAAAGCAGATTACAATTTGATCCTCTGTATAGAAAAGCATATTCAATTTCACCTAAAGTTGTTTTTCCAGTTGTAAGGATTGGATAGGAGGTATCTTGGTAGTTTGCAAAAGTTCAAGGGGCTCGTTGTAATTACTCAATGATAAAGGATGTGTATATAATTACCCTTAACTTTATGCATACTTATCTCCAATGAAGAAACAAAAGATTCGGCGAGAAAATAATAATAAAGGGTTCAACTCAGTAGTGTTTAAAATATTTTCAATGTTTTTGGGCCTTTGGGGCTAACATAAGAGATTTACCTGACTCATTGCTGGCCTACGTCGAGCCAAATGACGAACACAGACAGAAGCACATGCAACCATTTGGGCCATCTCAAGAGAATCATAATCATTCTGCAACTTTGGATCAGCCACACTATCGAAATTGTCATTTTCCAGAGCTTCTGTAAGCAAAGGCCTTGCCTACATTAAATAAAATAAGTTATATTTCTGAAGTTATTGTTCCATCTGAAAATAATAATAATAATAATAATAAGCCAAAATAACAACTATGTATAAGAAAAGAACAAGAATAATCAATCAAGAAGAGGAATGAGAGTTCAATCTCTGTTAGAGGAAACAGTCATTTTTACCAAACAAAACTGTATCATTTTTCCTTCTTTTTATAGAAAAGGCCTTCTCTACAAAGCCATCAAAAAGCATTGAATGTATACTGAAACTTATATCTTGCAAACCAAGTACTCTAGAAGAATTTAAAATTAAAAATAGTCAAGAAAGTAAATTACACATCTTTTCTTCACATTTTTTTCAGTTACTAAAGCCAAGCACGAGTTAAGAAATAGCCTCACCCAATCAACAATATTATCGTCGAGATAGATTTGTGATCTATCAATTGGCCGGCGTCCGGTAATCAACTCCAAAAGCATAACACCAAATGAGAAAACATCGGATTTCTCCGTTAGCTTTCCAGTAAGAGCATATTCTGGAGCTAAGTAACTGCAAGTAGCAAGACATGTATAAATGAAATGTAGTGGAAAATTATGTCAGATGATTTTTATACTGAAATGTAATACGACAAAAATGATGTTATAGCTTTACTCAATATGCATGTTCAAAATCAGCTATTGAAAGTTTAGTAGCATATGCATCAGAACAAGAAGAGCGAAGGAGAGTGCCAATTTTCAGTAGCTTACCCAAAAGTTCCCATTACGCGGGTGGAGACATGGGTATCAGTATCTGAGTAGAACCTTGCAAGCCCAAAATCCGCAACCTGATTTATGATTCCCAAGGATAAATAGTGATTATATGTGAAGTCTGAGAAAAGAAAAGGTTGGATATTTAAAACTACATAAAGATTAGCATGCTGTAACTGATTGAAAAATAAAACAATACATCAACATGTCAGAGAGAGAGACTGAAAGAGTTTGGTTTAGTGAGTATAATGCAAGGATATTAATGACATTTTACAGAAATATAAATACCCACCTTTGCGTCAAAATTGTCATCAAGGAGAATGTTAGAAGACTTTATATCACGGTGTATGATCTTGGGTTTACCTGCATATGTCATTTAATTTGAATGTTACTGAGTCTTTCAAAGAAAGACAACATGAAAACATTCAACTCAAAACACTGAGAATTATGCAGGAAAAGACTCACAGTCCTCGTGCAAATATGCTAATCCTTTAGCAGAGCCCAGGGCGATTTTGATCCTTTTTTTCCAGTTTAAAAGTGGCTGCCCCTTCCCTGCATTAGTTGTCTCTCTGGTAAGACACAAATATAAACAAGAGATGGAACTCGAAGGTATCATACATGATGGCAACTCATTTTATCAAAATTTTGGGAACTTAAAGTTAGAAAAACAGATCTAAATGTAGGCTACAAGCAGAAATGTGAAAGAAAAATGAAATTACAAGAGGATTACTAAATAATTCTAGTATTTCCGACAAATTAGATGTGAGTAAGAGCATTAAACTTCAATAAGATCTCATATCTACTGAATCAAAATTACCATTCTTCTGTTTCAGGCTAAGGATTTTCTAAAGCTCGTCAACTACCCTAAACATGCATTTATGGGTATACAAACATAGCTATTCTTAGAAGTAGTTAACTCAAATCCCATATGGACTTACCATGTAAGTGAAACTCCAGCGTAAAATTTGAAACATATTCATATACCAACAGTCTTTGAGTCCCTGAAATGCAGTGCCCAACCAGTGATACTAGATGCTTGTGATGTACACGGCTTATAGTATCGACTTCAGCCTGAAATTCACGCTCCCCTTGGCCACTCCCAATTTTCAATTTCTTAACTGCAACCTCTTTCCCATCACGAAGGACTCCCTTATGGACATATCCAAAGCCACCTTGCCCAAGGAGATTTTGGCCAGAAAAATTGTTTGTTGCAACTGCAAGTTCTTCATATGTGAATGTAGGTTTTGTTAAAGCCATACTAGTATCAGGGACCGCTTGTGGAATAGGCTTCTCAGAGCCATCCACTGAAGATGACTGATAATTTGATGCAATGCCTGGTGGAGGGGTGGGTTTTGACAGCCCAGCAACGTCACCCGTTGGTGGTGTAGCATTTCGTTGACGTTGATGTAGTGGACCATGAGTGTCCTCTATAAAAGCCAAAAAGGTATACTAAGATCTATGTGCACAAAAAGAACATAAGAATTAGCATAATACGTTATAATCAGTGATATCGATTTTGAAACTTGGAAGCAAGGACATCACAGAACATAAGAATTCCCCTGTTATATTCTATGGTCACAAATGTTTGAAGTGTCTTCAACTATAGAGTTGGTGCTGCATCATACCAACTTCCATTGCAACATTACTCATAATTCTTTGCTATAAACCTCATAAAGTTATACCGACAGCATTGTGACATGACTTTTGGTGGCACAATCTTTTCACCAAGCCGATTCCATTTTTTAAATTTTAATTGTCACAGCCTCATAGTCTGCGACAGTCTAAACAAATATAAATGTCAGTTTCAGTCAACAAAAAAACTCATGGTGCTGCATCAATTTGTAAGCAGAAGTGGCCATATGCTACCATCATAACTTCACTATTGAAGATGAGTTTCAACTCTTCTTCCTTGTCAACCGAGTTTTCAATCGGTACCCAACCTAGGTTAGGAGGTGGCCAGCAGAGCGTCAGATCCAGTTTCAACAAAAGAAACTTTGAAACCACAATGTGCTAATGAATTATATGTATCTTGAGTTGCATCTTTTCCCTCATTCATGCCTGCTATACTTTTCAATAGTCCGAAAAAGTCATTTTTTGGGTATGTTCTACTGGGGTTAACAAGTCAAAATAGTGGATGGGAGATTCAGAAACTTATGATGTGAAATAATCTATACCTTGGAAGGGAGCCAATATCCTATTAACAAGGTCGCTATAACTTTTCAGGCTTTCATCTGTGCTCTTAGCTTAAGAAATAATGCTACGTGACCACAATTCCAAAAGCAAGATTAGAGAAATTACATGGCTCCCAGGCATAACATGCTTACATGCATAATCAGCATCTTAAGTTACTGTACTAAACAAAATATAAAACTGCACTAAATTACAAGAACAAGGTTCCAAACTGGTTGATCTACTATACTCAATCCTACGTCAAAAAGTGCAGAAAATCCCAAAAAAAAAGGAATTGTATCACTGACGATAAATTAACAACACTGAAGCTAAATACCAACCAGACCTAGTTACGGAAAAAGTAATAAACATTTTAAACCAGAAATACAAAAATAAAAGCTGAAGTTCATAGTATTGAACCTTTAGGCCCCTGTGAAGGAACATCAGCAGCAAACCTCCTCTTCCTCCTCTTGTAGCAAATGAAGAAAACACACACGCAAACCAGCACAATCACCCCGCCTATCCCCATTCCCACCCCCAGCGCCACCAACGTCTTGTGTTTACTCGACTGCGGCTCAGAAACCGCCGCAACCGGATGCGCAACAACCGCCGGCGGCGTTCCGTTCTGCGGTAGCGAAGGCGGTAGTATCAGAACCACCGGCGACGACGGCGGAGAAGACATTGCCGGAGATCAGAGATTCAGAATTCCAGCAAGAAGTAGTGGAGATGTAGCGATAGTAAAAAGTGTGAAGTACATACAAGTAGCAGCTTTAACAATAACACACCACATAGAGCAAAAAGTGCTTGAGTTTTGTGAAACGCCGTCGTTTTGGATCCCGTTTGCGGCTGAGTGGGGGTGACTGGACTTGCCAGGTACAAGGAGAATATATAAAGTGACGTCGTTTTATTATTGCGCCCTCATGCCTGATTTAAACAAACGAGGTATATATATAGAATAATATATATATATAGTTTTATGTCACGTGCGTGTGTCAACCACGTGATCACCTCTTCCTCCATATATTTGCGGATATTTGTAAAATAGTCTAGTCAAACCTGATTTGAATAAATTGTAATTCAAGTTCGTATAAATTATTATGGAAATTTAGAATTTATGTTGAGGTTTATTCGGTCAATTATTAGGCTGAATATAAGTCGAACTCGAATAATATGGATTTTTGCACATATTTTATCGTTTTTCACTACTCGAATCAAGCTTGAAGGGGAGTTTAAAAGTTATCGAACAAATAAAAGTTTAATTTAATATGTTTACAAATCAAATTTAAACGAACTTTTATTTAAAAGACTCGAGAAATCAAATCAAACGAACTAGTTAAAAAGGTTTTATGTGATAAATGAATACTAAGGAATATTTGAGAAATTTTATGAAAAAACGATTTTAATGAAATCAATCCCTAATCATACCTAGATGAGGGATCGGCTGAACCGGACCCTCGTAGAACGACCCAACAACATTCATATCACAAGAAATCTAACTTCATTTTAACAACTAATAACAACTGGCTTGCATGTCTTGAAAAATAATAATATGTGCAATTAATCTCGATTCTCGGGTGGGTCCCACAAGTCCACATATCAGATCAACAATAACCATGACCCGAGTTAATCCTACTAAAATTGAATTATCCAAAGTTATGAGTTAACCCTGATTAACTCAAAACAAACCAATATATACAAAAATCACAAATTCAGCAAGTGCTTATAGATTTGTGCCCCATTCTGAATACCTATCCCTAAATCCCTCAAATAGATGCTCTTTTCACCTGTTTCATCAGCCACTTTCTTTGCCTCTATCAGCATCTGATCAAGCAGATGTGCATTCAACATGCTGCTTAAATTTCCAGGTACGTTTTCAGCGATTATTTGAGTGATATTACATGTGCTACACGAAGCATCCAACTCAAACCCACGTATCAAATTGTCCTCCCCTTTATTCTTCGCCTTTTTCTGAAGAATATTAGCAAGTTCTTCACAAGTCAAGTCGTCGAACTGAATCCTAGTTGAGAATCTTTTGTATAATTCGTTGTTGAACTTCATGTATTGGTTTAGGGCCCTTTGATTTCCAGCAAATATGATAGATGTGTGTCCATCATCCATTGTGGATATGATTTTATCCACTGTCTTTGAGTTAATGGGATCTTCTTCGTCTATGTTTACAAGAAGTACGCCTCCTTCTGCATCTTTAATCTGACAAATGATATACAGTGTGATTTTTGAAGATAAAATTGAGACAATTTTGATAAGTGTAATAGTTAATAACCTTTTGATTTCCTTGCATTTCGGTCACGGTGTAAGAAGACAATGCTCCCGATAGATAAAATAGTTTACCGAGAATTCGAGCTACAGTAGACTTGCCTGTCAATGGCAATAGTTGAAATAAGGTACAATTCTGAATGTGAAAATAATTGGTTGACAAATGTAATGGCATTTATGAGCATGGTGATTAATCTAATACAACTGACCAAAAAACTTGCAAACAAGTTCTTCAATAACTATCATGGATCCATGATCGAAGAAATTACTAAAATTGTAATCGAAGCCTGTCTATACAATCCTAAAATCGCGATAATTAACAATTGAAACACAAATAGATAAGTTAATAACGAAACTAGGGTTTGGAATTATAATACCTGTTCCATTATTTCCTACGAACACCATGTGAAAGGGTTTTGGAGGCACAACCCTATATCCATCAATCGCATCCTTCTCCGCCTCGATTATTTTCTCCAGAATCGTATCTAACTGGCTCTTCACTTCTTCCAATCCAACAATCTCGGATATTTCATGTTTGACTTCATCCAACTGATCAAAATTTCAAAAAATACGAAAAAAATCAGTAAAATTGACGAGATACAAAGGAAAAGAAAACGGATAATTGAAGAGAACATACTGTTGGTACATCTTCGTAGAATGATTCACATAGAATTATCGACATTATTGATCTACTTTGTTTTCAAATTTGCTGCGTTTTTTAGTGTGCTATTGAGTTTTTAGGGCAAGCAATTTTGGGCATAATTCATAATTGATTAGTTAATATATTCTCCAGGAACGTTTGAAACGGCGTCGTTTGTTTTTATTCTTATTTTATTTGGTAGTCCCCTAATGTTTCCATATCCCCCTCCACGTTGTCCTTTTCTTTAATTAATAATTAATAGTTTAATTAAATACCCAAATTAGGTGTATTTAAAACATTAATTTTGACTTTTAAAAAAATCATGCAGATATATAGAAATAATCGAAAATTTTAAACGAAATTTTTGGTATCTTTAAGTGACATTATTATGTATATTTTTACATTAATTATAGTGTTTATATAGAGCAAGATTTTGTTTATTATTATGAGCCGGTATAAAATATGATGATTTTATTGTAAAATAATGACGAGATCTCATAAGAAGTTTACTAAAGTAAAAAAAAATAAACAATTTTGATAAAATATTTTAAAATTATATATCCGATTTTCAAGGAGGATTAAATATGTTTAGCCGCAAAGAAATAACAAGAATTTAAAATAACCTTTACATAATAATAAAAAAAAAACCTAAAAAATTAAACTAAAAAGTACACACATCATTTATTATTATTTTAAACTTCGAAAATTTTTGGATTTCAATTAAAATTTTATTAGATATTTTGCAAATTAATTATTATATTATTAATTAAATTTCTTAAAAACTTCTGATTTTAGTATAATTTTCTGTTAGATTCAAAGCCCACTAAATTTTTGTAATTTTAAGGCCGCCAATCTTTGAAAATCTCAAGTATTTTGAACAATTTCTAAACAATTTATTTACACTCGAATCTTTATAATTCTAAGGCCACCGTGCCAAATTTAGATCGCGAATGAAACTTCTCGAATATATTAAATTCTACGCTTTTTCTTACTATTTTCTTCTTTCAATTTGCTACGTTTTTTTTCTTACTATTTTATTCTTTCAATTACTATCCTTGAGTGAAAAGGTGAAATAAATGAAGCAAAACTTATTTTTCACACATGTTTCTTAATTAGTTGCTAATTTAACGATGAGATTATAAGGTTTATTTTAAAAAAAATATCGATTTAATCATAATATTTACATCTTTAATGTTCATTATATATTTCTATCTGACTTTTCCAGATCCCAATACATTATTCAATGAAGCAAAACTTATTTCTAACACATGTTTCCTAATTAGTTGCTAATTTATTAATGAGATTATAAAGTTTATTTAAAAAAAGTATGAATTTAATCATAATATTTACATCTTTAATGTTCATTATATATTTTCTATCTAATTTTTCCAAATCCCACTACATTATTCAATGAAGCAAAACTTATTTCTGACACATGTTTCTTAATTAGTTGCTAATTTAACAATGCGTTATAAAGTTTTATTTTAAAAAAAATATAGATTTAATCATAATATTTACATGGTTAATGTTCATTATGTATTTAAAAATAAAATAAAATCCATAAAATAACTATGAAATACATGAATTAGTCCTTGGTTGATTTTTCCTTGCCCAAAAACAAGAAGTTTATTATATGATTTGGTCTTCCAAATTATTTGAACCAAATTATCATTTTGACTATTAGCTAAGAATTTAAAAATATAAGATTAATTCACAAAAATTATATATATATATATATATATATATTTTATTCTCAAAGATTAATCCTCTATGATATAAATTTAATATTCGAGCATAAATAATATATTTATCCTTTATTTATTCTTCTTGGTCAACTATAATTTCGATAGGGTATCATAATCGTGTTTTTGCCTTATGGCCGGCATCAACACGCTTCTTCTGGCACGAAGCACAAAATTTCACGAGTTCTTACGTTTTTTATTGTTAAATTAAAATTGTCTGAATATAATCAAATTCGTCATTTTTCACATATAAATGTGGGTTAATTACTTTATTTCTACTAATAATATAATTAAAATCCCTAAACAGATTTGGTGATTTTCATTTCATTTTTGTGTTGTATTTTATAGAGTGAGAAAGCTAGAGAGAGAAATCACATTGACACTCTACAAGGCAGGCACTGGAAACCTAATGTTCGATTCAGTTGGTTAATTGCGTGCTGTTACCGCATCGATTGATGTTTATTTTCTCCGATTCGATGATTGATCCGAGATTTTTTGGAATGATCGCGTGGATAAATTTTATTTTTGTTTGAAGAGCATTTTAATGGCGGCATTTGGATTCAATTTGTATCTGTTTTGATTTTTTTTTTTTCTGTTTTGCGGATTGAACTTTTGGATGAGTTTTTGGGGCAAACGGTGAAGAAGTAGTAGCGTTTGGAGGTCTGGGACAATGAGCAGCACCGAGAGGCAAACGGTTAGCGTTCGAGACCTCGTGGAGGAAGCTAAGAAGCGGGTTGTTTTGCTGGTCGTGTGCGTTGTTGGACTGTCCTATCTAATGTCCTGTAAGTGATTTGTTTGTTCTGTTCTTCGTTATCTCCTTTGATTTTTGATTATTTTAACTTTAGGTTTATAATTGTGTCTGGGATTTGGAATAGAGGATTTTGCATGGAATGATTATGTATGTCTGCATTGTGAAATGTAGGAGCAACCTAATAGCTACAGATTTTGTATTGGTTGAATGTTTTGAGACTCATACAGTCCAGCTTGTAGTTCTGTACGAGCTTTAGGCTTATTAGGATAAGCAAATTGAGGGTAGCATTCACACACACTGCACTTGGAGGATGAAGCAATAAGAGGTTGAAATTTGAGGACCTTTTGGAGCTTTTTTACCCTGACAAGAATGACAAAGTATGAGTGACTCCATAACAACAGCGTTTTTGCTAGTTAATAATTTTATTCCGTATAGTTCTATGTGTATGCATGCTCTTATTCTGGAAGCATGGAGTGCAGGTGTTTTCTAAATTCATAATGTCAAATGTGGTATTATATTTATTTCATAAAAACCCTGAAACTGTAATACTGATACACATGCACAACAGATCTAGAACCTTAAATATTTATCTTAGAGCTCATTACATATTCATGATGAGTTTCAGACTTCAGTTCTTTAAAAATTACCTTAACCCCATTTATAACCTTACCTTCTAGCCTTTAACTCCGTTTTCTTTTTTTTTCTTTTCCAGTAACAAGTCCATCAGTTCTAGTCAACTTCCCCGCTGCTCTATTCTTATTGATCTTACTTCGCTACATGTCTTTGGATCTTGATATGCGGAGGAAAGCTGCAACTTACAAAAGCAAACCAGTACCTATGAGCTCTTCTTCTAAGAGAAAACCTTCTGAGGGTCTCAGGGTTGTTGAAAGGTCTGACTGGAAGCATAAGGTGAACTCCCCTGTTGTCGAGGATGCAATTGACCGATTCACTAGACATATTGTCTCAGAGTGGGTCACAGATCTATGGTACTCCCGCATAACTCCTGATAAACAAGTTCCTGAAGAGCTTGTAATGATCATCAACGGTGTACTTGGAGAAATTTCAAGTCGCATGAGATATATTAATTTGATAGATCTTTTAACAAGGTTCCACTTTCACAGATTTTACTAATTTTTCATCTTTATTTATAAACGGTCTGAATGGTGTCTTAAAAAAGTATATTTTGCAGGGATATTGTCAATCTTGTATGCAGTCGACTGGAGCTCTTTCGTGAAAGTAAGACAAAGATTGAGAAGCATCAATCAAAAATTTTAACCGTTGAAGAGCGAGACATTGAACTAAAATCTGTTCTGGCTGCTGACAACAAATTACATCCCATTCTATTTTCTGCTGAAGCTGAGCATAAGGTCTTCTCTCTTTGGGTTTATTTCCTTGCAGTTTAATAACTACTGGTAGTAACCACTGCTTGTTACATTATTGCCTAGATTTTATTTTCATTAGTTCTGGATTATGGCAGGTCCTCCAGCATGTTATGGATGGCCTCATCTCATTTACATTTAAGCCAGAGGATCTCCAGTGCTCTTTATTTCGCTATATTATCAGGGAACTTCTTGCTTGTGTTGTAATACGACCAGTGTTAAATATCGGTAACCCAAGGTAAGTATAAAATTTCTTCTGATTTCTTCAAATGTATTTTTCTGTTCTTTATGTCTGCCAAATTTGGTATCAGGTTTATTAATGAGAGAATAGAATCTCTAGTTATTTCGGCAAGGAAATCTGATAAAGGAAGTAAAACAACAAATACAGCAACTGAATCTAGTACGAACGGAACCCCAATGATATTATCTGACCATTCACAGTTTCCAGATGATCCTTCTGTTAAGGGTCTTGAACTGGTACAAATGAAGAAGGATCAGTATAAAAAAGCTGCAGATCCTGCATCAGATAATGTGAATGGAACACTTCATTCTAAGGATCCCTTGCTATCCATGGATACGCGGTCCAGTCGTTCTTGGGGTTCTTTGCCAGAAACTCATAACAATGGTGTTCAGCGACAACATTCTGGTGGAAGATGGGGTGATAAACTGGATGTGTTTTCTCAAAGAAAGACGGAGGCCCTAGCTCCAGAACATTTTGACAATATGTGGACAAAAGGGAAAGGCTACAAAAGGAAAGAAGATACAAAGCAGATTGTTGATCCTGTCCAAAGAAACTCATTGGTGGGGGTATCTAATTCAGTGGAGCGGTCAAAGGCTCTTCCTGTGCAGAACAAAAAGGAAAAAGACAATACTCTCATGCACGACAATTTATCGAAAGAAAGTTGCACATCAATTTCCTTACACGAAGAGGAAGATGGACTTAGAACTGTTAGTTCTGATGAGGCTGAATCAGGGAGCAGTAGTTATACTGAGGATGACGCAAGCAGTGTTACAGGTCTTGACTCACCGGGTGTTAAAGTTTGGGATGGTAAAAGTAAAAGAAATTTTAGTCGCATTCATCATCCTCTTGAAAACTTGGATGGGAAAAAGAGTAGAAAGACAAGTAAAGCTCACTTCCATTCTAAAAGGTTGCATAAATCAAAGGCTGCAAAGAAAAGGTCGAGAACGAGTAGTCATAATTTGCATGGTTGGGAAGAGGTTGAAAGAACAAGTTTTTTATTAGGAGATGGTCAGGATGTTTTGAGTTCCTCCAAAGCAAATGCTCAATCTGAAGACTCAAATGAGGATTCTGAGGCAGAGCTGTTAAGTGAAATTCGTAATGAATCCGCAACTTCATCATATATGTCTTTGGCTTCTTTACCTGGGAGTCATAGTTTGGCTGCTAATTCAGCAAAGAACTCTATAATTGCTGATCCCTTTTTCAAATTAAGATGCGAGGTACTCCTGTCCCACTTAAATTTTCTGCCAATCGAATCCTACTTGACTGCGTGTTTAATTGTTAGATTTTTTTATAGAATGGAATTTTTTTTGGCAGGTTTTGTGTGCCAATATTGTCAAGAGTGGGTCCAAGACATTCGCTGTCTATGCCATATCTGTTACAGATGTAAACAATAACACTTGGTCTATCAAAAGAAGGTGCTAAGATATTCTGTGAACTATCTAATTATCCTTTATTCATGTTAAGTTGCTTCTTTCCATGCTTTTAATGTGCTATAAATTTGGGCTAATAGTACCTTTCTTTAGGATTTAATATCCTCAATTGAAGTGAGTTGAATTGCTGAGTAGTTGATGAAATTTTTTATATTTCATTCAAAAGTGTATGTTGACAAGTTTTGGGGTCAAAAGAAACTCTGTTGTAGGAAAGAAGATTGCAGAAAAAATAAGGGAGATATTGAGCCCGAGTAGAGGGCCTACCATATCTTTGAAAGAACTGTGTGCTTTGTTAATGCTATTCCATTTGCTAATCTTATTTTTATTGTTGACAGATTTCAACATTTTGAGGAGTTACATAGGCGTCTTAAAGAGTTCCCCGAATATAATCTCCATTTGCCACCAAAGCATTTCCTGTCAACTGGTCTCGATGTATTCGTCATCCGAGAGCGTTGTAAATTACTCGATCAGTATTTGAAGGTCTTACATCTACGCCTTTTCACATTGATGTCCTTTTTCTTGTGCCTTCGAGTTTCCATTTTATGTTATGTATTGTTTGTCCATCATTTATATTATTTAAATTACATCATAGATATTATTAATAAATCGTTATGTTATATACTTTTTTTGTCCATTATAGATATAATTTAATATAATTAATCAGTATGTTTAAACTTTGTCCAAAATAGTTTTGTAATTATTTTTGTTCAAAATAAACTTTGTTTCTGCATCAATTCCAGTTTATGTCATATTTATGTTTGTTCATCATAGATGTAATCCTTATGTTTAAACTTCATGCAAAATTGAAACTGAAAGTGGAAATCTGCAGTATGCAATTAAGAGTAAATGTGCTTATAAAGAATGAGGTTATTAATATCTCTGAATTTTATTTTGGTAGTGTAGTATTTTAAAACATATTAATATTTGTATGAGTTTGTATGGTTGACCTGATAGAATTATAATCCATCTTCAGTGAATTGGTTTCATTGTTTATACAAAAAAATCTTACCGTACCGATTTACGCTTTGGATTTTGCTTCCACTGTTTTGCAGAAACTTCTGCAACTTCCAACCATTTCCTGCTCCATTGAAGTTTGGGATTTCCTTAGTGTTGATTCTCAGGTTTGATGTGTTTCATTTCCATTTGCCAATGCATCAGAAGTCTTATATTATTCAATTAGTCTTCTGTATTTATCACCATATCCATTTACTGCAGATGTATATATTTTCAAATTCATTATCCATAATCGAAACTCTTCCAGGTGAACTGTGTTTTTTATGCAGCAGTTTCTCTTCATTTATCTGCTTGCAAATTTTCATTGTTTGAAACGCATTTGCATTTCAGTTGACCTGGATGTATCTGAAAAGACCAAGGAATACCGTAATAGTGTAGGGCCAGCTTATGATCTGCCATCCTCAAAAAAGGAAAATTTTGGTAGTGGAAACCATGTTTCTGATGGATCAAGATTGAAAGCAACAGGGCAATCTCTTTCTTCAACAAAAATGCCCGAAAAAGAATTCAGGAAGACCATTGATTGTTCAAGTAGTGACTCAGGAAACCCGGAGTCCAAGAATATACTTCCAAATAGAAACTCAGAGAGGACTATAAACAAAGAGCGACAAGTTTCACATTCTGTTGAAACTATTAATTCTGCCTCTGATCCAACCATTCCCAGTGAGGTAGCTACAACTATGCATTACTTAGCCTATTTTCTTTACTCCAGTTTTTGGATCAGTATTCCTCTTGGTTATGCACAATGCTTGACAAATTTTAATGTTACACCTTTTTCTGTTAGTTACTTATGTTGATGCCTTTAGCCCCCGTGAGTTTGCATGTTCACAATCTTATCAAGGTTTTCTCTTTCTACATGCAGTGGGTGCCACCAAATCTAAGTGTTCCCATATTGGACCTGGTTGATGTCATTTTACAGCTTAAAGATGGTGGATGGATCAGGTATTAATTATATACTATCTTATATAGTTGTAGTGTTCTCAACTCAAACTCCTTTTGGTTTGATTAAATTTCAAGTGGTTTACAGGAGAAAAGCTTTTTGGGTGGCCAAGCAAGTTTTACAATTGGGAATGGGTGATGCCTTTGACGATTGGTTGATTGAGAAAATCCAACTTCTCCGTCAGGGATCAGTTGTTGCTTCTGGAATCAGGCGGTTGGAACAGGTACATCTAGTGCTTGGCCTTTTTTTTCTTTTAATTTTTAATTTGTTTCTTAGTGAGTGGTTTCTCATTCTGATTTTTCTATTAGCTTACACAAGTAACATTTAAGCAGTGAATGTGTATTACAACTATTAAGTGAGATCTCAAGCAAACTCAATGAGTGATAGATACTGAACTGCCAATTTTGCCCGTTTATCTTACATTGCATTTGGTTGTACTGCTATTACTCCCAAGTCGAAATTTATGGTGCTATTCTGGGAATATTATTCAATAATTTTGGTACATATAGATACTATGGCCCGACGGGATATTCCTAACAAAGCATCCTAGGCGTCAACGACCTTCACCTGCTAGCCCATCCGACGGTTCTCCTGGCGACGGACCTTCCACCCCATATTCGTCACCTAAAGTAGAAGACGTCCAGACTCTGGAGGAGATGCAACAAAAAGAAGCTGAAAGGCGAGCCAAATTAGTTTATGAATTGATGATCGGTAACATTTAAATTACTTATTTTTGAGTTGATGGAAGTTATTTATTCCTTGCTGGAGATGTTAATGACTTTTGGAAATCTGCTGCAGATAAGGCACCGGCTGCAATTGTCGGCCTTGTTGGACGGAAGGAATATGAACAATGCGCAAAGGATCTCTATTATTTCATTCAGGTTTCTCTACTACCTTCTAGATCATTTTGAAGTTACTATTGAATAAAAGCTAATCAGTAGTTGATAAAACAACTACTTTATGTTAAAACGAAATATAATTGAGGCTTTGTGCAATTGTTTTTTCTCCTTGCTACCTTTATGCTGTTGGATCACAAGGATATTAGAGTGGAAAGGTAAATGAAAATGAAAATGTCTAAATAGTAAAGTATAAGGTTACATCAAATCAAGAAAATATTTTCATCAGAGTTTTCTTTACTAAAAATCCACGCACCAAACGTGGCCTTTAGGTATTAAGAAAATGTTCCAATATCGTAATTCAGCTTTATTATCCTTCCCCATTCAAATACATGATTGTTCTCTTGGCATTAGCCAGTAACTTATACGTGTTTTATGGAATTAAATTAATATTTCGGTTTTTGTCTGCATGTACAGTCATCTGTTTTCATGAAGCAAATAGCTTTTGATCTTCTTCAGCTACTACTCATGTCAGCATTTCCTGAGCTTGACTATGTTTTCAGACAATTGGAAGAGGAAAAAGAGAAGTTTGGCAAACTCGAACAGAATTAAAATAGATTAAAAGTGGTGATTTTTTTTTTCTTGTTTCAACAGTTCATTAAAGATGTCAAATAGGGATGTACAGTTATTTTACTTCAAATGCATAGGCCATTTGCTTTGAAAAAGATGTGTAAATTTCGAACAAAATGTGATCAGTTTGTCTTCTATCAGCGAGGAAAATGGAATGTAATTTTGTTGCTGATGGTGTAAGAAATTTTTGCCAAAAACAGAACCAATTTTGTTGCAGCTTCTTAGTTTCCTCTGTTTTCTTTTATTCCAACTGCAAACGGCTAAGGTGTTAGTTTGCTTGAAGGGCTATGAACCAAAACATGATTTACATGTTTGGAAGGGTTATATTGCTTCTTTAGACGTGCAAAAGACAACATTACAAGACTCTTCGTTTACGTTTTAAATCCCATATACTGTTTAAATGTGCATTAGAATGTTTTATTAAACATACGAATGAGAGAATTTATACAGTATGCACCACACTTTTCGAATGAACAATTTATCTACGTTTGGTGTTTGTCAATAGAAATGTGTTTTATTCGTATAATTTCCTTTCAGATCCAAACAAGTATTTAAGTTGGTAAAATTGCCAAAGCCGCTACATGACCTTAATAACCCAAACCAAAGGCAAATGCTCCCGTTATATCCATATTACGACTGAATGTTTCTGTAGCATTCAACAAGCCCAAAATCAAGTGCATTATCCATACAACGAAACAAAACCTGATAACCACCTTTCGAGGTGAACAAAATCGGATTCTCAAGTAGGGCAAATGCAGAAATATTTCTGAAAGATACAATTACATGGCATTTGAACATTATATACGGTTGAAGAAGCAAATGATGCAAGGGAGCTACCCTTTAAACCGATGGCATTACTACTTCTCCAAAAGGCATTTGACAAGTAGAAATGAGGGCAAATTTCAAACTGATGCCGATGAAACAGATGGTCTCAAGCACAAAGATACATATAACAAACTAAAAATCTCAAGTACTAGTAAAAACGTAGATATAAATCCACAACAGATCAAATACTGGTCATTAACGCCATTCGTATTAAAATTCCAACCGAAGTACGGCAACAAAATAAACATCTAATTAGAATCCAAAATTGCGAAAATGCCCTCTGAACGGTGTTCCAAAAATCAATAGTTTCTTGATGTTCTAAAAGCAGGGGAAATAAAATATAAAGAGTACTCTCCAAATTATGACCTTAAGCAGAAGCAGCTGCTGCCTTGTTCCTTGGTGCAGCTTGAGTACCTACATTCCACACCACAAATTCCATATTAAACACAAAATAAGAAGACATGGAAATAAAAAAATAAAAATAGCAAGGGTCACCAACCCTCTCTAAAGCCGGTCTTGAATCTGCGTGGCACATTACGCAGATACCTCATACGTCCAGTTCCAGTAGTCTTTCGGCGGATAGCCTTCACACTCCAGTTGTCTAAAGTGCAAGGTTTACACAATAAGCACTAAAATCGATTTAATTTTATTATACAAACAGACTTAATTAATGATAAAGAATAAATATGTAACTACGCAAGTTCGTAAATAAGTGCTGTAATTACATATAGCCTTCGCATTTTATTTATCCAGTGATCAATCTGTGAATAGCCATCACATTAATGCTGTCCAGAGTCCATTTCCTCGCAGCAAAGACCAATCAACCCAATCTTTCAGTTTTTTGATTAAGTAAACGATTCATTTATCATGAAAATCCAATATATAACTAACTCAGCATGTACTGCAATTATTATGAATAGTCTTGGCATTCAATTTATCTGAATACATAATATTCACTCTAACCAGCTCAAATTCAATCTAACATGAATAAATTATCCATAAACCTAAACATTTATACGAAAAGAATGCAGTAACATAGATTTCACAATCCAGGCGTCCAAAAAATGAACAAATTTACACATATTATCATAGCTCAACATAATTAGTCACATAAGACAATCACCGCCTTCACCAGCGCATGCATAATTATGATACAAATGTAGCAAGCTAGGCTTCACAAAACATGCGTCTAGAAAAGTATTAATTTTACACAAATAATCACATACCATCACATCGTCTATACTAGCACACACAAAATTATAATAAAACTGTAAGAGAAATCGAAAAGAGTAAAATTGAAGCATTACAAGTCCTCTTGCGAGCAGCAGGGTAAGCACAGGCGGAGCATCGGCTCTTCTGAAGGTGAAAGCTGCGGCGGCCACACCTAACACACAGTGTGTGTGTCTTGTTTCTCCTCTTACCAAAGCTCCCTGTTCCCTTACCCTACAATAACATCACAAATTTGACACAAAATTAAGCCGATTGAAACTCGTTTATACTTTACGGATCAAATCAAAGGCCCTATCAGGTTATAGAGAGAGATTGAGAGAGGGAGGAGAGAGATTACCATGGCTGTGAAGTCGCAGAAACCCTAGCTAGCTCTTGTTTGATTTGCTCTCTGTACAAGTTGAAAAGATAGATATTAAGAGCGGCGGTTTAGGGTTATGAAATTTGATGGATATTGGGCTCTAAATGGGCCTTTTGCCTTTGGACTTTGAGCCCATTTATAACTCAAAATTTATAGATATAACAGCCCAACACCAATAATAGTTTGGAAAAAAATCTTTTTTCTTACAAAGCAAAATATAATAATAAATAATAGTAATAATAAGGCAAAAGAATTAGATTAAGATAAAGTGTTGTAGTTTAATATTATCGTTTTTTCACTTTCTCGTATAAAATCGTAAGTTCAGTTCAATTGTGATTTTTCTCTCGTTATTTTAAAGTTTTATGTGTTACATATAATTGATATTTAAACAATAAATTGTACTAATCTATCACACACCTAAAAAAATACGTAATTATTTATACTCGTTATGCATAATCGTGTCAAAAATGACTAAGGTCTACTTTAAACATATTTAAACCTTGATAATGTGCATATGAAACATTAATCTTGCTATTAAGGCCACATTTTAAGCAAAATCACACTTGAAGAGACTCAAATCCGTGTTGATGATAAAATATTAATTTCATATAAAATACTGTAATTAACAATTTTTTTAATTTTTTGTGTATTATTATAGATTACAAGTGTAATAATTAAATGATTGAATCATAATATTTTTAATCAATTAAATTTTCTTCAAAATATAATTTATTTAACAATAAAATATATTTCCAACTACTCTTTTTTCTTTTTTGGGTTGCAAATGGAAAATAACAATATCCAAAAGGGTCTTATTTTAGCGCGGGAAAAATGTCCCTAACTATAAAAGGTTTTCCATATTTTTTCAGTGGGAAAAAGGAGAAATGGAAAAGAGGCAGAAGAGTGAAATGGAATTCACAGCATTCCCCTACAAACCCTACTCAATTCAGCTCGATTTCATGAATTTCCTGTACCAGTCCCTCGATCGAGGCGGCATTTCCATGCTTGAAAGCCCCACCGGTATATATGTGTGTGTTAGCGTGTGTGTTTCATTGATTATATCCACTTTTACATGCGCGATTTGATTTTGTTAGTGGTCAGTGTAGTTTGTTTATTCTTATTTTAAGTTTTGATTTCGCTTTCTAAAGGTTATTTGAATTGAACTGAATTGATTCGGTTGTCGCGGGGACTGGAATAACCCTATGGGCTATGTATTGAATGTGTTTTTCCTTGACTATTTCCTTATTTATGAGTACGATTTGATTTTGTTAGCATTTGAATGCGTCTGTTTTCTCCGATTCTAGTTTTGATTATGCTGTCTAGAGGTTATTTGAATTGAATTGAGGTTGTCACAGGGACTGGAAAAACCTTAAGCATGATATGTAGTGCACTGCAATGGCTTGTCGACAGGAAGAAACTTGACAGTTTGAAAAACAATGAGAAAGAAAAACTGGGTGAGGGTAATGAGGATGATGACGAACCAGACTGGTTGAAGAATTTTGTACCAAATAAAGAAACAGATTTAGCTGAGAGGAAAAAATCAATACAGAAGAAAAAAATTGGGTTTCGATCAAAGGAAATGGGTAATAAAAAAGAAAAGGAAGAAATTGTTAGAGATTTATTTAGTTATACTGAAAGTGAATGCAAAAAGGAAAGTGTTAATGTAAAGCATGAGAGAAATGCGAACATGAAAGTTGGGGTTGATGAAGTGGATGACGAGGAGTTTTTGTTGGACGAGTACGATAGTGAAGGAGAAAGTGGAGAGAAATCAAAACGAAAGAGTGTTGGAGCGGATGATGTTCTTTCAAGTGAAGAAGAAAAGGATGTGGATGGGTTTGGCCATGAGGAAGAGGAGGCGCGACTGAGGGTTTTTTTCTGTAGTCGGACACATTCACAGCTTTCCCAGTTTATGAAAGAGCTTAGGAAAACTAAATTTGCTGGTGAGCTGAATGTTGTTTGCTTGGGGTCTAGGAAGAATTTCTGCATCAACGAAGGTATGAGAATGTTAGTCACGTCCTAATGTGGTAGTTTGGTAGAGCGTGTATATGCAGGTTTTCATTTCAATGTGCTGATGTTTCTTTCAGAGGTGCTGAAGTTGGGGAATCCAACTCGCATAAATGAGAGGTGCTTAGAGCTTCAAAAGAACAAGAAACGTGAAGCTTCTAAGATGAAGGTACGTGTAGCTTTAACTCTACGAAAATGCACCGTACTGGATATAATGCATATTTGAAGTTTCTTATTCGGATGAATTTGGGTTACCTCCTTTTTATGACTAGAGAAAATGTCACTCTTTTGGCAAATCATTTTTCCATTCCCGCTCAACTACATAATTCATGGTCAAACAACATGTGGAAGGTGTCATAATCAACAACTTCCACACCGTAGAATGCTTATTTTCAAAGTACATAATTTTTTGAAGTTATTCAACTACATAATCACCACATTAGCCTTCATTCACAACATTGCATTGAGAATATGTTAAGTAGTTGGCCTTTTTGGCTCCTTGTTTATACCCTATTCAAATGAATATAAGTGGGAAAAGCAATAAAGAGTTAATGCACCCTCTACCTTGTTGGTCATGAAATTTGGAGACCTTCAACTGTTCAAATAACTATTAGACTGGGGTCTTGCTTGTATATCCGAACATGTCTTGTATCCTGGCTTAAAATAATATTCTGTATTTTTGAAGTTTTGAGTGATGCTGATAAGCAGAAATTAGGTGCTGGAAAAAGAGTACGTACAAAGGCTTCCTCTGGATGTTCAATGTTGAGAAGACGCAAAATAGAGGAGTTTACGAATGAGATCATTCAACATGAAGCTCTGGATATTGAAGATCTTGTTCGTATAGGAAGCAGCTTGGGAACTTGTCCTTACTATGGTTCAAGAAGAATGATGCCTGAAGCTGATCTAGTCGTTCTCCCTTATCAGTCTCTTCTTTCGAAATCATCACGTGAATCACTGGGTTTAAATTTAAAGGATAGTGTAATTATCATAGACGAAGCTCATAATCTGGCTGATACTCTCATTAGTATGTACAATGCAAAGATTACGGCATCACAGGTAAAATTATATTTATGCTTTTCTGTCGTTAATTAAAATGTAGCATAAATTGCAGACACCCCATGTGTGAGACTCTTCACTATGATAAGCAAAGTATCATAATTTGTCTAGTCAGTAGAAGCATATCACAGTTTGACCTTTTGTCAGTAAAAGCTGATTATACCTTCACCTTCTATTTGCTGAGTTGTCAGAATGTGACAGGGGGTGTCTTGGTAATTTGCAAAATCTCAGGGGATTAGTGGTAATTACAGAATAAGTAAGGGGGTGTGCATGTGATTATCCCTAAAATGTATTATTAGATACCCGCCGGATAACATATAGGATCTGGGCAATTTTGAATTCCAATCCTCTAAAATGTTTATAATTTTGACAATTAATTCCTCTCCCTTTTCAGTTGAATCATTTGCAGTCTCACTTAGATGGATATTTCCGACGATTTCGCAATCTGTTAGGACCAGGAAACCGGAGATATATTCAGACAATGATGATCCTCACACGGGCATTTTCACAAATTTTATGTGATGATAAAAATGTTGTGAGCAACACCAATCCTCTGTGTAATGCTGAGGAGATCACAAGTGTCTCTGATACTATAATGACCATCAATGAATTTTTGTTTGCTCTAAACATTGACAACATAAACCTGATCAAACTGTCGCAATACATGAAAGAGAGCAACATAATCTACAAGGTAAATGCTTTAAATTTCTTATCCATCATTCAATATCTGTTCTTATAGTCCCCTTTTTTGTTTTCTTGAAATTTGAGTATCTTTTTCTCTCTTAGGTCACTGGCTATGGAGATAAAGCTCTCACCTCCCGAAAAGATGCAGTTGGAGACCATGAAGCAGCTGGTGAAGAGGATAGTGCAATATCAGGTTTTAGATCATTAGCTGATATGCTTTTCTCTTTGACAAACAAGGACAGTGACGGAAAAGTAATAATCTCAAGACCGAGGCAAACATGCAACGGTCAAGAAGGAGGGTACATAAAGTATGTTATGCTTACTGGAGAAAAAATCTTTTCTCAGGTTTGCCAGATTGCTAAAACTGTTGAATTCTAGAAATTTCTAGTTATTTATATTTATGATTATAACAATCCCCTTTGGATAGGTAGTTGATCAAGCTCATGCCGTCATCTTGGCTGGAGGAACATTACAACCTATAGAGGAAACAAAGGAAAGACTCTTCCCGTCCCTACAGCTAGATCGGTTGCCTTTCTTTTCATGTGGTCACATAATTCCTTCCGCAAATATTTTACCAATTGCTGTTAAGCAAGGGCCTTCTGGTCAGTCCTTCGATTTTAGCTACAAAGCTAGAAGCTCATCGACTATGGTAAGAAGCTTTTCCTTTATCTTATCTTCGTGTAATGAAGTTCACATTGATCAATTATTCTTCTCAAGGAATAATTACATTTCTCCCCTCTACTTATGGTGTAATTACCAGCAGACCCCTGGGGTTTGCAAATTATCAACAAACCCTGTCAGGAGTGAAATGTGCTTTTACTGACAGAGGGTAAAGTTGTAACTGGGTGGGGTGAAATTGTATATGCATTTACTGACTGAAGAGGTCATGGTGATTTCTCAAATCTCAGGGTGTTTTGGTAATTAGGATCTCACGAACTGGATGTTTGTGTAATTTACACTTATCTTTTAGAATAACACATTACAGTCCCCCACTGGTACTAGTATTATAACCCAACAGCATTACAAAATTATCAACTTAATTTTAGTTATCAATTGTATTGTTATTGGCTGCTTCATCTTGGACTTAATCACAGATTGCCGAGCTAGGTCTACTACTATCTAATCTAGTAACAGTTGTTCCAGAAGGAGTAGTTGTATTCTTCTCTTCATTCGATTACGAAGCTCAGGTGTATGATGCATGGAAGGCATCAGGCATCATCTCGCGAATTACAAAGAAAAAGCTCATTTTTAGAGAGCCCAGAAAGAGTACAGATGTTGAAGCTTTCTTGAGAGGATATAAAGAAACAATCGATAAATTGTCCGTTAGTGATCCCACATCTTGCAGTGGTGCAATTCTCTTTGCTGTTGTAGGGGGTAAGATTTCTGAAGGTATCAATTTTAGTGATGGGGCGGGTCGATGCATAGTAATGGTTGGATTGCCCTACCCGAGCCCATCGGATATTGAATTGATGGAGCGAGTGAAGCATATTGAGGGTCTTGAGAAGAGTACAAACCTTATGACGTCTTCTGCTTATGGCGAATGTCACGATGTAGATTTGGAGACGGGGTTTCACATCCTTAGAAGGTGTAAAGGCAGGGGAAAAGAATACTACGAAAATCTTTGCATGAAAGC
Organism: Verbascum thapsus; assembly: GCA_963669365.1. Classification (NCBI taxonomy): domain Eukaryota; kingdom Viridiplantae; phylum Streptophyta; class Magnoliopsida; order Lamiales; family Scrophulariaceae; genus Verbascum; species Verbascum thapsus. The sequence continues at coordinate 4,363,803 of OY770108.1, forward strand.
TGTGAATCAATGTATTGGTAAGTGTTGGTGCAAACTCTACCTGCTGAAGATCACATGCACCCCACTACACTCTGAAAACGAAGTCGTATCTCCTGTAACACAATTTGTGCAACACTTCTTGTTACATGCACAAATGTGTGACATGGATATGCACGGGTAGTGAGGATGTGGGGAGATAAAAGGTTATACCATAATGAAAAAATTAAGAGGGAAAATTGCAATCTTGGTCCTGTAGGGTAGTCCATTTGCTTACAAATTTTAGTCAATTTGCTTACAAATTTGCAAAATTAGTCCACATGATGCATTTGTTTAAATTTCGGTCTCATTCATTAAAAATTGGATGATGCTTTTTTGCATGGAATGTACGAGCTATTAAATTCAGTACTGATCATGTGAAAACACGGGCCTGAACGGTTGAGACCAAAAATGTGAAAAAATGTATGCTACGGACTAATTTTGCAAATTTTCAAAGATTGAGATTAAAATTGCAAGTGGACCTATAGGTGGACTAATTCCAAATCCTAACTATAATTGTCACACATGTGTGCGTCGAAGTCGAAGTGTTGCACAAATTGCTACATGATAACTGGATTGACGAAACCGGCTATATGTGACATTCTGGTGGAAAATTAAATTCCCAATTAAAATTCTCGAGATCGACCTGTTAAAGCTTTCAATTTATCTTAAGCTGTTCGATTTTCTATTGATTGTGATTCTTACCTTGCAGGCAGAGCAATTCGACATATAAACGATTATGCTGCAATCTTATTGGTCGATGCACGTTATTCTGTTGATTCGACTAAAGGAAGCTTTTCCCACTCAACTGATAAACTACCACAATGGATCAAAAGTAATCTTGTAAGTACAACCCACAATTATGGAGAAGTTCACAGATCACTGCATCAGTTCTTCAAATTCCACAAAAAGAAGGAACCAAAGATTGAGCAAAACTGATACAGTTCAGATGTGACAAGTTTCTGGTAAACATATATTGCTATCTTTCTGTTTTCTCTTACAGTACCAAGTGCAGCTATTGTTTATAAATTATTTTAGTTACAACTCTTTTAAATAATTAAAATTTGATTAATCTATCTGAGCTGAAACCTCAGTGTCAATTCCTTTATATAAATGAAAATTGATTAGAAAAACAACAAAATTCCGATCCTAAATTGACCTTGGTGAAATTGTCGTTTCAAGCTCAACAAATGCGGTATGGGTTTGAACAAGGACAAAATACACATTTTTATGGTGCAGATTGAAACCAACGAAGGTTAACTTGAGCAGAAGGGTCTCGAGTTCAAACTATTGTGCATGTAAAAAAGTAGTTTTGAGTCTTAGTCATGAGAAAGATAACATGATACACGACTTGAGGCATCTCAATTTAGTCGTAATTTCATTCATTTTATTGTTTTGTAATTTAGTTGTTGAAAAATCTATATACATGTACCAAAGGAAAATGAAAGTTCACCCATTTGATTGCAACCTTCAACAAATATGAGTTGGTTTTTTTCAAAGGACAAGCTGTACTTTTGGATTTCACAGCTACATTCCGTTATATTTCCACATAAAGCATCCTCAATTACAAGTTTATTCACTGCAAAAGGTATATTTTCTGTGTACGATACTGCATGGGTCATTCCGAAGATCTCGTTATAATTTACCAAAATTTAGAATTTTTTAGTATTATCACTTACTAAAGTGATAGAGTGCATGTAGTTCACTCTTAGTTTTACAATATTATGTAATTGAATTATAATGGTATGATAAAAATAAACCCATTCTCTAAAAGTCAACAATCTTAAATGGACCAGTGAATCCACTGTGTACAATCATTGCTTATCAGATTTCAACAATTAAAACTGTATGAAAATGACTATACTGTGCAGTGTGCACATATTGAAATGGCCTCATCTTTGGTTTCAATTTCCCTCATCCCCACTTTTCAACCAACATGAAGTGCCTAACAACTCATGAGTGTAGGGGCCCAAACAGACCCCTATTTAAATGCTCACTAATATTGTAAAGTTTCTAAATATTCTTTCAATATTAGAATTTTTTAAAAAAAGGTCATAATTAAGTACTTTGATTTAAATTAAGTGCAATAATTATGTCTAGTTCTTTATTAATGCAAACAGACAGTATGGCTCCTTGCATTAATCCAATTCAATTATTTTTAGGTCCCATTTGGTGTATATATATATATATAATTTATAGTATCTAATACATCGACTAGAGAATAAATCTAACTCTTCACGATATCATGATATTAGTAGATGGACTTAACTGTTAAATTTGATTATTGCAATCACAATTCACAGCTACCAAACTGTTCTTTTTGCATACAAACACAATAAAGTAGCCCACCTAATGCATAATTAAATGTCCTACAAAAACATTAGATACTCTTCCTAATTAACAAATCAGCACCTTCAAACAGCAACAAGTTAAATAATGATTATAGGGAATCAATACCTAATCCAAATAAAATCATCTTATTTTAAGCTATAAGAAGGTTGGTAGACAATATATTAATTCAAACTTTCTAAATCTTGATTGATTTATTTCATAACTAAACTATCTCAAATAATGAGTCTCTTGGAGCCAAAAAGCCTAACAAATTTGTCCCTTATTCATTGCCATTTGTATCATTCTTTCTCCTATAGCACATAAAACTTGCAGTTCCTATTAGAAACGAATAAAGCCCACAAAAATTTGGAACTTTCTGCAGATAGGGAAATTAAAGATGAGAACAGAAGGAAAGCCACAGAAGATTATCAAAGAAACCTTTCACAAGAGTAAGAAATTCTTGCACAAAACTATCAGAAGCCTCAAATCCTTCTTTTCACAAGGCTACCAAAAGCTACCCAAAACTCCTACTACCTATCCCATGTTTTCTAGCAGCAAAAAGATCAAATCAAATTCATACATAAATCTCTCTAAACAATGGGATTCAGATGAGTCACCAAAAGAACAAACCAAAGGAGATGAACAATGTAGCAAAAGCACAGATGTCAATGCATTAAAGGGCTTAAAACAACAGATAAATGCAAGAAAATGTTATGAAAGAGAACAAGAAGAATTTTCATCAGGTTTGTTGGCTGCAAATGCCTTAGCTCAAAAGATGCAGGAGTTAGAGATGATGGATGTGAATAATGTGCATCATCTGCTGGACATAGAGGAGGTTCTTCATTACTATTCTCGGCTTACTTGCCCTGCCTACCAAGAAATTGTTGACAAATTCTTCATGGACATGTATTCAGAATTCAATATCCCACAGCCCTCTAGAAGTGTCAATATATAGTTCAATGAGAAGATTGGTTCACCTAGTGTTCACAGTTCAAAGAGAAGTCTTGGTCCTCTAAAGCTATAATCAGCTGATAGTTTATTTGCAATTTTCCAACTCAATCTCTCTTCATTGTTTTCTTTCACCAATAATAAATATATCAGTTTCAGTAAATCTTGATGAAGAATGTCTTAGTATGTGTAACTCAAGTAAAATCTTCTACTTCATCTCTTATGATATTTATATATCAGGTAAGAAAGTAAATTTTCTGTACTATTACTGCATTTACATATCAAGTAATTCTTCTATTTTATCTCTTATGATAGTTACATATCAAGTAAGAAAGTAAATTTGCTGGAAATGTTATTTAGTTACTTAGGATATTCATAAAGCTGACCATTACTGGAAAATTGGCTAGTAAAGTAACAAAAGGGCTCAATGTACAAAAGAAAAATCAAATGAATTCGTGGGTTTTTATGCAAAAGCAACTTTCCTACCACAAAATTTGAAGAAAAACCATCATATAAGCTAATAGGAAATCTTTATCCAGAAAAATGAAAAAATTTAGTTCACGTTTCGGCAATTGAGTCGAACCTGACCCATAGGTGCAGTACGAGCTTTGAGATTAGAAAGCTTGATCATTGTACGACCAAATTCTGCCTGGAAAAGTAAAAGATCCGAGGCATAAGCTTGGACCCACGTCTTGGTTTGTTCTCCAGCTGTCATTTGCTGATCAACAAAGAGTAGACCTCTGCCTTGTAAAAGACTACGATAGTATAGGGTGCCGAAACCTGTTCCAGGTCCCTCATAGTCCATTTTCATCCCTGGATTAGGAAGTAAGTCGTTTGATGATGGTGAAGGTGATATTGATGGTGAAAATATTGGTGCTTCTGGTGCTGATGGTGCTGATGGGTGGCTGGGATTGCATTTGGATTGCAGAAGTTCAAGAAACTCGGTATCTATAGAAGGGTCGGCTTGATTGGTTTCATTGAAGTTGTAGAGGCGGTCATAGAAGAAGTTGCAGTGGATTGTTCCTATGCTGTGGGCACCTATGCAGTAGGAAGGTAACAACAATAACAATATATTAAGGAACTATTTCACTTTGCGTAAAAGACGAGACATATATCTAACATTGATATCAATCAAACCAATCAAGGGAGACTGGAGGACATAATTCAACTTGGATTTTTCGCTACTCGTATAGAGAACCCAAAACATATTTAGACATAGAGACATCATAAATATAACCATGAATATATGGAGCGATATACATGATTCCTTCCTAGACTGAAATGGAAATGCAAAAATTATTATCTACTGTTGTAGTAGTACACTTTGTACTAAAATGACTGGTTTTGGAGTTGCCACTTTTTCAAGGAAAGAAACTGAAATAATATCAGCAAGTATAAGGATTTTTATACATAATTACAATAACAAAGTGAAGGTCCTAATAAAATGAGCACCGAAAAATACCACAAAAAATGAGAATTCAAGAAAAGATTGTTATTCTCATATTTGAGATCAAATTCATTTCTATCGAAGGCCAAAAAATGAAAATAGTGGAAAATCATACCTAATAGAGTTACAGTCTCTTTTTCGTCAAACCCTCTTGATACAAAAGAGTCAATAGCTTTAGAGAGATTGTCATGCGGTGCTGGAAGGTCACTAGTTGCTATGGCTGGAAAAGAAATTGTGCTGTCTTTCCTACCAGTGTACAGAGGATAGAACGGGCCGCCAGCCTGAAATCCGAAAAAACATCAGCAGAAAATTTTAAAAATTTCAAAAAAGAAAGGATTTACTTGCAAATGAATGTTACCAGGAGAACACTTTCTCTTGCAGCCAAAACAACAATATCAGCACAAGAAACAACTCCGGGGCATTCTTCTTCAAGTTCTGACTTGATAGTGTCAATTACGTCAAAGCCTCTTAAAGATAAATTCGGCAGAGAGTCTTTCTCACTCTCGATTCCATCAGCCGCATCCAACAAAACCGAGGCGTCACATCCCTATACGGATAATTTGGAAGACAGCAATTTAAAATTACAACATATCAATGTGATTTCACAAAAACAAAACAATACAAAATTGCTGATATTGAGACTTCGAATTCTCTCGAGACCAAATTTGCATCAAGTAACAAGAGCGATCACTCAATATCTTCAACAAACAAAAATAATATAAAAGCTTGAAACCAATGCAGAACCCTAGAAACGAGCACCGCAATCACAAAAGTATTCAATAACAGACCACATCTAGCTAAACTTTATGACAAAATCAGAACAAATTCAGAACGTAAAAACATTAAAAAAACTAAAAAAACAGCAGATATTCTCAAGAAATCAATTGCACAATCACATAAAAACGACGCGAAAAATAATAATAAAAAAGATCACCTCCACAAAACAATCATGAAAAACAAGCCTCAACAGCGCAGGGGCAATATCAGGACGCCGCCAATACAACTCTCGAACAATTAATCGGACAATCCGCTCCGCCAATGGACAAGATTCGTTGTAGTAATCATATCTAAGCTGCTCCAACTGCGGTTCATCATTTTCTTGGAGGAGCTTTCTCTGAGCTGAAGGATCTTCGAGAAGCAGAGGCAAATCGAGAATAGTGTTATCCTCAATCCGAATCGAACTCTTTCCACCGATTTCAGCGTTTTTATTCTTGAGAGAGATCAGAACACACAGCAGAAAAACTAGGAAACTCAGCTTTCTTGTGAAATCCATATCGAATCTTCGTGAAGATTTTCAATCGATCTCAGAAAACTTTCACACCTTTAGTGTGTGTGCGTGTGTGTGTTTGAGGTGAAGAAGATGTTAATAGAAGTTCTGTGAAAGAAGGGACTGTCAGTATATATATATATATATATATACACACACATATGCTTTTGAACAAGAAAACCGCGGGAGAGGGGAGATATATGAAATGGCGCAAATGCCCCTCATAACTGGAAATCTGTTATTACTGATTGCTTAACGAATTTGATGATGTGACGAGAATGCCCTCCAGGTTTAAGAAAATATTATTTTTATTTTTTATCAGGTTTAAGAAAGTTCTGCTTGAATTTAATTTAATTTGTTATTTAAATTATATATATATATATATATATATATATATATGCTTTTGAACAAGAAAACCGCGGGAGAGGGGAGATATATGAAATGGCGCAAATGCCCCTCATAACTGGAAATCTGTTATTACTGATTGCTTAACGAATTTGATGATGTGACGAGAATGCCCTCCAGGTTTAAGAAAATATTATTTTTATTTTTTATCAGGTTTAAGAAAGTTCTGCTTGAATTTAATTTAATTTGTTATTTAAATCAAAGCAAAAACGAGCATTAGTAGACGAGCTCAAGTAAGTTGATATTTTTAATTATTTTTTACTAATCAAACCTAATTCAAAAAGGACTTCAAACCTGGTTGAAATTACCAATTACGTATTCAAATTAATATCAATCGAGGTTTTTAACAAATAATATCAAGATGAACATCGAATAATTTAATTTATTTTTCACTCGTGAGTATATTTTGTTAAGTAATAATCTCATTTCTCTTACATATCGGGAACCACACCAATTTTGCACTAGAGTGACATCGTGCAAGTTAAACATCACATATACCAAAACTCAAAATTTCTAAATAAACGCAATCATTTATCAAATGAGCTTATTTAAAAATTTATTACACAAATATTTGTGACTGTATCGAAATTTTATTAACACAATTGAATCTATAAAATAGACATACCAGAGTTTAAAACCATATATGTACCCAAAAAACATCATAAACAAATACATAAAATTGCAATAAAAAGATAAAACACTTCCAAACCATAGAAATGCCTTTTTTTCCTGTCAAGGAGATTAATCACATTGTAAAGAAATTACAAAATGCTGAATAGCATTACAATAGCATCAAATCAATAACAATATTGTAGAATCCAAACAAGGGACCTATCCAAACCGAAGCTCAAGACACGTTGAGCCAACGAGGCTACAAATCGACCCTTTTTTGCAGACTCGTAAAAACGACCCAATAAATTATGTATGACAGTTCAAACATGCATCAATCACACACGGTGGACTGATCGGGGGTATCAATTTCCTAAGCAAGCTGCAAAACAACTGTCTATATGCAATATCATATCACAAGGGTAATTCTATGGTTGACGTACATTATAAGATGAAGGGGTATGATGGTAAAAACACCTCAATCACCTTCATCTCGTTGAACAGGGACCGTTGATTATGGGCCATGTTAGAATCACCCATATCACACTTTCGTAGTTCAATAGCCCGAAGAGACGAGTACATTGTGCTCTTTTAACCGTTTTTGAAAATTAGCCAAACGGTTTTGTAAATCTAGGATACCAGAAGCCTTTTGGGAGAGGATTGAGTTCAATCGGGAGATGTAATCATCAAGCTGATTACCTGGTTGATCTGCCTCAACCAATAGGTTCATCTCCTGTAAAGAGCGAAGAAATAAATCGATCAATATGCATTGATCGGAAAGTGTAAATTTGTATTTTATTGGGATAGTTACATTACCATATTTCACTTAATGGGTAATTACGATGAGATTAGGGGTGGCAAAATGGTTCCGGAACCATGGGTCCAACCCAACCCAATTAGTTTTGGGTTTGGATGGATCTTTAAAAAAAATTATGGTTCCAATTGGTTTTGCATATATTGGGTTTTCAAGGTCTTTGGTTCCATACGGCTTTTGATTGGGTCTAAATTGGTTCCATAATGGGCCTAATTTGGTTCCTAAGTGGATCCAATTAAAAAAAGAGAAATAATTCTCCCATATTTTTAAGATCCAATTCCTTTTCTTTCAACCTAGGGCTAGAGCATCCTCACTCCAACTCCAACTCCAACTCCTCACTTTCCCGACGAACACCGGATCCATGTTGGTCCATTATGGTTCCATATTGGTTCTTTGTATAAGTATCATTTGGAACCAATCAAACCCAACATGCACCCAATCCACATTCAAACACTTTTGGAATTAAACCCAAATCCGATCCGAACCACCCAATTGCCACCCCTAGATGAGATCATGAGGATTGATAAGGAAAGAGAGAAATGGTGTAGAGAGAGTTATTTATCACAAACCTCTCGAACAATATCCATCGTTTCCTCTACTTGTTTCCTATGAGCATTGACAAGATCTTCCTCTTCCTAAAAGAGTCCAAAAAGTAATTAATCAGTATCACAATCGAAATGCATTCACTATTAATATCTTTCCATAGAAGGTGTATCTTAATTTTCTAACCTTTAACAAAACATTCAAATTGTCGTCCGAATTTGAATGTTTTATTTCTGCCTTAGGGGGCTCCATCCACTTTGACTGGCCATTTGGTCTCTTCATTTTACTCTCCAGATTGGAAGAGCTGTAAGATTCCACTTTTGCGTTCTTCTTCCATGTCGGCTTCTCTGGCTCATAGAAATCTTCATCATATTCTTCCCTATCAATTTGTTCAGGCCAAGAATCACCCGTATCATCTTCAAAAGTCGATGCTGGTAGCTGGATTGAAGACAATGGTTGTGTTGTTGACTCCTTCAGATTTGTGGTTGAAGATAAAACATCCTTCTTGGAGTTGTTGCCTTTTGAAAGGCTCTTTACCCTAAAATTTCAGTAAATTGCAAATGTAAAACCTAGTAGGGGAAAAACGTATGTCTGATAGAATCATAGAAATAACTATCCATCAAATGATCAGACTTACCTGTCAGCATATCTTAACGTGTTCAAGGTGTGTTCACAGGATCCCGAGTTTGGTGAAATACATGATATCATCACAGTGCGAGAATTTCCAACAAACGAATCCCTCAACACTTCAGTTAATTTACTCCCTCTAAAGGGAATATGTCCTTGATCATTGTCAAGTGCTCTGATACACTCCTTCAACGCAAGCAAACTTTTATTAATCTCAGCTCCTTCAATTCTGCGTATTCAGACATTGGTCAAAATCTTAGGAGGGCAAAACAATCAAAACAATTAATTTTCTTCTCGACCATAACAGACGACTAACTGGAAAAACTTTTGCAAGTCAAGTGAAAATGATATATATCCTCCATAACGATATGGTTACCCTTCTGCATTGGTATTGCATTACAGGAAGCTGGTAGATATAAGGATAATTACAGCTCATGCACACACTTATGGATTTTACAGCTCCTTGCGGCTTTGCAAATTATCAAGACACCTTTGTCAGGTCTTGACTATTGAAAAACATGGGAAGAAATAGAATATGCTATTTACTAAGTAAGGTGATATTGTGATACATTTTTACTAACAAAGAAAATTATGGTAATTTCTCAAATATTGGATTTTTTTTTATTTAGGGTTAAATGAAGAGGGTGTTTATGTAATTTACCCTTGGATATACATACCTTGTCTGCTTATCATTATCAGTAGTATCTGCACCACGTTCACTTCCAGCAAGATCTATGAAGGATAGCTTGCCAACAACACGTGCAGGTTTCGATTCACTGCCATCAGCCGACCTCTTAATGGTAAGCTGAAGAATGGCATGAGATCGTGAGGATTCCTCATTTGCCCCTGTGGTCCCTGTACTTCTCGTCCCATTTCCTCTCTCAATGAGTTCCTGAACCGTCTCCACATCAGATACTCGATACTCTTGCAAGCCCACAATACAAACTTGCTGTTTTCCGTCCTCTCTCATGCAAAGTTTTCTGCAAGAACCAGCAATTAGGAATATCATTGAAATCATGTACTGCATGGATATAGTAAGACAGCTTACTTCCTGTCACCAAGCAGGTCAAAGAGTTTTCCTCCATAAATCTCGAAGAAGCTAACAAACAATTGAAAGCCTTGGTTCCTGTAAATGTGGTGCATAAGCCGCAATATATCCCTCACTGCTCTCAGAGGGAGTGGTTTCATGGTAAAAGTTTTGCCACTTCCTGGTAAATTTCCAAAGTGGAGAAAATTAGAGGAAGAAGTAAGATGGGAAAATAAGAAAGAAAAAGGCAGGGCAAACCTATTGCCTAGTAAATATAAAGAAGCAAACAGTGAGGTGTATATATGTTAAGAGCAAAGTATAAGTGCATTATCTGTTAAAAGAAGACAGCCTGTCATAAACAATGAATTATTTAATCATTTTTGTTTCTGAACTTACATTATATCCTATCATCTAAGGCATTCCAAGATAGTCTGGGACTCAACTTTATAGAGAAATGAAGTAGAAATGTCGAATTTATAACAATCAGCTTTAAAATTGTGGATTATCTTACTAAAGAACAGCAATCACAGAAGTAGGTATATTTTGTGAAGGCGATAACTTTTCAGGGTACAAGAAGCCAATCATGAGAGGAATCTTAAGAAAAGTTTGTCAATTTTCAACAATTTTAGGAGTTTTATTTAATGGAACTTCATTAAGTTGGTGAAACTTCAAGAAAACTTGACGTGAGAAACTAAATTTAAATAACTCAGTTCCTCCAAAACACGCCTTCACCAGAATTTATGGAGAACGAAATCAATACTCTACATACAAAAGTAAAAACTAGTTCAACTACAAATAGCAGGTCTACTGCACAGAACTTTGAAAATTATTCTATACACCCAGTTGAACACCAGTACACCAATAGGCAGAAATTATGCCACGTCGGCAGTGGAACACACGATATATTGATGTGGCATGATCTAAACCTTTTTGGTGTTTGGTGCACCTGGTGTGCTTAAGAATTTTCCCATAAATTCTATAGGATGATTACCTGTTTGCCCATAAGCAAAGCAAGTTGCTTTTGTACGTTGGAAAATTATTGGGACAATAGGCTCCACGGTCTCACGATACACCTAAAAAACAATTATGTACCACAATTTAGAAATAACCAAGACTGCCACAGGACAATATTCAATTGCTCTAAATCTCAAGTTTAGTACATGCTCAGTAATCACCTCATCATTTGAAACTTCTTCATTCAACACTGCATCGAAGACAAATTCATGTTTCTCCATGTATTCTGTCAGGTCAACCTACAAGACATTAAGATATTGATTATTAAGTTAATACATATTATAATCAACTGAATCTACTAGAAATAAGCATTGTAAGGTCTACAAATTTTTGGATGATAATGCCATAATCAGGGGATAAAACTCATACTATAGTAATATACTACATATAAGGATTTGGTTAAATCAGCAAAGCGCTTAAATAAGTAAAGCATCTTTTTAACCAGTAACATGAAAAAAAAAATGTTGATCTAGAAAAATCAGGATTAGAAGATTAACCTGTAAAAAATGCACTGATGAGATAAGCCTAAAAGCTTGAATAGTTACACGATTAATCAGATCATATTTGGTTAAAACATCACATATTTAGAAGGAAAACACTTCACATCTGATGAAATTTAGGAAGGATGTGTAACCCAGTTTTATACATAGATAAATATTCGGAACTACGTAACGTTTTAGTTGCATGTAGAAATGCAAAGCATCACATAAATTCAGACAAAGTTGATAACCATGTGAACAATCAATGAACAAAGTGTTACTATACAATTCTTATCAGTGCAGAACTTAAAAAACACATATGATCATAATCATTTTAACAGACCTTAAGTTTTGTCTCATGGACGATGAGAGAATTTGAGTAGGTTTCTATGATATCTTCCTCATTCTTTGCCAGTTCCTTTTTGTTTAGTGGTCTTTTCCTCACCTGCATTAAAGTATTCATTATCAAATTACATTATGAACAGCAACACTACAGAAATTTCAATTGACTAATACAGTCCGTGCAGGACAATGCTGGGAAGAAAAAAATCACACTTCGTGCACGTGAGTTCAAGACTTTCTTAAAAACAACCAAATATCAGTGCTACTGAGGGTTTAGTCATAGATGTGTCCATCACCGACTAGAATATAAATGGTGAGAACAAACAGCATGAATAAAGTAGAAGATGCATACCACCACTTTGATCTTTGCAACATTGCTGGCTTTCACATTATCAGCAGCAAGACTTTTCATAACATTGCTTTCCGGCAAGCCACGAGGTTTGCCAGCTTGTTTATTGTTTCCAAAGGATGGGTCAGAGTCATCAAAGCTTCTTCCCCGTGAAAAACGACTGATTGCAGGGCCATCATACAGACCTGGAACTGACATCTGCTCTCCATATTCACACACAAAAAAAAAAAGTGGAAGCAAATAAGTGACAAGGATCAAATACATCAAGAATTCGGCAATCATTACATTAAACTAAAATCAGTACATTAAACCGTAAAATGCCAAATACCAGCTGATATATAATTACAGATTATGATAAAATCTAGTAGTTGACTCACTTGACCACAATATAACACACAGGGAAGTGATGAACCTAGTAGAACAAAATCCAAAATCATGTTACCAAGGTCTACTAAGCAATGCACAAAAACCCAACCCTTGCTGATACCCCCCCCCCAAAAACTAATAAAATACTACTTACTCCTCAAATAGAAAATGTAACTTGGTAAGAACTCAGTATCAAGATTTGCCCAATTAGTGAAACGAATTATTCAATTCATTTTCAGAAAACACGAAGCACCATCAGTAATCCACAAAATGCCAACTACCAGCTGATATGGAATTACAGATTATAATAAAACTTGGTGGTCGAGTCACTTGACCACAATATAATCAACAAAAAATAAATTACCTCAGTAAGTAACTCGGTATCGAAAGAATGCAGATCCAAAAGCCCCGGACTATACTCATTGGGGGAAACATGTTCCTCACCATTTTGCCGCCGTGTATTCCCCGGCGGCGTTAATGGCTCCGAGAACAAATCGCTACTTCCACTGTAAGTCCTCTGCGCTTGCACACTCTTATACATTCTCGAACCTTGTGCTCCTCCATTATAGTATCCAAAATCCTAATGTTTTTCCACAAAAATGTCAAAATAATAAAACATCCACAGTTTTCGATTCTAGTTGCAGATCTAGGTAAATTTGCTATCAATAAGACCGCAAAAGTTACCTGAACTGGAGGAACCGCATTGTTTGATGACTGTAGGTGCTGCAAACCAGCTGATTGCAGCCACCGATCGTTCGACGAAGCTTCCAGAAAATTGTCGGAGAACTGACGCTGGTGGTGCACCGCCGGTGCGCCGGATCTCTGCCGCCCCATCGTGCTCATTCTTTTCCTCCGATTAAGAAAAATCAGAAGACTTACAGGGAAATGTACAAACGTATATCTGTTTGATAGAGAAGGCTTTTATTATTGGTGATGAATGAAATATGATGAGACTTGGTGTGTGAGAAGCTTTGAAATCAACGGCTGTGATTCGTTTGAACTTTAAAGCTTCACGTAGTACAAAAGAAGAAAAAAATGTAGAGTAATTTGAAGAGTGAGTGTAGTTAGGTTGAGAAAAATAAATTTAAATTTTATATTAAAAAAAAGAGAAAATAAATTTAAATTTTATATTAAAAAAAAAGAGAAAATAAATTAAAATTTTATCAAAAAAAAAAAGAGAAAATAAAGTCAAATTTTATCAAAAAAAAAAGAGAAAATAAATTCAAATTTTATGAAAAAAAGAGAAAATAAATTTAAATTAATCGATTCTCGGGTTTTAATAGTTAAAGATTTATTTTATTTTGGTAACTAACATTAATGTAATTTGGGAACTAACATTAATGTAAGTCTGAATATTATTATGAAGTTCGATTGAAATTAGTGTGTACAAATTATAAAATATTTTTTTTAAATATTTAAATTTATTTAATATCGATTCGGATTCATTTGATTAGAATAGATTCAATTAGTTTCATAATTTAATAGAATATATAATGTTCAATTTTATAATAATTCAAATAAGTTTGAATGAACTCTTACTTTGTTAAATTTCATCTTACAGCCTAGTACTACGAACCATAGTAAAAAATAAATTTGAATATAGTTTTCAAATCCTATTAATAAGAATGATAAATTATATTTGTATAAGCAATTAACATTGTTCATATTTTATTTATGATTGTCTCAATAAAACTCGATTCAATTAATTTAACAAATTTTATTAAATTTAGATATAAATTTTACAATTTAATAATAATTTAAATTTGAATAAAATTTTATTTAGCTCGATTTTAATTGACAACCTCAGTGAATTTGATCGACCCATATATTCTTTGAAAGATAAATGTGAAAGAAAGAGGGAAAATTAAGACATATAAATTTGAATTATTTATGTAAAAGTTAATTAATTAGTGGAATTATTTAATTAACAAAATGGGGCCACTTTAGAGTTTGAATTTTGAATGGTGGCACGCTTGGTCCCGCTTAATTTTGAATTAAAGGATAACTATTGTTTGCTTTCCATGTCGTTTCACACGTTGGGATTTTTCATATTTAAATATTTTTGGGGACTTAGTCTAAATTAAATATATCAAATTCAATTTTATTTTGAAGACAACAACTTATATAATCAATATGTGGGAAATATTTAATATTTATTTGCAATCAACAAAAATATTCATTGGGTTGCTTTTATTGGTCTTAACTCTTTAAAAAAAATTATAAATATTGTGACGTATTTAAGTTTGAATTTGTTGTCACCCACAACTATCAGACAATTAATTATATTTGTTTTATGTATATGTTTTATGTATATGTATTTACATTTTAAAATTGAATATAATATATACATATATCTTCTATAACAATAATGTTCTATTCATATTAATATAACACATTTTACATTTTATATAAGTAAATAAATAGGACTTGTTTTGTTTTATTTGAAGAATGTTTCCTAACCAATGAAATATATATTAATATATAGTTATGGTGTATTTATATAAACTAGTTTAAGATATAGACCCCTAAAATCATAATATTTTTTTTTTGATAATTTACATTTCGTTTGTGAATAAATGGAAAAGGGGAGGGGAAATAATATCACCAATAAGATTATATAATATAGTTTGATGATTATTGGGCAATAAGTAATACAAGTGAGGGACATTGAAATAAAAATAGAGAGAAAAATACTCGTTTCAAGAGAGTAATATTTTGAAATATAGTTTCAAGTATAATTTAATCCCTCGACGATCCAAATACATTGCTAACACATATATAATTTTATCGTTATCCTAAAATTTGAGGACTTATTTATTTATACTTTAAAATCACGTTTTCAATATTTTAAAATACAAAATCTAAAAAATGCACCCAGTAAATTAATTTCAATCACATCTAGTGATTTATAATTCTCGCCTTTTCAATCTCTCGTATAACTAATTATCAATCATTGTATTAATCATTTAAAACGATCATCAGTCAATAATTATTTTCTCATTTACGTTAACTAATATTTTCTATGGGAAAATAGCATTCACCTCCCCTCAACTATGGCCTATTGACATTCACCCCCCTCTTGTTTGATTTTTTGGCAATAACCTCCCTTCCATCCAATTTTTTGTCATTTTTTCCTTCTAATGACTAAAATGCCCCTTTATTAATTGTCTTGTAGTGGGAAATTAAAATGAAAATTCTTTTATCAACATTACTAAAAAAAATCATCACCAAAATTAACTTAAATGCTATTAGTCATTGTTAAAACACCATATGATTAATCATGCATGCACTTTAACGCTCTCGCTTTGAGAATATTAGCCTATACTCTCTATCAATTTATATAATTAAATAATATCAATTAATTTCAGGTGCGTTATTTTGTTTTAGACTTTGAACTAGTATTTAGTATATCTCAAAATTCTTCCAATTAATTTTGGAGATAAAGAAGTACATATATGTGATGCTTAACGAAGCACTAAGGGGAATCTACAATTCATGAATAGGTTCTAAGTGGATAAAGTCAAACTTAATAATATAGTGTTGAAAATTGTTTAAGTGTTTGTCCAATTTTATAATTAATTGTGTTTATAATAATATATTGTTGGAACAATTCATTTGATAGTTGATTGAGTTAATTGAATTAGTTCAATCAAATTAAATTTAACGTATATCAAGATTGTATAACTTAATATTTTATATTTATTCATTATTTTTTAATTAATTTAGTTAAACTTGAGATCAAATTTTAGAGTAGAAATTTATTCACTAGAACTTGTTTGTTGTATTATTCCAATTAAATTTAGATAGCTATCTAACAATTTTCAATCGAATTTCAAATACTTTAATTTGTTTTAGATCATGTAGATCGATAGTATAATTGTTACGATAAGCATATGTTTCTATATTTATGGTATAGAATTAATTAATAAAAGCTATTTTGTGTTAATTTTTGTGATATTTTTTTTTAATGAAAGAATTCCCTCTACTATTTCCCACTACAAAACAATTTTAATAAGGGCATTTTAGTCATTAGAAGAAAAAATTAGATTGAAGGGAGGTTCTTGCCAAAAATTCAAACATGAGGGGGATGGATGTCAATAGGTCATAGTTGAGGGGGAGGTGAATGCTATTTTCCCTATTTTCTATTTTTATTTCATACTTTACAATTCACACATAACATTTTATACATTTTACAAATTATAAACAATTTTTAAATACATAAACAAAGGCACCACACTAAACATGCCACCATATTTAAATACTTCGATAATCGCCATTAGTTTGCGGCGATGTCATAAGGTTTAAGAATGGAGGTTTTAGAGTGGCGTTAGGTTTCCGCCATGCCGGAGTTCATGGAGAATCGGAAATTGAGGAAAATTATAGCGAAATGGTAAGACAATAATCATGTATTTGATTTGAACATTATCGATTTTTCATTATACATGTTGTTCGATACTTCAGATTTGATGTATGCTGGAATTCTGACGGAAAATTTGATTGAATTATTGTTTATTTGAGAAGTGTCTTAAGTGTTCTTATGAAGTCATCGTTGTTTATTTAATACATTGTGGTCTTCATTTTTAAATGTCAGTAGAATTCTTATTGTAAGTGCTAGCTTTGAAGAATGATTAAAAGAATATTGAATAGGTAGATTCAACCTCTATTATAATATAGTTTTGAGTAAATTATACTCAGAGTCAATACTTTTGTTTTATTAGTGGGCTTCGTGCTAAAGTCAATGAACAAATATAGTGTCCTCACCAGCATGTTTCTTGAGATCAAAAACTTTATGCTACTTCAAAATTTCAACCAATGAGGAAAACTGAAAGAAGACAGTTCATTCTTAATTTGATCTTCTGCTTATTCTTATTTCTGTTGCCTTGTTATGCAGATGTCGACGCAGAACGGATACAATTGTGCAGGGTCAACCGTTAAGGGATGGGGAGTACCTGGATTCAGCTAACAAAATCTTCAGACTCCAATTCTTTAGCCCTGGCACCTCAACAAATAAATATGTGGGCATTTTTTATAACACACCGCGATCAGAAACTCAGAAGCCAGTGTGGGTTGCCAATAGAGACATTCCAACCCCCGACTTATTTGCTATGCTCATGGTAGACGGCAGTGATGGCTTGCTAAAGATTTCTTACCGTGGAGGAAATTCTATTGTGTCCAATTCTGCTCCTAGCGCTCGCAATACGAGTGCGACTATCCTTGACAATGGAAATTTGGTGCTGAGAGTATTGAATGGAGATGGTTCAATTAATCAAACCTTATGGCAAAGCTTTGATTACCCAACTGACACACTTTTGCCTGGGATGAAGCTTGGAATCAATTTTAGGACAGGGCATAAATGGTCACTCAGTTCTTGGATAAGTGACGAAGTACCAGCCTCCGGGTCAATGACTCTAGGTGGAGACCCGAACGGATCGAGTCAATTGATCATGTGGTGGCAAGAGTATGTCTACTGGGCTAGCGGGCCATGGGTAGAAGGGCATTTTGCTAGCGGGCCATGGGTAGAAGGGCATTTTAACAATACACTTGACTTTACTAGTTACGACGACATCAACTATACTTACGTTTTGAATGAGAACGAGAAGTACTTTACATATTCAGTAAAGGGTAATATCAGTTTGGCGAAAATGAGTATAGACTTAAATGGCATGATGCAGATAACACGAGATTCTGAAGGTTTTTTGTTTTATTTATGTTCTCTAGCGGGGATAGTGGAGCGAGGATGTGTTATGGAGATTTCGCCGAAGTGTAGGAAGTCTAATATTCAGTTCCGTGGAAGGCGGGGCGAGACCATTGGTTATGGCTATGGATACGATCAAAACCAGAGGTTGAGCCTGTTTGATTGTGAGGCCAAGTGTAGGCAGAATTGTTCGTGCATTGCTTTTGCATCTGCTTATAGTAATGGTACGGGCTGTGAAATTTTCAACAAAGATATATGGTTCCGGCCATCAGAAACAAGAGATAGAAGGTTTCCACCATCAGAAGAATCAAACGAGATGGTGGTATATTTTCTTGAGACTGGAAAAGGTGAGATTATTAATCTTTATCTTGATTCAAAGTACATGTAAAGAATCATGCTTTATGCTTATCTGAAGAACAAAACTAGAGAATGAAGTTTCAGTTATGCATCTAAAGTGCAGATCACTCTAGTGTTATCCAAGACATTAACTAACACATAAATGACTGATTATCTAAGAAAGTCAATAATGGGAATGCTATCTTGTTACTCTATAACTTCATAAATTTACGGATAATCTTTACTAACATTTTTTATTGTGTCCTTATTCAGCAACAAAGTGGTGGATATGGCTTATTGCTTCCGCTGGCGGAGCGTTACTAGTTTTGTGCATCATATGCTGTTTTATTAGAAGAACTCTCAAAAGAAAAGGTGAAAACTTACTGAATACAAAGTACTACTAAATCCATGTTAAAACTTGCTTTTGATATTTTTGCAAATTAGGTAAGATCAACAAAGAAGAAAAAATGCTGCTAAACGAGTTGGCAGATACTAGCGTAACTCCAGGACAACACAGTGGAAAGAACGATAAAATAGACAAGAAAATGAATCAAGTTCATCTATTCAGTTTTGAGAGCCTAGAGAAGGCCACAAACGAATTTTCTCCCACGAATAAGCTTGGAGAGGGCGGCTTTGGATCTGTTTACAAGGTAAAACATTTCAGGGAAAACTAGTTTGAAATTAGTATCTTAAGGTGGATGAAATATGTATACCAACAATTAGCTAAAACATTTCAGGGAAAACTGCCAAGTGGACAAGAGATAGCTATAAAGAGACTTTCAAGAAGCTCGGGACAAGGATTGTTGGAGTTTAAAAATGAGATTGTGTTGATAGCTAAACTGCAACACGATAATCTTGTCAAGCTTTTAGGATGCTGTGTTCAAGGGCATGAAAAGATTTTAGTTTACGAGTATATGCCCAACGGAAGCTTGGATTTTTTCCTTTTTGGTAGTATTCAACAGCTTGATTTCACAGTTGCTCTTATTATATCTTGCATGTATTTAATATTGGGACAATTACGTGCAAGTTCATGTATATTATTGAGTACTAATTACCACTAGGAGACTGAGGTTTTGCAAATTACCAAGTAATCCTTGTCAGTTCCTGATAACTCGAAAAACAGAGGTAAAATTGTAAACTGTGCTTTTACAGGCAGGGTTGCAAATGTTATACGCTTCACTGATAGGGAAGTTATGGTAATTTTTCAAAGCCTCGGGTATCCTTTTTGTAATTAGGTCTCATGCAGAGCGTGTCTATGTAATTTATCTCACAAGAATTACTGAACAGATTCTAGCAGAAGGGAGTTACTGAAATGGACCAACCGCAAGAACATTATTGAAGGAGTTGTTCAAGGAATACAATACCTCCACAAGTATTCGAGGTTGAAGGTGATTCACCGAGATTTAAAAGCCAGCAATATCTTGCTTGATCAAAACATGAACGCGAAAATATCGGACTTTGGTATGGCCAGAATATTTGGGAAGCAGGAGTCGGAAGCAAACACAAATAGAATTGTTGGAACACAGTGAGAAAGCGGGAATTATTTAACAAGAACTTTATTTTATATCAACTATTGCACCTAGTTTTTCGACTAAAATATTTCGATTGTCCTTTGCAGTGGCTATATGTCTCCTGAGTATGCCATAAATGGCGTTTTCTCCATGAAGACCGACATTTTCAGTTTTGGAGTTTTGCTACTTGAAATTGTGACTAGCAAGAAAAATCGTGGCTGCTATCATTCAGAACGGCCACTTAACCTGATCGGATTGGTGAGTAAACGGAACTACACTTATGGATCTATATATAGCAAATCTTATTCCCAACTCTTAATTGCTTTAAATTAAGGTATAATTGCATGCACACCCCTCATCTATTGGTAATTACTACAAACCCTCCAAGTTTTTGCAAATAGGGGCGGCATTATTATATGATATTAGTGCCAGAGAAATTATGGTAAGTTTCAATATCTAGATGTTTTCCGTAATTAGGGTCTGATAGTGGTGATCTATGTAATTTACTTTTAAATGAAGTTAGTGCTGTAAGTCTGTAAGGCTCATAATAATATCAATTTGTTATGCTTGACAATGAATCAGGCATGGGAACTGTGGGTTGAAGGAAGGTCTATGGAACTAATGGATCCGACGTTGGATGATTCAAGTGATAAAGCTGAAATAATAAGATGTATAAACATCGCTCTATTGTGCGTACAAGATGATGCAACTGATAGGCCCTCCATGACAGATGTGATCTCAATGCTAGCAAATGAGTCTTTGCGACTTCCAGAACCAAAACAACCCGCATTCTTCATTGAAACGACCAAACGGGAAGCAATGCAAGAAACGGATTCTGAGAAGTCATGCACTAATGATTTGTCAATTTCAGTCATGGACGCTAGATAATGGTATGATCAGTCCAGCACTCGATTCTTGGCGAGTTTTGTTGTTCAAGCCTTTAGATATTTGGGAAGTTATAGGATCTTCAATTCTATTTGTTTTTTTGTTTTTTTGGTTTCATGTAATAAGCTGTAATATAAAATTTTAGTTCAAAGACTTGTAGCTTTTGAATTATGATATGTTGAACAATATTTGAAGTGGATGAATATATACGTTTTGACCCCAATGTGGAGGGAACATTGATTGAATTTAATCAAATTGAGACTGGTCCGAGTTCAAGTCTGATCAACCTGATTGATCCCGAAGTTGCTATTCTTGGTTTAGCACAGTTAAAAAGGTGAGATTTACGTTTGAATTCAACGCGAATTAGGATGAGCTTTTGGTCCCCTTTTGTGTACTCCCAGTCGGGCGGTCTTGATTGGTTTGGAGAACCATGTTTGAGCATTGCTATCGAAAGAACTCAAGGTAACATTCCTTTCCTATATATATCAGTTAAAATCCTAATGTAATTACATAGATTCGTAGCATGTTTGATTTTGTTGGATTTTATATAGAAATTAGAGATAATTCCATAATATCGAGTTTGTTGTTGTCTATCACAAACTAGTGAATGAAAGCCCTTTTTTGCCATTGTATTGACAAATTCATGTTTTGATAATTTTTTTAATTCAAATTAACATTCTGCATATACACAGTAATACACGTACTGATTCATGATTATTTGCTTGGCATAATTATGTACAATCACTAGACAGCTAAATGCCATGCTCCATGTGTAAAATATAGACTACTCAATCTGTGACTGTTGTAATCACAATGATTGGTGTAGATATAGTGGACCTCGAGTGATTATCGTGAGTCGTGACATTGACTTACTGAAACTCGGGATTTCATGAGCTTGCTCTTAAGAACGAAATCTTCAATCCGTGTTACTTTTTCTCTGCATGCCACGTTTTTGCTTAGAACTATAAAGCATTTTCTGTTTGAATTGCTGCATGTTTTTTGCTGTTAAATATGCATCTCAGAGCAGTCTCATAGGCACAAAAGATTGCTGCATTCACAACAAAGGCTCTAGCAACTGCTGTCCCTAGACCTCTCCACAGCACATTATACCCCTCTTCTCTAACACTTGTCCTAAAACAGTCCACAATCCCGGAATACTTCAAAATCGACGGATGTGATTGCGCCTGAATCCTCGTCTTGATTACATCCAACGGGTAGCAGCAAATCCAGCTGGCAACTCCAGCTAGACCACCAGCAAGAAGCATTGTTCTGAAACTCTCTTGGCCATTTTTCCTGCACCCTGGATGGAGATTTTCTCTTATATACTCGTAAGTGAAGAAGTATGCACCATGTGCTGGTGCGTCTCTGAGTATGGTGATGCCTAATCCACGGTATATCCCTCTTAGACCCTGTGTTTGTAATATGTTTTTTGCGATATGTATTGGGCCTGATTGGTTGGTTAGAGTGTCGGTTTTGCTCTGCAGTTGTAGACGGATTTTGACTAGCTCGACTGGGCTGAGAAGTAAGCTTTGTATAGCTCCGGTGCCAATGCCTCCAAGGGTGACTCCTTTGTACGAGGGTGGATCGTGGGCTGTTGTGTTTTTGTCGAATGCTCGGGATAGGACCGCGTATGTCTGGAACGCGATAGCGTTCTGCATTAGCAAGGTAAAGAACTTGTTATTTTCTGTGGGGTGTGTGTGTGTAAAATCGAAATTTTTGATCTTTAAACTATATATCATGTGCTTTCTTTTATGAAGCTTGATCGATAGTTTCGAGACTTGGAATCTCCCGGTAGTTAAGGTTTTGTTTGTTTATATTTTCAAACTCCATTTTTAAGTTTTTAAATCACAACATTCAAAATAAACTTATCACACCAAATTCTCATCCAAATTTACCCTTTCTCAACTCTAATTTTTCAATCCCGTGTATAACCACCTATCAATCATATACACATCATTTCAATTTCGCTTTCTCTTTCATATTTCACAATTTTTTTATTTATATTTTATTATTTTTAATTCACATAATCATTATATAAACAACTAGCACAATCCTTCTACACACCATCCATCAACTTATCACTATTGATTTGACACATTTTATATTTTTCAACCTATTTTTTAGAAAACATAAGCAAATACCCACTATTCTCGCACGAATTACGATGGTACAAAATTCCCGAGAAATTTTCAAATTTTTAACTGAAAAACATAAACAAACAAAGCCTTATAGACTCTCTCGGGATGATCTTTCTCATACATGTGGGGTGGGGATCACTCGAGATTTCAACCAATCCTAGCAAAGATAGTAGTATAATACTATGTAAAGGCTAAGGTGTTTTTAGAGAATAAAAGAAGAACCTGGAAAGTGACAGAAGCTAAGGGAGCAGCCATGCCCCGGTAGAGGGCGGCGGGGCCCTCTCTAGAAACGACACGACGGAGGACGCTGAAAGCCGTTCCGTTGTTCCTTGAATGCTGTTGCCGGATTCTCAACGTGTCGAGAGGATATCCGGCGAGAATTCCGGCCATGCCGCCACATCCTCCGGCCACAAATTCTCTTCCCCAACTATTTGCAAGAAACTCCGGCCAAAAATCCATTATATCAAGACACCTATCAATAATGGTGGACAAATCTTATGTATCCTTATAAGGAGATGTGATAAATCACACACATATATATACATATATATATATATAATAGATGTTTTTCTCCTTTTGTTTCCTACTTGGATTTGGAATTGGATTTGAGAAAAATATAGAAAGAATTCTTGTTACACGTGAATTTTGTGTTTTTTGTTTGGATTGAATTTATGATGTGTTTGATACTTTGATTTCTACAAGAAGATGAACAATATTGGGAAGAAATTGAGATTTAGACATGCACTTCTCTTTCCTTGAAAGGAGTCTGAAAATAGAAGTCACCTATCACTATTTTGATGGGACTAGAGTTCCAAATGGATGGGGTGACACGTGGATATATAAATATATATATATCGTAATAATAATATATAATATGCATTGATACGATATAATTTGAATCTTGTAACGAAGGTCACACATAAATATTTTGTAAACTTGATTTAATCAGTATTATTGGGATGTAAGCAAAAATTTTACGAACCACAAATTAAAAACACTTTAGTCTCAAGTAAAGGTAACACTTATTGTGTGTTTAGCCTCTTTTTGGATAATTTCGATTGATTTTTGTTTTCGTTTAAGAATCAATCTTAACCCTTTTTGTGAAATCCTAATTTTTTTAATACTAAAATCAATTAATTATAGTAATATTTTCGGTAATCATTTACGTACATACCAAACACACCCTTAATTATAGTATATAAGTTTGTCACGTTTGATAAGCACAATTTGATTGTTAGTTAAAGATTTTATGAGCCTATAGATTAAATTAGGCAAATTTTAGACTTGATTAAATTATATTATCTTATGAGTTCTACTATTTAGCCAACCACATAATAGATGATTGTGATTTGTGACTTCTCATCAATTGTACCAGGATAACTTCTAAGAAAAACCCACGTGGCATAGCAATATTATAACGTTCAGATTACAATTCTAATTCGAATTCGATTTGATTATTTTGAATTTTGCTATTTTAATATAATGTGACGTCATGTATTCCATTCCAATATATATATATATATATATATATATATATATATATATATATTCATATTTAATTAAATAATTTAATATTGATGTGTATTTAGGATACAAGTCCCTATTGAAAAGGACTTCATGTGACATGTGAGTAGGATTCAATTATTGTCATAAATTCACGTAAAGTGAATCGGATTTGTTTAGGAAAAACAGTCATATATAAAGTTTGTTATTTTAATTCTATTTCAGATATTCTGTTTTCTTACGTATCCGCAACTTCAACTTTCCCTTTAATTTGTTATTTTCAAAAAAGATTTTAATTAAAAATTAAATTATGCGGTATTTAGCTCGTGGTCGATTATTAAAAAGTTTGATTGAATTCGATGAATCATTTTTGTAAATTAAATAAAGGGTAAAATTTAAAAATTCATTCTACACTTTTTTCAAGTTTGGGCCTCATACTCATAGCCACAAATATTGCAACCCAAAATAAATGAAAATTAGAATAAGCCTTTAGGATAAATAAAACATATATAAACATGACACTTTCTTGGGTTTTATTCAAATTGGCCCAAATATATAAAAAAGTGCAAAATTTCCAAACACAAAATTATATTTTTCACCCCATAACTTAGCTTCATTTTAATTTTGGTCAATTTTCCAACTTTCTTTTCAAAATGATCACCAAAATTTTTTGTTTAAAATATAACGATCAACTGCAATATTTTCACCGACTATATTTTTGGGTGGAGATTTTGTGTCACATATAATATTTTTTTTTTTTGGTAAAAAGTCAGTTATATTTCATTGATGAAATTTCACATATAACATTAGATATGAATAATATGATATTAAATATAATTCATGAACGAAAGTGTAAATTACCCTGTCCCACTGAAAATAAAAAACTTGTTAGCTAAAGTATAGTTGATTGATATATTTTGGATGAAAATTTTGATTAAAATTAAACGAGAGATATTTTGAAAATTATAGGTTAAAGTAAAATATACCACTCAATATCAAAATGGTACAAATTTAAGGACCAAAGTGCAATATTTCCAAAATTTAATAGTTATTATCCAAAAAAAAAAAAAAAAGACAAATCTTATCATCATCGTCTTCAGCTCACTCTGAGTAGTAGCATGAGTATCACTTGAAGCTCATAGTATCACCCAACAATGGCGAAATTAGCAGAACTGAAGCCACACTTCATCTCAACATTCTCATTTCCCCACCGCCATAGCCATAAACCCTCACTACATTTCTTCTTCAAACCCATTTCTTCTTCTTCCAGATTATCCAAAACTCCCTCCAGAAACCCCAATATCCCCTCCTCTAGAACGTCGTCTTCGTCGTCGTCTTGGGTTAAAAAATGGCCTTCTAACCGCCATGCATCACCGCCACCTGCTAAACGTGATTCAAGAAAACTTGAACCGAAACTGGAATCAGTTGGAGCAGGTACTGCGGCGATTGATCGAATTGTGCTTAGGTTAAGGAATTTAGGGTTAGGTTCGGATGATGAAGATGAGGGTGATGAAGAAGGGGGGGAATTAGGGGTGGGTTTGAAGAATTCTGATTTGAATTCGGATGATTCCAGTGAGAAATTGGGGGATTTGTTGAATAGAGATTGGGTTAGGCCCGATACGATCTTGATTGAGGATGATGATGATGATGAAGATACATTGCTGCCATGGGAGAGGGGTGTTAATGAGAATGAGGATGAAGGAATGGGGGAGGCGAATAAACGGGTAATGAAGGCACCTACATTAGCAGAGTTGACTATAGAGGATGATGAGTTGAGGAGGTTGAGGAGAATGGGTATGACTTTGAGGGAGAGGGTGAGTGTGCCTAAGGCCGGGATTACAGGTGCCGTTTTGGAGAAGATTCATGATCAATGGAGGAAGTGTGAGCTGGTAAGGCTGAAGTTTCATGAGGATTTGGCTCATGATATGAAGACTGCACATGAGATTGTTGAGGTTGGTGAGTTCTGGTATTGGAATACTTTGGTTATGTTTGTTAATGAATTTGAGTAAATTTGTAGAAAAAGTTATTGGGAAATGTGTATTTTTGGTATTTGTGTGAAAAGTATGTGATGTTGGTTGTGTATGTGGATGCTTTTAGAAAATGGTTGAAAGTAGTTAAATATATCAAAAGAAATGTGAGTTATTGATATATGATGTGTAAAATGATCGAGTTAGTTGTTTTGATGGTGATTATATGATTAAAGAGACATTGAAGTAAGATGTGAAAGGGGAAGTAGAAGTTAAGTAGTTATTGATGAAAGATATTTGAAGTCACAGATGTATTGATTAAAGTGTAGTTATATACGGGCATGTAAAAATGAAGTTGAAAAAAATGTGTTTTTGGTTGAAATTTTGATTTGGAATTATACATACTAGAAAACATAAACAAACTAGTTGCATTTTGTAATCTCGATTGGGAATGGATTTTAGTTTAGTAGCTACTGCAATTGGTAAAAGTATTCAGTTTTAAGAAGATTAAAGCCCATCATCTTTATTGCACCATATACAATAACCATTTGGGACTTTTACTAAATTTCCATGTATATCAAGAAGCTTACTACAAATGCTGACTAAATTTTCTCTCAACAGCGCCGAACAGGGGGGCTAGTCACATGGAGGTCTGGAAGTGTTATGGTTGTGTTTAGAGGAACTAACTATGAAGGCCCTATTTCAAAAACCCACCATTTAAACACCGAAAATGACGCTCTTTTTGTTCCTAATGTGTCATCTAATGATGGTAAAAGTCCAGTTCATGAGAAGTCTGATATAGTTATCTCTGCCCGTGATAAAAGGATATCAGAAGAGGAAACTGAATACAATAGTCTATTAGACGGTTTAGGTCCGAGGTTCGAGGATTGGTGGGGTACAGGTGTACTTCCTGTTGATGCTGATTCACTTCCGCAGACAATTCATGGATATACGACGCCTTTTAGGCTTCTCCCAACTGGAACGCGTTCACGACTGACCAATGGAGAGATGACTAATCTACGAAAGCTTGCTAAGTCACTTCCTTGCCATTTTGCACTTGGTAAATTTTATCCATTTTATGGTCTTTCGATATTGCTAGTGTCTGTTTTTGACAACATGTTTGCTTGTGTTTAAACCCTCTAGGAAGGAATAGAAACCATCAAGGTTTAGCACAATCAATAATTAAGCTTTGGGAGAAAAGTTTGCTTGTGAAAATCGCTGTGAAGCGTGGAATTCAGAACACTAACAACAAAATTATGGCCGAGGAACTGAAGGTATGTTGGCTGCTCTGCAAATTATGTTAAATATATGTTTTGTGACATTAATCTGTTTCTGATGCAATACACACGACTGTGGATTGTTGTCCACTGGGGCTGAAAGTTTCTAAGGGTGTGTTTGGATTGAGTGATTTGGATTTGGAGAGGGGATTTGGAGGAAGGATTTGAAATGACACCTAAAATGGAGTCATTTGAAATCCACCGTAGTTATGGTAAAAATAGCTCAAAGTAAATATCGAGTGATTTGAAATCCATTATAACTTGGATACATTCAAACGAACTTTATAGATTTGTTGACGAATTTGAAATCCATAGATTTCAAATCCTTCAATCCAAACACACCCTAAAGGAATGTTTGCCTTTTGCTAGACATCATTTACATGCAATCTTAGACATCATTTGCACTTTGTAATTTGATTTTTCGATCTTTTTTCTGTCTGTTATAGACCTTAACGGGGGGAGTTTTACTTCTAAGAAACAAATATTACATAGTTATGTACCGGGGAAAGGATTTTGTACCTTCCACTGTAGCTACTGTTTTAGCTGAAAGAGAAGAAATCACAAAACAAATACAAGATGTTGAAGAAAAAACGAGAGGAGTAACAATAGCTGCGCCAGTGGCTGAAGAGAAGGAAGAAGCTCTTGCAGGTACTTTAGCAGAATTTTATGAAGCTCAGGCTCGGTGGGGTACACAGATATCTGCCGAAGAACGTGAAAAAATGATCGAAGAAGAGTCTAGAGCCAAATGTGCCAAAGTGATAAGGCGATTTGAACATAAAATGGCACTTGTAAGTATTCTTGTTTATTAATTAGTTTATCTTCTTGAGAAGCTACGGCTGTGTTTGGTTTTATTTTGGTTGAGTATTTTGGTGAGATTTTTTTTGGGTCACGTGTAAATTTGGTGAGATTGTGTTTGGTTTTATATTGATTGTTAATTTTTGGGTTTTTTGGTGAGATAGTGTTTGTTTTTGTTTCCATAGGGAACATAAATTACTGTTGTAGCAGTCAAATCACGTAAGCTTTTGTTTGTTAGTAATTATTAGTGATTGAAAGTTATAATATAATATTAAAATTGTAATGATTGTTATATATATATATGTGTGTGTAATAGAAGGTGTTATATATATGTTTATAAAAAAAAAAGTGGGCCATGAAAGTGTATTAAATTTGAAATTTGAAATATAAATTTTGGACCAAAAAATTAGGGACTTTTTCGGGGGCAAAATTATAAAGGCCAAATACAAGTTGGTCAAAATTTTGACCAAAAACTGGCTCAAAATGAAACCAAACATAGCCTAATATCCCTAGTTCAGATAAGAGGTGAAATGTTTCATTTGATGCTTATCGATGTTCCTATTTTTTAGTTCCACATGTTGGTCGATTTGCTCGGTTGTTAATGCCATTGACTGAATATTTCTACAGTCTCAGGCAAAGAAGCTCAAAGCTGAGAAACTGCTATCTAAAATAGTGGAATCTTGGGTACCTGCCGGTCCTTCGGATGACCTCGAGACAATCACGGATGAGGAACGAGTGATGTTTCGTAGGGTTGGATTACGGATGAAAGCATACTTGCCACTTGGTGAGTTCTCATTATCTTAAGGTGTGTTTGGATTGAAGAATTTGAAATCTATGGATTTCAAATTCGTCAACAAATTCATGAACTTCGTTTGGATGTATACAAGCTATAATGTATTTCAAATCACTCAACATTCAATTTGAGCTATTTTCTCCGTAACTACGGTGGATTTCAAATGACACCATTTTAGGTGTCATTTCAAATCATTCCTCCAAATCCCCTCCCCAAATCCATATCACTCGATCCAAACACACCCTTAGAGTAAATGGATGAAAGGGTTTAAATCATGTCGTACGTAATCCTTAGAGATAATTACATGCACAACCCTCACTTGTTCGGTAATTACCACGAGACCTCCGACATTTTGAAAATTACCTACACACCCCAAATCCCTGACGGCCCGACAACTGGGAAAAGAGGGGCAAAATCGTAATTTGCTTTTACTGCCAGTGGGTGATATTGTAATGTGCTTTTATTGACAGAAAGTTATGGTAATTTTTCAAATCAGGCTATTTTGTGTCAAGTAATTTATCCTATTCTTTGATACCAGATAGTGTTATTCGTTTTCTAAAACTAATTACGGCCATTTCCCAGGCATTCGTGGCGTTTTTGACGGTGTTATTGAGAACATGCATCTACATTGGAAACATCGAGAACTTGTAAAGTTGATATCAAAGGAAAAGGAACTTTCTTTTGTCGAAGAAACATCAAGACTTTTGGAATACGAAAGTGGTGGAATATTAGTGTCGATTGACAGAGTTCCAAAGGGTTATTCATTGATTTACTATCGTGGAAAGAATTATCGGCGACCTATTTCAATTAGACCAAGAAACCTTCTGACAAAGGCAAAAGCACTGAAACGCAGAGTGGCCTTACAGCGCTATGAAGTTAGTCATCTTTCCTGTTTGTTCCAATTTGAATATCAAATTAATTGATAATCTCAATACTATTGGAGCTTTATTATATTAACGATTTTGTTGAATTTGCTCGTAATGGGCTGTGTGCTGATAATGTATATTTGGTGATATTATTGTGTAGGCTCTTAGCCAGCATATATCTGAACTGGAGAACAACATTGAGCAAATGAAGAAAGAAATAGTAAGTTATAGTTCTCTACCTGATTAATAATAATGTGCTTGAACTTTAATCGATTGATCATTCTGTTTATTGCTTTATTACAATAAAAGTACTTTTTGGAGTTTTTTGCTTCTTGAGAAGTTTGCTTAATTTGTTATGGTATTATTTCTATTTTTTATCTTTGTTATCATTCTGAATTTTTTAATCTCCATTGTCATTATTCTATCAGGGCAATTCTAAAGATCCCAAAGACAGCAAGCTTTGGAACTCAGAGGACCATGGCCAGTTTAATCCTGTTTCAGAACTGAGTGAAGTAAACTATACTAATTCTTTTCCCTCTTAATAGATATTATGAATCAATCATTTGGTTGAAAACTGTATACATTGATGTTGCTGCATAAAGACTTCTGACTGACAATGTGTGTATTTACAGAGTGAAGATGAAGACGAGGATGACTGGGATGATGATGATGAAGATTCTGAATCTTCTAGTCTTGAAGATTCTTAGATTCAGAATCACATAAAGTCAGCTAACTCAAAGTTTGTGTATGTGTTCTTATGAACTCACTGAAAGCAATTGTGAGGAAGAAGAAGCGAATCCCTGCCAATGCACGATGGAAGAATCGAAGCAGAACAAGAAACAAATGCAGAATGTCAAAAGTCTAATTAAAGCAGAATACGAGTTTTGGGTTTTGAGTTTTTGTACTTGTGAGGAATTGTACAGTGGGAGCTCATGGAATTTTGGGGCCTTTGTATCATTATTTCGACTAAGATGCCACAGTTATGAGTTGAACTACAAATTGTATATCAAGGTTCTAATTTTGAAACAAGCTCATTCAGCTATGGACAATCCATTCTTCATTTTTGATTTGGTAAATCATAATTCATGGTAAATTAGCCCATGCATAAGTTTTTCATTGGAAGAGATGAGAGTACACATAAAAGGTTATATAGGATGAAATTCGATTCAGTTATTACATCTTGTAGATGCATTGACAAGACTAAAATACTGAACCAGAACAGGCCAAATAGACGACATACAAACTTCAAACATACTCTTCGATAGAGCTGAGGCCTGAGCTCTTATATTCATTATGCCAAACATACAGCAAACAAACACAAACACGAAAAAAACAAAAAACCCAACTTTGTCCAACAATCTGGGGGCTAATTAGAAACGAAAAGAACAACACAAAGAAGTTATTCGAATAGCTGTTTATTATGCCATACGAAGAATTACATAATTGCCTTACATTAAAGGCTGCATTTCCATCAGATGTGTAGATACTGGAAATTAGGAAGAAATGCTTCTACAAAACGTAATTTTCATTGACGAAGCATTTGCTGCAACTGAAGAACTTGATTTCTTTGATCGGTTGGAAGCATATTAATCTGTTCTGGAGTAAGACTCATAACTTGCTGCAGTAATGCCTTTTCCAAATCAGGAGTCAACTGTGTGATCACAAATAATTCATTAACAATCCGAGTGAAAAATTTAAAACTCAGGGCTTGGAAAACAACAAAGCAAGAATAATATACCGGTGGAGGTCGAGGAGGCTGGTTGCTGGGACCCATCTGACCAGCAAATGAAGGTGGCCCTGAAAGCTGATTTATGGCATTCTCGGGAAGGCCAGGCATCCAATTGGATCCTCTATTATCTGGTTGTTTAGAGCTTCCAGCTTGATTGAATTCCATTCCTATATGAGGATTTCCTGCCTGGAACAAGAATAATTAGCTGATTGCAACATAAAAAGGCTATTTCCAAGAAGAAAGACTATTTCAATTTTACATTCCATTGAGCTATAAAAAGGCAAACCTGGTAAAGTGATGGCGGCAAAGGCTGATTATGAGGTGGCAGCTGCCCTTGCGGAAACGAAGGCCCCATACCAGAGGGAGGCTTTGTACCTGACTGAAAATTACATAAATCCAACATTTGGTAAATCAAAACGAAAGCAGTTTGAATGTTGAAAATAAAACCACCACAGTTTAGCTTACATGATACATCTGTTGTTGTTGTTGTGAATGATACTGCGGTCCACCAGGTTGCTGAAAGCCCATATTAGGCCCCATTTGAGCATGAACCTGGTGAGAAAATGCTGGCATTTGTGGTCTTGGCTGTGGCGGCAGAGGCGGTTGTAGGGACTGCTGTAGGGGCATATATTGGCTTCCAATATTCTGCACAGATTGCTGTGACTGTGTGGAAAGCGAAGGCATATGAGGCTGATGATGTGAAGGTGGCGGTGAAGCAATATGCTGTGGCATCTGACTCATATGAGGAACCTGAGAGGATTGTGGTATAGATATTGGTGCCGGTTGGGCACCAAAATGTACCTTAGGTTCTTGTTGCAAGGGATGCGATGACATGGGCTTTATGGGTTGGGGTTGAGGGTTTAGAGGAGGAATAGTTTGGGATTGAGGGTTTGCTGGCATAGTTTGGTTTGGATGCCGCTTGCTCATCTGGGTTTGACCAACTTGACCCGGAACTGATGGTGCTGCCTGCATATTGGCTTGCTGGTTTGATATAGGCGCTGGCTGTGAATTTCGTGACGTTGTTGATGAAATGGTTGGTGGCTAAAGAACAGTAACTTGGTTAGATATATTTCCAAAATATAACACGGAAGATGTATAAATAAGATAAAGAGCATACCGCTGCCTGTGGGGACTGCACCATTCCAAGCATAATTTGTGCCTGGTAACAAGGATAGAATGAAAAATGTTGGATAGTTGAAGAAAGCAATTTACTGAATTTGCTACAAAAAGTTCAAGATTGTTGGTTTTCTCAAATGGGAATTAAGATGTTTGACATATCACAGAGATATTTGATGTATCTTAGAAGTCTATAGCTTTAACAACTTTTTGCATCAACCAAAATATCAAAATTCTAAGAAAAAAATCTAATAAGCTGACAACCTATGTGGTGAAAAGTTAGACCATCAGGCTCAAGTTCACAAATTGGAATTCAAAGACCAGGTAGATAACTTCTAATTGACAGTTCTTAGTGGAGTGGAAACAGCAGTAATTCCAGCAAAAGCCTTATAACTTCAAGAAAATCTCGATATTTTTCATCATGTCTGAGCTTCCAGTTTTTATTTTTCACTTGTGACTTGATAACACAAAATCCTACCATACCCTAACATAGAAAACATCAAAAGCAAAAAGAATATTATCCGTCTAATTATCGGAACAATGTGTAGAACCCTGCTACGATATTACTACACAAAGCATTATTACAGTATGAGGACAACAAAACCTCTCCCTGTTCTACAACCAATCGCTAACTAAAGATTAGTCGTTGTCCATAATTGACACATATGGCATCAGGATTATTGATCTCATTTCCCTATATTCTATGACAATTTTCTATTTAAGAAAGCAACAACCATCACAAAATAAAAGCCTTTCGGACTCAGTCCGCCAGTGTTTCACAACAGCATTGAAAAATTCAACCAACATAATTATAAGTTCACATTAATCAAACTACCCTTAGCAAACCCTAATTTTCAAAAAGTTAGTGAATTCTCCTCCCCTCCCCTTCCCCAACCAACACAAACCAAAACAAAAGCAGTATTCCATAGCATAAATGTCTAATTCAAAAGAAAACCTTAAATTAAATTAAAAAAAAATTACCTGAAAAAGAGCTCTAGTCAAAGCAGGATTTTGAATCAAAATTTGCCTCGCCTGTTGCTTGTTCTGCTCTATCAAAGTCTGCACACAAAACAATCAATCTCCGAATCTCAACATTCCAATATCAAATCATGAGTTTTAAAAATTACGCAAAAGTGAACAAGAAATCAATTTGCGTAGGTGTCTATGCATACGAGTGAAAATATTTGTATATATAACTACTTATGCACCTTCATCTGACACATAATCTCGTAGAGCTGGTTCTTGGACATTCCGGCGAGGCTAGCCGGCATTCCATCACCGGCGATTTGATTTCCCGCCATTCTCCTCTCCAAAATCACTAGACAGAAATTTTCAGAGAAACCCAGGCAATTGGAGACGATATCGCATAGTTCTCAGATTTTAGTGAAGAAATTCTTGGGCCAATATAAAAGCCCAAATTAATGAATAGGATTTGGGCCGCCTAAGTGAGTTACCAGACTAGAAGCCCAAGTTAATGAATAGTATTTGGGCCGCTTGAGTGGGTTACCGGACTCAAAGCCCAAATTACAAGATCAATAAATCAAGTTACTTGTTGCGCGATTATCGTTAAATGCTTGTTTGAGCGTGATTAATTATTTTAACCATTTAAAATGATTAAGTTTGAATAATATTTTGTGTTCTATAGATATTTAAGCTCTATTAGAAAATAAATAATAATATATATGAAAAGTAAAGTTATTTAAATTCGATTCGAAAAAACTTCACCAGATTTATAAATCAAATCAAATTCTGAACACTGAAATATATTCAATTTTCACGAAGTGAACTATTCCATATTCCACTAAATATTGATAGCTAGAAGCTCGTTTAAGTTTGATTCCTTATCATATCAACCCCAAATTGAATAATATTTTATATTCTCTAAATTTTAAAACTAATTGAAACTCGATTTGGTTCGAAAAATTAAAAATATTAGAAATAGTTCATGGTAATCGCATCCGGATCCGGATCCAGACCCATGGTTATTGCATCCGGATCCGGATCCGGATCCAATCTCATTTTTAAGCTATTGAATAATGAATAGCAACTCTATCTCTCTCTCTCTAAGGCGGTGGGTAAGTAGTAAGTGGATATTAGACGGCCACTCAGAGACGAAAACCACAACATAACCCCTAAACGCCGCCAGAGACACCCACGCGCCGCCGCAAATGGCGTTCCTTTCTATCTCCGTCATATTACCAGCTTCTACTCCGATGGCGCCATTCCTTTCATCGCCCTCTTCTCATTCCGGTAGCTCGTCCACATCGTTTGTCGCGTCTACTTCTTCTCGTCTGCTGCCGCCTCTGAGCTGTTTCCAGAGAACTCGCGCCTTGAATTTCACGCGCGGCAGCCGGAGGTCGTGGGTTGTAGGTATGGCTCCCGACGAAGAGAAGATGACTCGCCGTTCGCCTCTTGATTTTCCTATTGTGAGTTTGTTGTGAGCTCGTTTTCTTTGTGAACTTTCATCGAATACTTTTCTCGTGCTTTTTTGATTATTTGTTTGAATTTCAATTATTAGTTAGCTGGATTTGGTATTGAGAGTGTAAATTATGAACTTTGGTGAACGTAATTGCTAATTCGATGTTCAATATGAATTAATTTTTTTGATTATTTGCTTGAATTTCAATCACTAGTTCACCCGATTTTGGTATTGAGAGTATGAATTGTGGAATTTGCTGGAGCTAATTGTTAATTCGATGTTCGAAGATGAGTTTAACTTCGATGATTACTAATTAACTTGTCAATTTAATCTTTCTTAACTAAGTTCTTAGTTTTTCTTTTCATAGCAATTGCTGTGAAAATGAAGAAGAGCGAACGACAAAGAAGCCGGGCATATTTTTGTTTCCTAGAGATCTTACAATCAATTAAAGGATTCTATTGTTGAGTTGTTTTTAGTCCATGTCTAACTAACTTGTGATTTTGATCCAATTGACGAACTCTTACTGTCCAATAGCAATAGATCGATAGCTCTAGTGTTGTGCCATGTTAGTTTACATACTTCAGACAGCCATGAACTAGTTTGAGTTAGAACAAGACGGGAGTGAAAATGTACTATGCCAGGAGTTTAAACTGTTCTAACTTGTCATAGGATTTACAAAATGGGAAATATAATTTCCATAGGATTTAGTTACAAGTCTAATGAAGTTCACTATCTTCGAAGTGATGTTCTTGTGATATGCAAAGATACTCTTAAGCGTTCTGTTTGCAATTTCTTATTTCTATATCATTGTTGTTATTTCTGTCTGACTAAAATGCTCTTACCGACAAAAGTGAAGCCTGTAGTCATGATTTGTGTTGATGATATGTGAGGTGAGTAACATTTGTGGACGGTTTTCACGCAGTGAATAGTCTTTTTAATATCTTGGAAAACACTAGCTTTCAATTGCACTTTGCTTAATAATTTATTTATTTCATTCCATCGATTTGAGATACTTTTTGTGATGCTGAATTGCTGATAAGTCTAATGGATACTTTGTAACAAAGATAAGAAGGAAAACCGGTCTGGCACCTTATCTTTGTACAAATTTGATATCATGCTTCCATATTGTCTGAATGTAA
Source organism: Verbascum thapsus (assembly GCA_963669365.1). Classification (NCBI taxonomy): domain Eukaryota; kingdom Viridiplantae; phylum Streptophyta; class Magnoliopsida; order Lamiales; family Scrophulariaceae; genus Verbascum; species Verbascum thapsus. The sequence goes on from OY770108.1 coordinate 4,400,555, forward strand.
TTGTTTTAGGAGTGGGAAAGGCCAAAGCCGGGAAGAAGACCCGACATTTTTCCTCAATTCAGCCCAATGAAAACTCCATTGCCACCACCAATGCCATATGATCCACCCGAAGAAGATGAAGAAGAGGAAGAAGAAAAGAAAGAGGAAGAAGAGGAAAATCCAGAAGAGGAGAATCCTGAGGAGCCAGCTCAGTAGCATTTTATTCGGTTTGCCCGTGTAGACGTGCCTCTACTAAGTGAGAACTTGAAGTGGGAAGATGGGTTTTCCTTCGATCAATTAGTATATTTAACCCTGTTTTTATTCGAGTCTAGTAATGGATTTTGAGATTTATAGCTTAGGTTGGGTCGAAATGTACACTTTTGCGCATCAGGGAGCAATGAAGTTTAGCACCATTTTGCTCCAATTTTAGCGTGTATTTTCGAGAGTTGTGGGTATGCTATTTGTCGAGTTTTCCGACTTTGGAGTTTTTATTTGCCATCAAATTCCTTCGAAGCAACGCAATAATATTTATTTGATCTGCCTTTATTTGAATTTCAAATGTTTTTCTATTGATGCAATGTTTACTTGTATTCTGAAATCTGAATATGAGTGGTGACTTTGGGTCAGGTCCATTTGGGTTGGGCTGAAAGTGGGTTGGGTCCAATTATAATGCATATTTTTTGACATTAGACCCAATAAGAACTCATTATGAATTAAAGTGATGTAAAGAATTGTTGTAGAGTGTAAAATATAAATTATTAACTCAAAGTGAAAAATAGGTTGGATCCAATTTAGACCCAAATTGGGCCAAATTAAAACTCAATTGGACCCAAATATTATTAAAAGCCAATCCAATTGGAACTATAATGCTAAAAATGTTAGGACCCAATTCATTGAAAACTTAGTTAAATTTGGGTCCAAATATATGCATGGACCCAAATTATTACCCCTAATTCTGAATGTGGAACACTATAACCCAATTATCAAAACATGAATAGTACAATTCGTAACAAAACCCCTATTTTGGCTCCAAAAGCGGTCAGCAATTCAATTTCGATCCTGTTAGATGAACTCTATTTTCGCTCAATCGATTCAAATTCATAAGATTGTTAAACACGAGTGGAATAATATGCAAGTAGATGTTTTACGGAGAGGAATGTAGATACACAACACCAATATATTGAAAAATGCTTACGTTAAAAGCTCAGCAAATTTGAAAATTTAATCCAGGTTTACATCATATAGTAAAAAAAAAAAAGTAAAAGAACATAATATCACAATGAAACAAGAATGATCAAGTTTTGAATATTTTTTTGTGGGACTCATTTTTTGCCACTTTTCTTCAGGCCAGAACCTCCAAATGATCCCTTTTGCTGAGCCTTTGCTTTGAGCTCCTTAAGTGCCTAATACGAAAAAACACGATCAATCACAGCTTTAGGTCAGATGCAAAGCCAAATCAAACACTAAGAAAGGGCAATCCCTTGAAAAAAATAATTTTACCTTTTCTTCTTCCTTCTTCTTTTGAATATTAGCTTTGTCAAACTGCGAATACACAATGTTTATAAACTAAAACGAAAAAGAACCACATAGAATAAAGTATGATACAGTTGAAATCACTGAAATACACAATATTGATTAATGGAGGAAACATATGACCATGATTTACTTTTTTATTCTTTTTCTTCAGGGGATTGATTAATGGAGGAAATTGCTATGAATAATGTTCAGATTGTTTTGGTTATCAAAGAAAATATAAAGAGAAAGAGCCAATTCATTTCTCATGACAATCAACCACAGTCCACACTTACAAATACTTGCAAAAAATACTAACTTTCGGCAGAAAGAAAGAGGTTAGCATATCAGTATTCATCGGAGTTAAGATCCGGATGGATCATAAGTGGGTAGGATGAATGAATTTCACCAGTTTCTACAACAACATTCAGAGCCATTTAAGAAGCATTAGGGGTTTCGCAAATGGGAAATATTTCTTCAATGGAATTACAAAAGCTCATAAAGCTAGCAATATCTCATACAGAACATAATATAATTGTAATTGCAACTAGCTCTTTGCATAGGTGACAGATTCAAACAGAGATGAGGACGAAAACACGCAGAACATCATGTTTTACTACAATTCAAAACCAAGATAATGTCATGATTATGGTGGGTTAATAATCCTCGGTCAAGAAGATTGAGGAAAAGGGGCACCATTGGATCGAGGCACAAAGCTAAAAATACAAAAGCATGGGGCAAGAACATCAGCTTTTTACTATGTGAAAACGGGATTGCTAGCTCAAACTACGTTTATCTAAGTCGAGTCCATATATAGGACATGATATAGACAACGGAACAAAATAAAGGAAATAGCTATGGCTTTTCCTATTAAAATCTGTTTTTTCATCTAATTTTCTAACAATCATCTCTAATTTCCACCCCAAATGTCTTCTTATGTTTCTAATTCGGATCCAAATTCGTCACAGATATTTGTGCTAGTTCCCAAAACGAATAATTTCTATCACATTCTCTCAATTATCAAAACATAACGGAGAAGATTATTACCTCGTCGTATTCTTTCTTTTCGGCCTTAGGTGCCTTCAAAGGCTTCGCTTTTCCTCCTATTTCAAGACGCAACAACACAACAAAAAACACATAAATCAACAAAATCTCAGCTTTTCTACGGTCAAAACATGCAATTTTTCACAAATTATCAAAGAAATTATTCAGCAAATATGTAATTACCTTGCTTAGACATGATTGAATTCTACGGGTTAGGGTTTCGATGCGATCGCTTCGAATAATTGAAAAGAGACAAAAAGCCCTAACCCAATCGCCCAATAATATATTCTCACTGCTGGAAACTTGCGTATTTGCGTATTTATATAGGTGTTCTCATTTTTCTTGGATTTAATTAATTACAAATTTGCCCCGAGTGTTAGAGTTATGTATGGACTCTATTAGATTAAAAAAGAATTAAAATATTTAATTTGTAAATTATTTAATAATACTTTGTAATTTGTTTGGATTTACTTTGTTATTATATCAAATTAAGTAAGAACAACTTTTTTTGTGTTCGAAATATTTAAGTTTGTCGAATTCGGTCTAATAGTGAAAAATAATAACATACGTGTGAAAATCAAACTATGTAAACTTAATTTTTTTATGGTTTGATTAAAAGTCGTTTGAACTCAACTCGATTAACGATCAGCAAATTCAAATACAAATCGTGAAATTCGATAGTAATTCAAACAAATTTAATCAACGACTTACTCAATTTGACTTGACTCACTTACATCTTTGATAATCCTATATATATATATATATATATATATGACCAAATTGTAGTCATTAATGCAATTATTAGTTCAAATGTTAAATACACTTTATCCCTTAAATTACACAATACTACGACCTATATAATTAAGGCCCAAGCCCAAGGCCCAATGTAATTAAGGCCAAATGGCCCATCTTGCAAAGAAGTAAAAAGCCCACTACAAAATAAAGAAAAAGGTTAATTAGAATTTCAAATAAAATCTTGTTACATCACATATAAGTAAGTGACAAATTGTTAAATTGGAATAAATCCAAAGATTTTTAGATCCAAGTTGTTATTTGAATCATATAAGAATTAACTCGAATAGTTTGACTTTTTTTATAGACTTTTATTATTATTAACTTATCCAAACTCCAATTTTATCAAATAATAATATATTTAATAACTGGTCTCGAGCTAAATATCAAGCAATTTTAATTTACTTTATTTGTTAGCTTTTTCTATTTAAAGCTAAAATTTAATATTAAAAAGATCAAAGAACCTTTTTAGAAACACATTTAACACGCTCTCTTACCAGCTTTACAAGTCTATGACGTACTTAAAAACATATACTAAGGCTTTGCTTTTTTTTTTTTTTTTTTGGGTCCTCGTTTTTATTTTTATTAAAAAAAATGAAAATAAACACTTTTCAATATTTTCAGTTGAAAATATACTTATGTATCTTTTGTATTTCTATTTTGCAATATTTTCAGTTGAAAATATACTTTGTATTTTACAATATTTTCTAGAAAACCTAAAAGATTCTCATGAATTGAACATGGCTTGAGTAGCAAGGCAAGAAACTCCAAATGTTTCCCAACTAATTAATGCCTATATAAATTTATATATTTATATATACATATATATTATATATAATATAATATATTTATTATTTCCTTGGAAATTAAGACAAAAGCCAAAAAATTAAGACAAAAGCCAAAAATTATGTCATATTTTCTGTTATGTTCCTCACTGATTCAATCGATATGTCCGAGGCCCATAATCCCATTGTTTTCTTGCTTTCTAATACTGCCATTGCACTCACCTAATTTCACTTCACTTTTTGTGCACTAAATTCATATATAGCCATTTCTCCAAACACTAAAAATACTATTTTATTTCATTTTCAATTTTGAAGGTCTCTTTCATAGTGTAATCCATGGTATATGCCTCTTATTTTCCCCTTTTAATAGTTTTTATAGTAGTATATTCATGTATTTTTGGGATGCGTCGAGTGCAAGTGTACTTGTTCATTCATTATTGTTGAATTCTGGAGTCGGGTTGTGAAAATCAGTAGAACCCGTAAAATTTTATGTGTAATTGTACTTGTTCACTCATTATTGTTGAATCATGAGTCGGGTTGTGAAAATTAGTAGAACCTGTATTGTTTTATGTGCAAATGTACTTTCACTCATTACTGGTGAATCATGAGTCGGGTTGTGAAAATCACTTAGAACCTGTATAATTTTATGTGAATTGTACTTCTTCACTCATTATTGCTGAATTACGGGGTGGGATCTGAAACTCACTACAACCCGTATAATTATATGTGCAAGTGTACTTTGTTCACTCGTTACCACTGAATCATGAGCCAGGTTGTGAAAATCACTAGAACCTACATAATTTTATGATCAAATGTACTTGTTCACTCACTAGTACTGAAATTGTGGGGTCGGGTTCTGAAAATCACTAGGACCCATATAAAATATATGATCAAAAGTGAACCAGACGTATCGATTGCACCAGATCCACCATAAAATCATTCAAAAAAGCTCATCCCGATTTAGTATTAGCATTTTTGTCTTCAAGTGCAAATATAAATGACATTAATAAACATTTTTATTCAATTTTTGCAGAGATTTTTTATAGGTATGATGGTTCATTCTATGGCAAAGACAATAGGGTGGTTGGTGGCTCAGCCGGCGGCAACGGTGGCGACATTGCTGCACTATAGTGGTCATCTCCCTAGAACCCCTAATCTTGATCGTCTTGTTCAACATGAGTTGATTGAGCCAAACAATTTTTTATGTCTTATTATCATTAATTTCTTGAAATTAGTTTGGTAGAGTACCTAAATCTATTTAATTTTGTGTATGAAGACTTGAATAAATGTGACAAAATGTTTATTTTATTTGCATTGATCTTTGATTTCATTGTAGCAACACAAAGGATTATATCGATTTTCAGTATGATATAAATTTTTATTAGGATGAAATAAACTAAACTAAAATAAAATGATATTCGGAATTTCAATGTCGTTTGGTTGAGGGAGAAATCTCTTTTATCATTAGATAAACCATCCTTCTCAGTCCAATATCTTTGGACTGAAACAGCTTTGTAACAGCAAAAAATACTTCTGTAGCTTCGATCTAGGAGTCGGATTTAACGAAGTTCAAAAACACACAAACAAAAAAATATTTAAATGGAAAGAATGGGGAAAGAAAAACCAATAATGAACTTTACTATACCATAATGAAAAAGGAAAGCCGGAAATCTAATAAAAAATTATCCGCCTATTCACAAATAGACTAACTAGGAAATGATCTGAAAGAAATAGTCATGTGATGTGAAACAAATTTAAAAATTGTTATTCCTACAATCATTTTTTTTTTTTTCATTTTCATTTTTTTTAATTATTTTTCTCCTCAAATATGTGTTTGATTTCATGATAAATCAATTATAATAAATTCAATTCAATTTAGTGTTGACCGAATAATTATGTAAAGACATGGCATGAGCAATGCCAAAAAAATCTTTAGAAATATAACAAGATATCACTTAAATGTTTCTTTGATTTACCAAAAATTTCAGCTCACTCTCGATTCAATCGATTTGTAATATATTTTACAAAATAAGTGATTAAAATGTAATTCACTTACCTTATAAAATATACTTGAGTTTGATCGAACTCAATTTATAAGTAAAACTTGAGTAGTTTTTGGTTTGTGATCTACAACATATTAATGTATTTTTCTTTTGCATGAAAATCTCACTTCAATGAGTTTATGTAGGGGAAAATGGACTTTTTTCAATTGCAAATTGATTTCCATATTTTCTTAGTAAAATGATAAAAATAAATTGGCAAGTTAAGATGGACTCAACAAATAATTAATAATGATCTTAATTAAAAAATTTAGGCAAGAAAAAATAATTGTAAAATATAACAAATCGTGAAAAAAAATTATCTTAATTACGCGCTAAAACATTCATCACTAATTTATTATCTCGCTTAGTAAGCGAAACGTCATATAATGGACATTACGTCATAACTAATACTTACAAAATTCTCTTTCTTTGGAGAATAACACTTTAACAAAAAGAAATAAAACCCGACAGAATAAATACAAAAGTATATTTATTATATCTCATATTCCTTCGAAAGTGGAGGAAGAGTTTAAGGATAAAATACTAGCCACTCTTTTATAATCCCGTGTAATAAGTAAAAAGTGTATGAAAAAACATATCGTGTCATATCAGGGGATCACGTCATAACTAATACTCACAATGTTTTCTTTTTTTAGAGAATAAATAAGAAATAAAATCCGACAGAATGAATATAAAAGTATATGTTCCTTCCGGATTGGACTAAAACACTTGTCACTCTTTTATTATCTCGTGTAGTAAGCAAAAAGAGCTTGCCTTATAAAGAGATCACGTCGTAGATTTTGAGATCACGTCATAAACAAATGAGAAAATTTCAGAAGAAAGTATTTAGTTTAACTGGAGATTGAATTCGGCATGATGAAAAGAAAAATAAAATCTAGTCACAACTTTTCAAAATTATTTTTTTTAAATTTCTATATTTTGATTTCCGTCCAATTTTTTTTATGTAAATTTTTATTTAAACTTTCTATGATATCTTTTTATAAAGCATATAACATTTGTTTACTTATCATATGTAGAATATATAATTTTCAAATTACAAATTATTTCCAATGATTAACCTACACTCCATACAAAACACAAACACCACTATCTAATGATTGATTTATAATATCTAAATTTACCAATACTATGATTTTAATATTGGTAGGGCTGCCACATTATTAAATTGGCCAATAAATTAAAATCTAAACATTTAACAATGACAAGAAATGTCATCCCCATCTGAACTTGCATCAGTCACAACACTCATTTATAGCCAATAATAGAGGTGCCCAAAATGGAACCGGAACCGCGGAACCGAACCGGTTCGAACCGTGGTCAACGGTTTCAAAACCGTTGACCACGGTTCCGGTTCCGGAACCGGGAACCGTAACCGTGTGTTACGGTTCGGTTCCGGTTCCTCGAATGAGGAACCGAGAACCGGCGGTTCTAACCGCCGGTTCTCTATTATTATTTCTTTTTGTTTATGAATTTTCAATAATTGGTCTTGGCTTAGTTGGTACTACAACCCATATATTCTTAAAAGACCAAGGTTCGAATCCTACAAGTTCATTTTTGTTTTATTTTTTCATTTTCATTATTTTTAATTAATTTTCTCTAGTTTTATTTTAGAAACATTAAGTATCAACTAATTTAATATTTTTTCAACATCTGTTTTGTTGTCATATTATACGATTTTAGCAACAAAATATAATATTCGTTCTATTATCATTTTAAGCAAATGACAATAACTACGAAACTCATTTTTTGTTGTCAAAACATCACAAATAACAACGAAAATAATTTTGTTGGTTAAAAAATCGTTGCGGATTTTATCCGATTAATGTTTGTCTTTATTTTATCCGATTTATTTGTTAAGCATTGTCCAAAAAAAATAAAAAAAATTAATAAAAAAATAAAAAAATAAAAAAATTAATAAATTTTTTTTTACAAAATAAAAAAAATTGGAACCGTGGAACCGCCCCGGAACCGTGGAACCGTGGAACCGGAATCGTGCCCAAACGGTTCGAATACGGTTCTAGGGTTCCCGGAACCGGGAACCGGCGGTTCCGGAACCGGAACCGGAACCGCGAACCGTTTGGGCACCTCTAGCCAATAATAGTGCAAATTTCAATAGTACACTAGTTGTCTCTCCTTCCATCAATATGTATTACTAGTGATAAATTTCAATTGTAAGATTTAAATAGTAAAATTGCAAGATTTTTTAAATATAAAAATATTTTAATACAAACAATACTTTACATAAATTTCTAAAATTGGAGATTTTTGTAATTTAAACTAAAATGAAGGGTGTTTTGGTAATTTTGTCTTATCATTTCGGGACCAAAATGAACCCCATTGATTAGCCAAAATACCGAGTGAGACTATGACCCGTTGTATTATGCTGGGTCAAATAGACATAATGTAACGTACATCATATATTTAGAATTTAGGCACTATTCAATTCAGGCCAAGTATTTATTATACGAAATATAGATAAAACTGACGTGACATAAATTTCTCCCCAAAATACCCCTCTCTTCTCAACCCATCAATGACACATCTCTCTCTATTTTGTTTTCACTCACTCTACCTTGTCAATGTCATTTAAGGGAAAATTCTATTCTGAACCGGGACCAGTTTGAACCACACATTTGCACATAGGGGGGTGGTTTCCACGTGGGTGGTTGGACGAAACTGCCCCTCACTTTTATAAATATGTGGTGTATCTTGGCCGGGACCAACGGTTCCGGACCAAGATAGAATTTTCAGTCATTTAAGGCTGTGAAAATTGTGGGCACTCTAATTGACAATGATGGGGAAATTGACCTAAATTGAGGTTTAAAAAAAACTAAAAACTTCCACTATATACAATTACAATAGCCATATACTACAAAATACTTGTTTCCAAAAATTTAAACTTTTAGGAAAAAAAAAACAATTTTGACAGATTACACGACACTTGAAAATATTGAAATCTCTCGAGATTCATAGTTCTAATCCCATTTATTACAATTACAGATTACAACTGACTAACAATTATCAGATTTTATATCAAATTCACGTTCCTAAAAAGAGAAAAAAAATCGAAAAAAAAATTAATCAAGGACCGACGGGTTGATGATCGATTAATTGCGTTTCTCGAGATGGATCATCACTAGGGTTCTTGTTGCCTTGTTTGATTTCACCAAAAAAGTATGAAATAAAACCCCAAAGAGATAGGAAAAGAGAAATACCCTTTTCAACTTGGAATTTTTCATGGTAAAAAACAACAGCTAATAACTCAGTAATTGGTAATAAAACAGTTATAATAATGCCAGATAAAAGTGATGAAGAGTAAAATATCACTCCAATTGCCCCCAAGAAAAAACATTGCCATATTATGGCACTAAATACTATTACCACATAGTATTTTGTCTCCCCAAGTGTATATACTTTCGCTTCTCGTGCAATTGCCTGCAAAATATACGCAATTTAGATTTTCGTATCAAATATTTGACAGAAATACAAATATGGGTCGTTAAAATGTGACGAGAGAAAAAGATTAAAATTGTTGTAGATTTATGTTAGATAAACTATAAATTATTTAAATTCAATGTAAAATTTAATTATTTTATTGAACTAATCAAATGTCACATTATTTTGACCCAAAATCAACCACAATTTGGTCACCTAGTCTCTATCATACTATTCAATCTGAACTGTTGACTGGTTCAATTATCTCTAGAAAATATATTATTTCATAATATTTTCAAAAGACTTGTGATAAGTTTTGGACTGTTGGACTAATTGGTCTAAGTTTTACTGTCATATGAGCATGAACTAGATATATATATATATATATATATATTAATGCCACTTAGATTTTCAATTACAAAATAATATTTTATCATGTATCTTATTTTATCTAAGCATGATTTATACATATATGATTTTGAAAAATATAAAGTTGACATGAATCATATGCTTATCATGTATAGTTGAAATGAAATTCAAGATTATTTAAATTTAAAAAGAAAATCTGAAATGTCCATAATACTTTTAATTTATTACATCAATATTGTAATATTAATTCAGGTCAACTTTATATTTTGCAAAATCATATATTCAAAATTCAAAATCACATCATTTCGAAAAAGAAAAAAAATCTCATTTTGATAGAATTTTAAGCAAATTACATGTCTCATAATATCTATATCTATAAATATATATTTGTCATGTAATCAATTTATAATATACAAATTCTTATTATAATAATTAATTAAACTCAACAATTTTCTAAGTTCGATTCTTGAATATATATATATATATATATATATATATATATATATATATATATATATATATATATATAATTACCTGGAAATCTTTGTTGATGATCATCCCAAGAGTGCAAACAGCAGTAGCAAAAAAACACATAACCAATTGAATCTCCATAACCAAAGTATAAGTTAAAGCTTGTTTAGCTCTTTTATACATAAGCTCCACCATCGGCAATATCAGCCCGGCAAGCGCCGCCGCCGCTAACGTCAACAAAAACCCTAACATATATTCTCTACTCGATTCACCCTTCGGACGGTCCCCGTCCGTGTGAAGCCCTAAAATCACCGCACCTGTCTGATACCATGATAGAGTTCAAAATTAAATACGTATTATATTATTATAAATATTTATAATGTTAGGTGTATAATGATTGAATAAATGCAATAGTACAACAAATGTGTATTTATATAAGTATTACAATATTCGATTCAGTGGATTATCAATCTGATCGAGAAACTGGTAATAGGGTTTTCTTTTACACTAGAAAATTACCCTATTCTTTTGCTCGACTCGTTTCTAACGCTCTATTCTTTTGCAGGTTTATATATACAATAAATATACATTAACACTATCGTGATCAAAACGATGGTGTTATATTAGATTCACTGGTCAAATCGATCATACCGACAAATTAATAATAGGGTTTTCTTTTATCCGTTAAGACAATTTTTTGATAGATTTATTTTGCATTTGACATTAGTTTTTTGAGAAATAATATATACCACTAATTTTTCACCACCCTTTGATTTAGAAAGTATGAATGTATTGATAACAATTGGATTAATTAAATACAAATAATTATTTACTAAAAGTAAGGGAAATAAAAATGAGTGTTATAAAAATGGTGGTATACAACACCACTCTAGTTTTTCTAAGAGTATTTTTTATTTGAGCATTTGAGGGCTATTTTTTAACGCTCTATTTTTTGCAGGTCTAGAATTATGCAAGAATGTGTATAAGTACAATAAATATATATACACTAATATATATATATATGTATATTATATATTACCGTGACCAATGCGACGGCGTTTATGGAGTACGCCGTGAACTTCTGCTTGACTAGAAAAAAGGCAAACCCCGCCGTGAACGCTAGCTGGGTGGCGATGATGAGGGAGGAGGTGGAGACGGGGAGCCTAGCGACGCCGTATGCATATAAGTAATCGTCAAGGCCGGTTAGAACTCCGATCACGGCGGCGGCTAGGAACACGCGCGGTTTCATGAGGATGAGGTTTGTTTGAGCTGTGGAGCTGCGGCGGCGCGTGTAGTTGAACAGTAAGGGGATGAGGATTATGGGCCATCCGCCGGTTTCTAGCCAGCTTGAAAACCAGATTCTTTTGCCGCCGTGGACGAAGTAGAGGCGCATGATTAAAGGGCCGCTGCAGTTGCCGACGGCGAGGATGATGCAGTTGATTATCAAGAATATGTTTTTCTTGGCGGTGGCGCGTGTAATTTGAACTTCCATTAATTTTTTTTTTCTCTTGTTATTTGATGGACTATTAATTTTCTCTTTTTTGTTGCATATATATAACTGCTAAGTTACATAAATATGTGTATATATATATGTGCGAATTTTTGTATGAATACAAAAGAATCGAGGAATTTGATATTTTTAGACTTAAGTTAGATAAAATTTCAAATATACTATAGGGTTAAAAAAATTATTTAAAAAATTGATGGTGACGGTTGCTATAATCGTGGTGGGTGTCGAATCCAACAAAAATAAAATTACCTACTCGAAAAGATTTGTGAATAGTGACAAGTAGGGTCGATCCACAGGGAATAGTGTAAATTTTAATTCCTAAATTACTAATATCGAAAAAAGGGGGGTTTTGAGATTTTTAACTAATTAAAAAAATAAGAAGACGTAAATAAAAAGGCACTAGATTTAAAAACGCAGATTCGAAAGAACTCAAATAAAACAGAACTCGAATTTTCAATATGATGGAAAATTCTAGTCTTCGGATTATCTCGGTATTGATTCTTCAATTTGATCACTGATGCAAAAATAGTCCAACGTTATCAGATAAATTGGCTATAGTTACTAACAAGCTCTAGTAACCTAGTTTTTCCTTAAGTTGTCGATAACCAAAACAAGCTCTTTGATTACTCCTCTTACCAAATAGACAACCCTAAATAAGCTCTTAGGATTTAGCCTATCGATAGCATTCACGTATTAGAAAAACACCAATTCTAGCCAACAAACACACAAGCTCGGTTTATTTAGACTAGGTTACTAATTCTCATAGCGACTAATCAAAAACGTTTCCATAATCGACATCACTAACTGCTACAAAATTAGGGTTAGCCAATCACGGAGTTAGCCCCAAATAGCTAAATATGATTCCAATGATTAAATAGTTGATCAAGTTATCTAACCAATTGAAATATATTGTCAACAAAGATCAGAGAAAAAGTAAATACCTGATTAACGAAGAAATTAAGTATAATTCGATCTCACAAATATTTAGAATCAAACCTTGATGAATCCTCGACTAGAAGTATGAGTGATAAACCTCAATTATACGTATTTTCTAGCCTAAGATTAGTCGTTTTTATATCATTTTATATCATGATTTATACCCCATATACGTTTATAGGTTTGTTACATGATTGTAGGGTAAAATCATTAACTTCGAAAAAATGACGAAAAAATATATGAAAGGAGATACATGGGCGCTGTTTGGAAATACAATCATATCTTGGGCTACAAACCTTCAATGTTAATGAGCCTTAAATGGTTAGAAAGCTAAGACAATTACCTAAAAGTCTTATGAAGAGGACAAGATCCGGTTCACACTTTTGAAGGCTCAAAAGTTATAAATACGCTTTATTCCGAACCAAATGGCGCAGTTTTGGTAAAACGATCATAACTCGAGTTATAGAGCTTGGATTAGGTCCAAATTGGTTGGGTTGTAAAGCCAAGACATATATATACAACTTTGTAGAAGACCCCAAATCCAAATTCGGACTGGAACACGGCGTACATACGCCATATTAATTAGCGTACAGACAACGAAGGCAGGGAGTTGGGGCTTTCTCGCGTACGTACGCCAATTTGTACGGCGTACGTACGCCAATTTGTACGGCGTACGTACGCCGATTTATATGGCGTACGTATGCCGATTTGTACTGCATACGTACGCCACTTTACTCGGTGTACAGACACTGAATTATACTAACAACGAAGCCCAAATACTTTCGGCCCACATTCGGAGTTTATTTTTAGGTTAGGTATAAATACACCTTCCCAACATTATTTTAGGGTTCGAACTTTATTTTCCGGAATTGAGTTGTAAAGATCGGAGATCGAGAGACGAGATTCAAGGATTATTGTAAACAACTTTAATCGACAACGGGTTTAATCGAAATTATTTTCTTTAATCTCTTTTATTCTCGTCGTTTTTATCATGTTTACATTATCAATTGTTGATTGTTTCTTTGCATCTATGGAGTAATCCATCTTATTTTGGATTTGGGGATAGCCCGATAATATGTTATCAATATAAATTATAGGACCGTTGATGTTACATCGCACATGCTTATGATTTGAATTCTTGATTATTAATGCTTGTGAATTTGCTGGCCACATATTTGCATGTTCATAGATATTAGGTGTAAAATTCTGAAAGGTGACATCTATATCAAAACCCTAGAATTCAAACCTAGGATCCTAAATCACGAAAGTAGTTTTAGGTCTTTTGAGGAATCGTTACACTATCATAGAGATTAATGAATCTGAGCTTAGTCTAATCATCACGAAAGTAGTTGATTAATTAACTTGGGTAAATTGTTATGCTTCGACAGAAGATAGTGAGTACAATAGGATAGTGTCCTTCATAAGTAGCGATTGTAATTTCATTGGTAATATAATTGAGTCGATAATATATGTCGTGGTAAATCCTAATTCCGGAATTGCCAATCATATATAACTCAAACCAGTTTTCTTGCGTTCTGTTTAGTTTTTTTTATAACATATCTCGTGTTTTTGTTAGGCTTAGATTACTGATAATTGATAGATTAGTGCTTGATTATTCGGTCCTCGTGGGAACGATATCTTTTGTACTGCACCGAAGCCGTGCGCTTGTGGTTTAGGCACATCAATGAGTTTAGCAACTCATAATCGAACGTGGACAAAAATAATGAAAATCGAGAGCTCCAGAACTAAAGGGAAAAACGATGTTTTAATTAAAAATAATATCAACGGTGTCTTGTGGAATAAAATTCCACATACTTATAATAATAGAATCCTAATCTAAAAGGTAAATAACCAAGATTAGGATCCTAACAAACTTAACAAAATAAAATCTTGCAACATCTATGAATAAGGAAATAAAATCCTAACAAATAAAAGGGAATAAATTCTAACAAAGTGTTTTAACAAAAATAAAACGGATATAGAATCCGGATTTGACAGCTGGACATCATAACCGAATCTTGAACCAAAAGTTTCCCGAATTTTTCAGCAACTCTATTTCTGGGCAGAAGCGTTTGGCAACTTAAGCGTGTGCACGCTTAATTCCTCGAAGTCTTCTGCTGCCCTCTTTTATCAAACTCTTTTCTTTGTCATTTTTCCTCTTTCTTGTCTCATTTGGTTCTTTCTCCTTTTAATCATCTAAAATCCAAATGTCAACCTAAAATCACAAAATAAGAGGATTAAGTGTAACAATCAACCTGGCTATAGACATGTAAAATATGCACAAAACACGACTTAACAAATCGTCTCTTAACTTCGTATCAGACACATTATATAAATACATATATATATATATATATATAAATAATATTAGGACTCCATATTCTTATAATTAATGATATTTTACTTACTTTATAATTTATTGAAATTGACAAAAATGTTCCTATCATGTGGAATTTTAATTCCATCAACTTTAAAGAGATGAAATTGCCCATTTTCCTTTTAATTGTTTTTTGTATAAGTCATTATCTTCTTTATTTTTTTGACCTTTTGAATTTAATTGACTATAAGTAATAAATACTTAAGATTAAATTAATATTAGTGCAAATTAAGAAAACACATCCCAATAATTGGATTTGACTAAAGATTTTTTTCTTCTTAAGTGTCTGTCTTTTATTGGACCTTCCGAGATGGAAGACACTAACGGCTATATTTGTTTATGTTTTTGGGATGAACTTTTAAATTTTTCTCAGGAATAGCGTACTATAAAAATTCGTGTAAAAATGATACGTGTTTGTTTATATTTTTAAAATTAGGTTGAAAGTTGTAAGAGATGTCAAATCAATAGTGATAGGTTGATGGATGATGTGTAGAATAATTATAGTAGTGGTGTATATAATGATTATATAAATAAAAAAAATATGAATAAAAAATTATAAAGTATGAAAGAGAAAGTGAAAAAATAATTTATAATAAATGATTTGATTGGTAAATGTGTGAAGTGATGTATATATAAGTGATAGTTAGTTATATAGGAGATTGAAAAAGTAGAGTTCAAAAAAGGGAAATTGAGATGAAAATTTGGTGTGTTAAGTAGATTTAAGATTTTGTGATTTGAAATCTTGAAATTGGATTTTGAAAACATAAACAAACATAGCCTTTGACAATAAGTGCCGGTAAATTTTCTTCATAATATAAAAATATGTATGTATATATATGATATATATTAAATATAATTATATTACTATCTACATTCACATGATAATATAAAAATATGTATGTGTATATATATAATATATATTAAAATATAATTATGTTACTATCCATATTCACACGCTATTATATTTTTGCTCTTTTACAGCACCAAGTCAAAGTATTATATAGTAATATTATACCAATTACAAATCTTGATATTGGAACGACTATGTAAAATTACAAAAATTGACAGTTTACACTAATTAGATTATTATAATTATAACATTTAGATAAATCGTTTAATTTAAGATTCAAAACTTAATCATAGTGAATAAGATTTGTTTTGAACGAACAGAATTGTATGGCATATATAATAATCATGTATGCATGATGCATGCCACAAATTAAGAAATTTTGGTGTATTAACCGTTGATTTCCATATTTATGATTTGAAAATTATAAATTTATATTATTATTATGAATTTTCATATTATCAAATAGATTTATTGCAATTTTTTGAATGAATTTAAATTATAATAAATTTCAAATTTATTAACTCTAATTTAAATCATCTGTAATCCTTAATTCAAATCAAACCTGCGTTTACGAGACCCTATTTATAAATCATATAACTATAAATAAATATGTTATCGTGAAAAGCAATAATTTTCTATATATATTTTAATACGTTGTTAGGTCTGTATTTTTTATTTTAAACGAGTATTTCAAGAACTAATACACCGAAAAAACTCTTGAAATGTGTTCTTAATCATTCATTACATGTATTAAACAAAAAATGGATAGATGAAATTTTTATAAGACCAAAAGTAAATTTTTTATAGGTGCCTTATCTATTATCGACAAATAAATGAATGGATTGAGACAAAAATAATAAATGGTATTTCTAATTATACCCAAAATAAACAAAATAATGATCAAACCATATGTGATCATATGGGTTGCCACTATTGACTCCTTGACTAAAATATTAGATAATACAAAATATAAAAGGTTAGATTAGATATACATCATTTTCTTTCTATTTCAAGAAATGATTAAATTTTATATGATGGTTGCTGGAAATTTTGTAATGAATTTTCGAATTTATGTTAATTGTCTTCAATAATTATTTGTTGGTGAAAATAGAATAAACAAATCTAAAAATCATGATTTTTTATGTGTGGGAGATCAATATTTTATTACTTTTTATTACATTTTATAGAAGCTGACCTAATTAATTATGAAAAAAAATATAGAACATGACCTAATTGTTTATGCATGAAAAGAAACATACCACGAAAATTAGTGAATATTGCTTGCGATCGAAATTTAAGTGATATGCTTCTAACAAATTAATAAAAATTCTACAACTTTATAGGTTTTTTAAAATGAATATATTTCATTTTTTCCTTCGAATTGAAACGTTGGAGCTTATTTTATTTTTTTGTTTGTTATTTATTGTTTTATGAATATTAATAAAAAAAATCGAGATCCCGTAATATTTCCCACCTAGACAAGAATACGAATTTCTTAAAAAAAAAACACGTTTATCACAAAGAAAGAGTTTGATAGTTTTGTTTTATTTTGTGCTTCATTCTCGTCGAAATATCTACTTAACTTGTGTTTGGCTTTATCGGGTAAATTACATGCGGACACCCTCACTTTAGTGCTATTATAGAAACACCTCCTGACTTTTGATAAATTACAACTAGGCCTCCTCGAAGGATATATTTGTAAGACTTATACCGGGTGAAATTATAAGATCTTTTAAATGTACATTTACTTGTAAGAATATATCAACACAAAATGTACTTTATGTAATTTTCAAAGTATTATGGGGATTTTGATAATATGATACTAAAAAGGGGGATCTTTTTATAATTTTGTCTTTATAATTTTGGCATCAAAATGAACTGACTCCATTATTAAAATACTGGTGAAACTATAAAACGCCGAATTTAGAGGCAGATCTAACCACTTTATTAGAAAGTAGAATTAGCAATTTTTACACGAATTTTACCCAGTGTGACATACACATTATTATCACGTTCCAAAAGCCTCTTAGAAATTAGAAATTCTCTACCATTTTGGTTGCTACATAATAGTCTTTGTCTAACATAAACTTTTTGAATATCCAAACACAAATTCTAGTGCTAGAGCTCTTTTTGTTCTAGAATTAATGGAGAGATATAATGATGGTTAAAAAAATTGGCCCATAAAAGTTGTCACCTCTTGGTGATATGGGAAAAACTTTATTTATAAGAGAAACTTTACAATAGATCGATTTCAATAGAGTCACTCTGAATGAATGAATGAGTAATTTGGTAAAACACCACATGCTGCCAGTGGTGGGGCGGCAAAAAGAATTTAAAAAATTAATATATTTTTAGAAAAATAATATTTAATTATGTACAATATTAGAACTGTCGTCACACTATGCGTCGCATATTATCAATTTTTTTCAATTTCTGGCTCCGTAATTGCATGCTGCCACATTCAATGAATTACAATTATAAATTATTTAATTACAAATTTGCCCCGAGTGTTAGAGTTATGTATGGACTCTATTAGATTAAAAAAGAATTAAAATATTTAATTTGTAAATTATTTGATAATATTTTGTAATTTGTTTGGATTTACTTTGTTATTATATCAAATTAAGTAGGAACAACTTTTTTTGTGTTCGAAATATTTAAAGTTTGTCGAAATCGGTCGGATAGTGAAAAATAATAACATACGTGTGAAAATCAAGCTATTTAAACTTTATTTTTTTTATAGTTTGATTAAAAATCGTTTGAACTCAACTCGATTAACGATCATCAAATTCAAACACAAATCGTGAAACTCGATAGTAATTCAAACAAATTTAAACAACGACTTACTCAATTTGACTTGACTCACTTACATCTTTGATAATCCTATATATATATATATATGACCAAATTGTAGTCATTAATGCAATTATTAGTTCAAATGTTAAATACACTTTATCCCTTAAATTACACAATACTACGACCTATATAATTAAGGCCCAAGCTCAAGGCCCAATGTAATTAAGGCCAAAAGGCCCATCTTGCAAAGAAGTAAAAAGCCCACTACAAAATAAAGAAAAAATTAGAATTTCAAATAAAATCTTGTTACATCACATATAAGTAAGTAACAAATTGTTAAATTGGAATAAATCCAAAGATTTTTAGATCCAAGTTGTTATTCGAATCATATAAGAATCAACTCGAATATTTTGACTTTTTTTATAGACTTTTATCATTATTAACTTATCCAAACTCCAATTTTATCAAACAATAATATATTTAATAAATGGTTTCGAGCTAAATATCAAGCAATTTACTTTATTTGTTAGCTTTTTCTATTTAAAGGTAAAATTTAATATTAAAAAGATCAAAGAACCTTTTTAGAAACACATTTAACACGCTCTCTTACCAGCTTTACAAGTCTATGACGTACTTAAAAACATATACTAAGGCTTTGCTTTTTTTTTTTTTTTTTTTTTTTGGGTCCTCGTTTTATTTTTATTTTTAATAAAAAAATAAAAATAAACACTTTTCAATATTTTCAGTTGAAAATATACTTTGTATTTTACAATATTTTCTACAAAACCTAAAAGATTCTCATGAATTGAATATGGCTTGAGTAGCAAGGCAAGAAACTCCAAATGTTTCCCAACTAATTAATGCCTATATAAATTTATATATTTATATATACATATATATTATATATATATTTATTATTTCCTTGGAAATTAAGACAAAAGCAAAAAATTATGTCATATTTTCTGTTATGTTCCTCATGATTCAATCGATATGTCCGAGGCCCATAATCCCATTGTTTTCTTGCTATCTAATACTGCCATTGCACTCACCTAATTTCACTTCACTTTTTGTGCACTAAATTCATATATAGCCATTTCTCCAAACACTAAAAATACTATTTTATTTCATTTTCAATTTTGAAGGTCTCTTTCATAGTGTAATCCATGGTATATGCCTCTTACTTTCTCCTTTTGATAGTTTTTTTTAAGTAGTGTATTGGTGTATTTTTGGGATGCGTCAAGTGTAAGTTTACTTGTTCATTCATTATTGTTAAATTCTGGGGTCGGGTTGTGAAAATCAGTAGAACCCGTAAAATTTTATGTGTAATTGTACTTATTCACTCATTATTGTTGAATCATGAGTCGGGTTGTGAAAATTAGTAGAACCCGTATTGTTTTATGTGCAAATGTACTTTCACTCATTACTGGTGAATCATGAGTCGGGTTGTGAAAATCACTTAGAACCTGTATAATTTCATGTGAATCGTACTTGTTCACTCATAATTGCTGAATTATGGGGTCGGTTGTGAAACTCAGTACAACCCGTATAATTAAATGTGCAAATGTACTTTGTTCATTCGTTACCACTGAATCATGAGTCGGGGTGGTGAAAATCACTAGAACCCGTATAATTTTATGATCAAATGTACTTGTTCACTCACCAGTACTGAAATTGTGGGGTCGGGTTCTGAAAATCACTATGACCCATATAAAATTTTATGATCAAAAGTGAACCAGACGTGTTTATTGCACTAGATCCACCATAAAATCACTCAATTAAGGTCCATCCCAATTTAGTGTTACCATGTATTTTTATCAATTTGCAAATATAAAATACATTAATAAACATTTTATTCAATTCTTGTTCACCAAACAATTTTTTGTGTCTTATTATCATTAATTTCTTGAAATTAGTTTGGTAGAGTACTTAAATCTATTTAATTTTGTGTATGAAGACTTGAATAAATGTGACAAAATGTTTATTTATTTGCATTGATCTTTGATTTCATTGTAGCAACACAAAGGATTATATCGATTTTCAGTATGACATAAATTTTTATTAGGATGAAATAAAATAAAATAAAGTGAATGATATTTGGATTTTCAATTTCGTTTGGTTTTCTAGAGAAAATAAAGAAAAATAAGGAGATGATCATTGTTATGTTGATGAGCCACGTAGTAGGATGAGTAATCATTTTCTTAGTATTTTTTTTTTTGTTTTAATTTTTTTTCAATTATTTTTCTCCTCAATTACGTGTTTGATTTCATGATAAATCAAGTAAAATAAATTCAGTTCAATTTAGTGTTGACCGAATAAGTATGTAAAGACATGGCATGAGCAATGCCAAAATTCTATAAAAAGATAACAAGATATGATTACTTTTTTTGATTTACCGAAAAATTTAGCACACTCTTTGGCTCGATCGATTTCTAATATATTTTACAAATTAAATAAATAATTAAAAATAATTCACTTACCTTGTAAAATATACTTGAGTTTGATCGAACTCAATTAATAAATGAAATTTGAGTAGTTTTTTATTTGTGGTGTATTATATATTAATGTGTTTTACTTTGCATGAAAATCTAACTTAAATGAGTCTGGGTAGAGGGAGTTTTTCAATTGCAATTAATTTCCATTTTTTCTTAGTAAAGTGATAAATTAAATCGGTGAATTAAGATCACCTCAACAAATCATTAATAATGATCTTAATTTAAAAATGTAGGCAAGAAAAATAATTTGTGAAGTATAACAAATAATTAGGAAAAATAACAAATAATTAGGAAAAAATAACAAATAATTAGGAAAAAAATGTTAATTCCGCGCTAAAACATTCATCACTCATTTATTATCTCGTGTAGTAAACGAAACGTCATATAAAGGACATTACGTCATAACTAATACTTACAATGTTCTCTTTTTTTTTGGAGAATAATACTTTATTGAAAAATAAATAAAACCCGACAAAATAAATATAAAAGTAGATTTAGTATATCTCATATTCCTTCCAAAGTGGAGGATGAGTTTCAGGATAAAATACTATCACTTTTTTATAATCCCGTGTAGTAAGCGAAAAGTGTATGAATAACGATATCGCGTCATATCAGAGATTACGTCATAACTAATATTCACAATGTTTTCTTTTTTCAGATAATAAATAAGAAATAAAATCCGACAAAATAAATACCAAAGTATATGTTCCTTCCTAATTGGACTAAAACACTCGTCACTCTTTTATTATCTCGTGTAGCAAGCAAAAAGAGCTTGCATTATAAAGAAATCACATCGTAGATTTTGAGATTACATCATAAAAAATCGGTATATCAAATTTCCATAATCAATAGTCACAACTTTTCGAAATTAATTTTTAAAATTCCTATATTTTGATTTCCGTTCAATTTTTTTTATGTAAATTTTTATTTAAACTTTCTATTAGATATCTTTTTATATAGCATGTAACATTTGTTTACTTATCATATGTAGAATATATAATTTTCAAATTACAAATTATTTCCAATGATTAACCTACACTCCATACAAAACACAAACACCACTATCTAATGATTGATTTATAATATCTAATTTACCAATACTATGGTTTTAATATTGGTAGGGCTGCCACATTATTAAATTGGTCAATAAATTAAAATCTAAACATTTAACAATGACAAGAAATGTCATCCCCATCTGAACTTGCATCAGTCACAACACTCATTTATAGCCAATAATAGTGCAAATTTCAATAGTACACTAGTTGTCTCTCCTTCCATCAATATGTATTACTAGTGATAAATTTCAATTTTAAATAGTAAAATTGCAAGATTGTTTAAATATAAAAATATTTTAATACAAACAATACTTTACATAATTTTCAAAAGTATGGAGATTTTTTGTAATTTAAACTAAAATGAAGGGTATTTTGGTAATTTTGTCTTATCATTTCGGGACCAAAATGAACCCGATTGATTAGCCAAAATACCGAGTGAGACTATGACTCGTCGTATTATGTTGGGTCAAACAGACATAATGTGACATACATCATATATTTAAAATTTAGGTACCAATCAATTTAGACCAAACATTTATTGTACAAAATATCGATAAAAATGACGTAATTTAAATTTCTCCCCAAAATACCCCTCTCTTCTCAACCCATCAATGACACATCTCTCTCCTGGTCATATGTCATTTAAGGCTGTGAAAATTGTGGGCACTCTAATTGACAATGATGGGGAAATTGACCTAAATTGAGATTTAAAAAAATTAAAACTTCCACTATATACAACAACAATAGCCAAATACTACAAAATACTTGTTTCCAAAAATTTAAACTTTTAGAAAGAAAAAAAAAACAAGAAACAATCTTAACATATTACACAACACTTGAAAATACTGAAATCTCTCGAGATTCGTAGTCTCAATCCCCATTTATTACAATTACAATTTATAATTGACTAACAATTATCAGATTTCATATCAAATTCACGTTCCTAAAAATAAAAATAATAATAATCAAGGACTGACGGGTTGATGATCGATCAATTGCGTTTCTCGAGTTTGATCATCATCACTAGGGTTCTTGTCCTTGTTGCCTTGTTTGATCTCACCAAAAAAATATGAAATAAATCCCCAAAGAGATAGGAAAAGAGAAATACCCTTTTCAACTTGGAATTTTTCATGGTAAAAAACAACAGCTAATAACTCAGTAATTGGTAATAAAACAGTTACAATAATACTAGATAAAAGTGATGAAGAGTAAAATATCACTCCAATTGCCCCCAAGAAAGCACATTGCCATATTATGGCACTAAATACTATTACCACATAGTATTTTGTCTCCCCTAGTGTATATTCTTTCGCTTCTCGTGCAATTGCCTGCAAAATATACGTAATTTAGATTTTCGTATCGAATATTTGACAAAAATATAAACACGGGTCGTTAAAATGTGAAGAGAGAAAAAAATTAATTTGTTGTAGATTTATGTTAGACAAATTTTAAATTAATATAAAATTTGTACAATGTAAAATTTAATTATTTTATTGAACCAATCAAATGTCACAGAATTTTGATCCAAATTCAACCACAATTTGGTCACCTAGTCTCTATCATATCTATTTAATCTGAACTATTGACTGGTTCAATTATCTCTAGAAAATATATTATTTCATAATATTTTCAAAGACGTTGTGATAAGTTTTGGACTGTTGGACTATGACTATTGACTGCCAAATTGAATTGATTTAATTGGTCTAAAGGTTTACGGTCATATGAGCATGAACTATATATATATATATATATATTAATGCCACTTTGAAAATCTAGAGCCCGATTTATACATATATGATTTTGTAAAGCATAAAGTTGACATGAATCATATACTTATCATGTATAGTCGAAATGAAATTCAAGATTATTTAATTTTAAAAAGAAAATCTGAAATGTCCATAATACTTTTAATTTATTACATCAATATTGTAATATTAATTCAGGTCAACTTTATATTTGGCAAAATTCAAATTATATCATTTCAAAAAAGAAAAATCTCATTTTGATAGAATTTTAAGCAAATTACATGTCTCATAATATCTATATATATAAATATATATTTGTCATGTAATCAATTTATAATATACAAAATCTTATTATAACATTAGTCGTGCAATTAATTAAACTCAACAATTTTTTAAGTTCGATTCTTGAAATATATATATATATATATATATATATATATATATATATATATATGTATATATATATATATAAAATTACCTGGAAATCTTTGTTGATGATCATCCCAAGAGTGCAAACAGCAGTAGCAAAAAAACACACAACCAATTGAATCTCCATAACCAAAGTATAAGTTAAAGCTTGTTTAGCTCTTTTATACATAAGCTCCACCATCGGCAATATCAGCCCGTAAAGCGCCGCCGCCGCTAACGTCAACAAAAACCCTAACATATATTCTCTACTCGATTCTCCCTTCGGACGGTCCCCGTCCGTGTGAAGCCCTAAAATCACCGCCCCTGTCTGATATCATGATAGACTTCAAAAATACGTATCATATTATAAATTTAGAAAATATAATGTATATCATGATTTGAATAAATGCAATAGTACAATAAATGGGCATTTATTAACATGTCATATAAATGTTATAATATTCGATTCAGTTGGATAATTGATCTGATCGAGAAACTGATAATAAGGTTTTCTTTTTACACTAGAAAACCCTATTTTTTGCTCGACTCGTTTTCTAACGCTCTATTCTTTTGCATGTTTATATATACTAACACTATCGTGATCTAAACGATGGTGTTATATTCGATTCACTAGGCAAATCGATCATACCGACAAACTAATAATAGGGGTTTTTTTAATCCTTTAGGGTGTGTTTAAATCGAGTAATTTGGATTTGGGGAAGAGATTTGGAGGAAGTATTTGAAATAACAGCTAAAATGAAGTCATTTGAATCCACGGTAGTTGTGGAGGAAATAGTTCAAAACGAATGACAATGGATTTGAAATTCATGATAACCTGTATATATCCAAACAAGGTTAAATGAATTTGTCGATGAATTTGAAATCCATAGATTTCAAAAAATTCATAGATTTCAAATCCTTCAATCCAAACACACCTTAGACAATTTTTTGATAGATTTATTTTGCATTTGACATTAGTTTTTTTAAGAATATTTTCTATTTGAGCATTTGAGGGCTAATTTTTAACGCTCTATTTTTTGCACGTTAGAATTATGCAAGAATGTTGCAGTATATATACAAACTAATATATATATATATACTACCGTGAGCAATACGACGGCGTTTATGGAGTACGCCGTGAACTTCTGCTTGACCAGAAAAAAGGCAAACACCGCCGTGAACGCTAGCTGGGTGGCGATGATGAGGGAGGAGGTGGAGACGGGGAGCCTAGCGACGCCGTATGCATAAAAATAACCGTCAAGGCCGGTTAAAACTCCGATCACGGCGGCGGCTAGGAACACGCGCGGTTTCATGAAGATGAGGTTTGTTTGAGCTGTGGAGCTGCGGCGGCGCGTGTAGTTGAACAGTAAGGGGATGAGGATTATGGGCCATCCGCCGGTTTCTAGCCAACTTGAAAACCAGATTCTTTTGCCGCCGTGGACGAAGTAGAGGCGCATGATTAAAGGCCCGCCGCAGATGCCGACGGCGAGGATGATGCTGTTGATTATCAAGAAATTGTTTTTCATGGCGGTGGCGCGTGTAATTTGAACTTCCATTGGTTTTTCTTTCTCTTATTCTTTGATGAACTATTAATTTTCTCTTTTTTGTTGCATATATATAACTGCTAAGTTACATAAATATGTATATATATATATATATGCGAATTTTTGTATGAATACAAAAGAATAGTGAAATTTGATATTTTTAGACTTAAGTTAGATAAAATTTCAAATAGGGTTAAAAAAATTATTTAAAAAATTGATGGTGACGATTGCTATAATTGTCCCTTAACTTCGTATCAGACACGTTATATAAATATATATATATATACATAAATAATATTAGGACTCCATATTCTTATAATTAATGATATTTTACTTACTTTATAATTTATTGAAATGGACAAAAATGTTCCTATCATGTTGAATTTTAATTCCATCAACTATAAAGAGATGAAATTTCCCATTTTTATTTTAATTGTTTTTTGTACAAGTCATTATCTTCTGTATTGTTTTTGACCTTTTGAATTTAATGGACTATATAAGTAATAAATACTTAAGATTAAATTAATATTAGTGCAAATTAAGAAAACACATCCCAATAATTGGATTTGACTAAAGATTTTTTTTCTTCTTAAGTGTCTGTCTTTTATTGGACCTTCAGAGATCGAAGACACTTAACTTTGACAATAAGTGCCGGTAAATTTTCTTCATAATATAAAAATATGTATGTATGTATATATATGATATATATTAAATATAATTATATTACATGATTATATAAAAATATGTATGTGTGTATAATATATTAAAATATAATCATGTTACTATCCATATTCACACGCTATTATCTTTTTTGTGCTTTTTTACAGCACCAAGTCAAAGTATTATATAGTAATGTTATACCAATTACAAATCTTGATATTGGAACGACTATTTAAATTTACAAAAATTGACAGTTTACACTAATTAGATTATTTAAATTAATTATAAAATTTAGATAAATCATATAATTTTATATTCAAAACTTGATCATAGTGAATAAGATTTGTTTTGAACGAACAGAATTGTATGGCCATATATAATCATGTATGCATGATGCATGCCACAAATTAAGAAATTTTGTTGCGTTTATTAACCGTTGGTTTCCATATTTATGATTTGAAAATTATAAATTTATATTATTATTATGAATTTTCATATTATCAAATAGATTTATTGCAAATTTTTGAATGAATTTAAATTATAATAGATTTCAAATTTATTGACTCTAACTTAAATCATCTGTAATCCTTAATTCAAATCAAATTTGCGATTACGAGACCCTATTTATAAATCATATAACTATAAATAAATATGTTATCGTGAAAAGCAATAATTTTTTATATCCATTTTAATACGTTGTTAAGTCTGTATATTCTATCTTAAATGAGTATTTCAAGAACTAATACACAGAAAAAACTCTTGAAATGTGTTCTTAGTCATTCATTACATGTATTAAACAAAAAATGGATAGATGAAATTTTTAAAAGACAGAAATTAAATTTTTTATAGGTACCTTATCTATTATCGACAAATAAATGAATGGATTGTGACAAAAATAATAAATGGTATTTCCAATTATACCCAAAATAAACAAAATAATGATCAAACTATATGTGATCATATGGGTTGCCACTATTGACTCCTTGACTAAAATATTAGATAATACAAAATATAAAAGGTTAGATTAGATATACATCATTTTCTTTCTATTTCAAGAAATGATTAAATTCTATATGATGGTTGCTGGAAATTTTGTAATGAATTTTGGAATTTATGTTAATTGTCTTCAATAATTATTTGTTGGTGAAAATAGAATAAACAAATCTAAAAATAATGATTTTTTATGTGTGGGAGATCAATATTTTATTACTTTTTATTACATTTTATAGAAGCTGACCTAATTAATTATGAAAAAAAAATATAGAACATGACCTAATTGTTTCTGCATGAAAAGAAACATACCACGAAAATTAGTGAATATTGCTTGCGATCGAAATTTAAGTGATATGCTTCTAACAAATTAATAAAAATTCTACAACTTTATAGGTTTTTTAAAATGAATATATTTCATTTTTTCCTTCGAATTGAAACGTTGGAGCTTATTTTATTTTTTTGTTTGTTATTTATTGTTTTATGAATATTAATAAAAAAAATCGAGATCCCGTAATATTTCCCACCTAGAGAAGAATACGAATTTCTTTAAAAAAAATCACGTTTATCACAAAGAAAGAGTTTGATAGTTTTGTTTTATTTTATGCTTCATTCTCGTCGAAATATCTACTTAACTTGTGTTTGGCTTTATCGGGTAAATTACATGCGGACACCCTCACTTTAGTGCTAATTATAGAAACACCTCCTGACTTTTGATAAATTACAACTAGGCCCCCTCGAAGGATATATTTGTAAGACTTATACCGGGTGAAATTATAAGATCTTTTAAATGTACATTTACTTGTAAGAATATATCAACACAAAATGTACTTTATGTAATTTTCAAAGTATTAGGGGGATTTTGATAATATGATACTAAAAAGGGGGATCTTTTTATAATTTTGTCTTTATAATTTTGGCATCAAAATGAACTGACTCCATTATTAAAATACCGGTGAAACTATAAAATGCCGAATTTAGAGCTGCAGATCTAACCACTTTATTAGAAAGTAGAATTAGCAATTTTTACACGAATTTTACCCAATGTGACATACACATTATTATTATGTTCCAAAAGCCTCTTAGAAATTAGAAATTCTCTACCATTTTGGTTGCTACATAATAGTCTTTGTCTAACATAAACTTTTTTGAATATCCAAACACAAATTCTAGTGCTAGAGCTCTTTTTGTTCTAGAATTAATGGAGAGATATAATGATGGTTAAAAAAATTGGCCCATAAAAGTTGTCACCTCTTGGTGATATGGGAAAAACTTTATTTATAAAAGAAACTTTACAATAGATCGATTTCAATAGAGTCACTCTGAATGAATGAATGAGTAATTTGGTAAAACACCACATGCTGCCAGTGGTGGGGCGGCAAAAATAATTTAAAAAATTAATATATTTTTAGAAAAATAATATTTAATTATGTACAATATTAGAACTGTCGTCACACTATGCGTCGCATATTATCAATTTTTTTCAATTTCTGGCTCCGTAATTGCATGCTGCCACGTTCAATGAATTACAATTATAAATTATTTAATTACAAATTTGCCCCGAGTGTTAGAGTTATGTATGGACTCTATTAGATTAAAAAAGAATTAAAATATTTAATTTGTAAATTATTTAATAATTCTTTGTAATTTGTTTGGATTTACTTTGTTATTATATCAAATTAAGTAAGAACAACTTTTTTTGTGTTCGATATATTTAAAGTTTGTCGAATTCGGTCTAATAGTGAAAAATAATAATTAATAACATACGTGTGAAAATCAAACTATTTAAACTTTATTTTTTTATGGTTTGATTAAAAGTCGTTTGAACTCAATCAGCAAATTCAAATACAAATCGTAAAACTCGATAGTAATTCAAACAAATTTAAACAATAACTTACTCAATTTGACTTGACTCACTTACATCTTTGATAATCCTATATATATATATATATGACCAAATTGTAGTCATTAATGCAATTATTAGTTCAAATGTTAAATACACTTTATCCCTTAAATTACACAATACTACGACCTATATAATTAAGGCCCAAGCCCAAGGCCCAATGTAATTAAGGCCAAAAGGCCCATCTTGCAAAGAAGTAAAAAGCCCACTACAAAATAAAGAAAAAGGTTAATTAGAATTTCAAATAAAATCTTGTTACATCACATATAAGTAAGTAACAAATTGTTAAATTGGAATAAATCCAAAGATTTTTAGATCCAAGTTGTTATTTGAATCATATAAGAATTAACTCGATTTTTTTATAGACTTTTATCATTATTAACTTATCCAAACTCCAATTTTATCAAACAATTATATTTAATAAATGGTTTCGAGCTAAATATCAAGCAATTTACTTTATTTGTTAGCTTTTTCTATTTAAAGCTAAAATTTAATATTAAAAAGATCAAAGAACCTTTTTAGAAACACATTTAACACGCTCTCTTACCAGCTTTACAAGTCTATGACGTACTTAAAAACATATACTAAGGCTTTGCTTCTTTTTTTTTTTGGGTCCTCGTTTTATTTTTATTTTTATTAAAAAAATGAAAATAAACACTTTTCAATATTTTCAGTTGAAAATATACTTTGTATTTTACAATATTTTCAACAAAACCTAAAAGATTCTCATGAATTGAATATGGCTTGAGTAGCAAGGCAAGAAACTCCAAATGTTTCCCAACTAATTAATGCCTATATAAATTTATATATTTATATATACATATATATTATATATATATATATATATATATATATTATTTCCTTGGAAATTAAGACAAAAGCCAAAAATTATGTCATATTTTCTGTTATGTTCCTCATGATTCAATCGATATGTCCGAGGCCCATAATCCCATTGTTTTCTTGCTATCTAATACCGCCATTGCACTCACCTAATTTCACTTCACTTTTTGTGCACTGTATTCATACATAGCCATTTCTACCAAACACTAAAAATACTATTTTATTTCATCTTCAATTTTGAGCTCTCTTTCATTGTGTATACCATGGTATATGCCTCTTATTTTCTCAATTTGATAGTCTTTTTAGTAGTATATTGGTGTATTTTCGGGATGCATCAAGTGCAAGTGTACTTGTTCATTCATTATTGTTGAATTCTGGGGTCGGGTTGTGAAAAATCAGTAGAACCCACATAATTTTATGTGCAAGTGTACTTGTTCACTCATTATTGTTGAATCATGAGTCAGGCTGTGAAAATGAGTAAAACCCGTATTATTTTTATGTGAAAATGTACTAGTTCACTCATCACTGATGAATCATGAGTCGGGTTGTGACAATCACTTAGACCTTGTATAATTTTATGTGAATTGTACTTGTTCACTCATTATTGCTGAATTATGGGGTCGGGTTGTAAAAATCAGTACAACCCGTATAATTTTTATGTGCAAGTGTACTTGTTCACTCGACTGCTACTGAATCATGAGTCGGGTTGTAAAAATCACTAGAACCCGTTTAATTATATGATTAAATGTACTTATTCACTCATTAATACTGAATTGTGGGGTCGGATTTTTAAAATTGTGGGGTCCATCTCGATTTAGTGTTACCATGTTTTTTTTTTTTTCAAGTGGAAATATAAAAGACATTATTAATTAAACATTTTATTCAATTTTTGCAGAGGTTTTTTATAGGTATGATGGTTCATTCAATGGCAAAGACAATAGGGTGGTTGGTGGCTCAGCCGGCGGCAACGGTGGCGACATTGCTGCACTATAGTGGTCATCTCCCTAGAACCCCTAATCTTGATCGTCTTGTTCAACATGAGTTGATTGAGCCAAACAATTTTTTGTGTCTTATTATCATTAATTTCTTGAAACTTGTTTGGTAAGAGATCGTACCTAAATCTATTTAATTTTGTGTATGAAGACTTGAATAAATGTGACAAATTAAATGTTTATTTATTTGCATTGATCTTTGATTTCATTGTAGCAACACAAAGGATTATATCGATTTTGACATAAATTTTCATTAGGATGAAATAAAAAAAAAATGAATAATATTCGGAATTTCAATTTCGTTTGGTTTTCTAGAGAAAATAAAGAAAAATAGGGAGATGATCATTGTTATGTTGAGCCACGTAGTAGGATGAGTAATCATTTTCTTAGTATTTTTTTTTTGTTTTAATTTTTTTTCAATTATTTTTCTCCACAAATACGTGTTTGATTTCATGATAAATCAAGTATAATAAATTCAGTTCAATTTAGTGTTGACCGAATAAGTATGTAAAAACATGGCATGAGCAATGCCAAAGTTCTATAAAAAGATAACAAGATATGATTACTTTCTTTGATTTACCAAAAAATTTAGCTCACTCTTGGCTCGATCTGGTTTGATTCATCCTATTGGTTCGGCTGATACGAAATAAGTATCTTCCAAATAAATCTAAGAATCCGAACGAATCCCCAAAGTCATCATTCCCTTTGGTTTGCACAACCAAAAAATTATTCTGAGGGTCTACAAGAAGATCAAAAAATAAGAGATTTTATCAAAAATTATGTACAAAAGAATATGAGAATATCCTCCGGGGCCGAGGGAATTGCACGTATCGAGATTCAAAAAAGAATCGATTTGATCCAGGTCATAATCTTTATGGGATTCCCAAAATTATTAATCGAAAGTAGACCGCGAGGAATCGAAGAATTACAAATGAATCTACAAAAAGAATTTCATTATGTGAACCGAAAACTTAACATTGCTATCACAAGAATTGCAAAACCTTATGGATTTCTAATATATTTACAAATTAAATAAATGATTAAAATAATTCACTTAGCTTGTAAAATATACTTGAGTTTGATCAAACTCAATTAATAAATGAAATTTGAGTAGTTTTTTTATTTGTGGGGTATTTTATATTAATGTGTTTTTCTTTGCATGAAAATCTAACTTAAATGAGTCTGGGTAGAGGGAGTTTTTCAATTGCAATTAATTTGCATTTTTTTTAGTAAAGTGATAAATTAAATCGATAATTTAAGATCACCTCAACAAATAATTAATAATGATCTTAATTTAAAAAATTAGGCAAGAAAAATAATTTGTGAAGTATAATAAATAATTAGGAAAAATTGTTAATTCCGCGCTAAAACATTCATCACTCATTTATTATCTCGTGTAGTAAACGAAACGTCATGTAATGGACATTACGTCATAACTAATACTAACAATGTTCTCTTTTTCGGAGAATAATACTTTATTGGAAAAGAAATAAAACTCGACAAAATAAATATAAAAGTAGATTTAGTATATCTCATATTCCTTCCAAAGTGGAGGACGAGTTTCAGGATAAAATACTAGTCAATTTTTTATAATCCCGTGTAGTAAGCGAAAAGTGTATGAATAACGATATCGCGTCATATCAGAGATCATGTCATAATTAATACTCACAATGTTTTCTTTTTTTAGAGAATAAATAAGAAATAAAATCCGACAGTATAAATACAAAAATATATGTTCCTTCCAAATCGGAGGAATAGTTCCAAACTAAAACACTCGCCACTCGTAATAAGCAAAAAGGGCTTGCGTTATAAAGAATCATGTCGTAGATTTTGAGATAACGTCATAAATAAATGAGAAAATTTCAGAAGAAAATATTTAGTTTAACCGAAGATTGAGTTCGACATGATGAAAAGAAAAATAAAATTTAGTACATCAAATTTTCATAACCAATAGTCACAATTTTTTGAAATTGATTTTTAAATTTCTATAATTTGATTTCCATTCAATTTTTTTTTTGTGTAAATTTTTATTTAAACTTTCTATTAGATATCTTTTTATAAAGCATATAACATTTGTTTACTCATCATTAGTAGAATATAAGATTTTCATATTACAAATTATTTCCAAATGATTAACCCACACTCCAACACAAACACCACTATCTAATGATTGATTTATAATATCTAATTCACCAATACTATGATTTTAATATTTGTGGGGCTGCCCCATTATTAAATTGGGAAATAAATTAAAATCTAAACATTTGCAATGACAAGAAATGTCATCCCCATTTGACCTTGCATTGTGACAACACTCATTTATAGCCAACAATAGTGACAAAATTCAATAGTACATTAATTTTCACCCATTCAATCAATGTGTATTACTAGTGACAAATTTCAATTGTTAGATTTAAATAGTAAATTTGTAAGATTTTTTAAATATTAAAGTATTTTAATACAAACAATACTTTATATAATCTTGAAAAGATTGTAGGGATTTTGGTAATTTAACACTAAAATGAGGGGTGTTTTGGTAAATTTGTCTTTATCATTTCGGGACCAAAATGAACCCAATTGATTAGCAAAAAGATCGGGGTGAGATTATGACACGCCATATCATACTGGGTCAAATAGATGTAATATGACATACATATTTTGAATTTGGGCATATATTTAGAATTTGCGCACTAATTAGGCCGAATATTTATTATACGAAATATCGATGAAGCAGACGTGACATAAATTTCTCCCCAAAATACTCCTCTCTTTTCAAACCATCAATGACACATCTCTCTCTACCTTGTCAATGTCATTTAAGGTTGTAAAAATTGTGGACACTCTAATTGACAATGATGGAGAAATTGACCTAAAATTGAGGTAAAAATATTTGAATGTTTTGTAAAAAAAAAAACTTCCACCATATACAACAACAATAGCCAAATACCACAAAACACTTGTTTTAGAAAAATTCAAATTTTTAGAGAAAAACAAACAAGAAGCAATATTAACAAATTACATAACACTTGAAAATACTGAAATCTCTCGAGATTCGTAGTCTCAATCCCATTGCGTTTACAACTGACTAACAATTATCAGATTTCAAATCAAATTCACGTTCCTAAAAATCGAAAAAAAAATCAAAAAAATAATAATCAAGGACCGACGGGTTGACGATCGATCAATTGCGTTTCTCGAGTTTGATCATCACTAGGGTTCTTGTTCTTGTTGCTTTGTTTGATCTCACCAAAAAAGTATGAAATAAATCCCCAAAGAGATAGGAAAAGAGAAATACCCTTTTCAACTTGGAATTTTTCATGGTAAAAAACAACAGCCAATAATTCAGTAATTGGTAGTAAAACAGTTATAATAATGCCAGATAAAAGTGATGAAGAGTAAAATATCACTCCAATTGCCCCTAAGAAAAAACATTGCCATATTATGGCACTAAATACTATTACCACATAGTATTTTGTCTCCCCTAGTGTATATTCTTTCGCTTCTCGTGCAATTGCCTGCAAAAATACGCAATTTAGATTTTCGTATCGAATATTTGACAAAAATATAAACACGGGTTGTTTAAATGTGAAGAGAAAAAAAAAATAATTTGTTGTAGATTTATGTTAGATAAACTTTAAATTATTTAAATCTATACAATGTAAAATTTAATTATTTTATTGAACCAATCAAATGACACAAAATGTTGACCAATTCAATAATTTGTTCGCCTAATCTCTGTCATATCAATTTAATCTGAACGATTGACTGGTTAAATTATATGTGAAAAATATATTATTTCATAATATTTTCAAAGACATTGTGATAAGTTTTGGACTGACTGTGGACTATGACTGCCAAATTGAATTGAATTAATTGGTCTAAGGTTTACTGTCATATGAGGCACCACAAATATCATGAACTAACCCCATATATATATATATATATTAATGCGGCTTAGATATTTAATTATAAAATGATATCTTATCTTTTATTTTATTTTTATGCATGATTTATGTATATATGATTTTAAAAAGTATAAAATTAAAATGAATTGTATACTTATAGTGTATAGCTTAAATGAAATTCAAAAATTATATCATTTTGTGAAAGAAAATCTGAAACGTCCATAATATTTTGATTACGTCAAATTTACATTTTGCAAAATCATATATACAAAATTCAAGATTACATCATTTCAAAATAGACAATTCTCATTTTGATAGAAATTTAAGCAAATTACATATCTCATAAATTATATATATATATATATCATGTAATCAGTTTATGAAATCAAACAGTGATAATCAATCATCATAACACAAATCTTCAACTATATATGTAATATTATATATAAACTAGTCTTGCAATTAATTAAACTTAAATTTTCAAAGTTCAATTCGTATATACATATATATATATATTCAATTCTTATATACATATATATTCAATTCTTATGTATATAATATATATATTCAATTCGTATAATATATATAGATATATAAAATTACCTGGAAATCTTTGTTGATGATCATCCCAAGAGTGCAAACAGCAGTAGCAAAAAAACACATAACCAATTGAATCTCCATAACCAAAGTATAAGTTAAAGCTTGTTTAGCTCTTTTATACATAAGCTCCACCATCGGCAATATCAGCCCGTAAAGCGCCGCCGCCGCTAACGTCAACAAAAACCCTAACATATATTCTCTACTCGATTCTCCCTTCGGACGGTCCCCGTCCGTGTGAAGCCCTAAAATCACCGCCCCTGTCTGATATCATGATAGAGTTCAAAAACACGTATTATATTATAAATTTAGAAATTATAATGTATATCATGATTTGAATAAATGCAATAGTACAATAAATGGGCATTTATTAATGTGTCATATAAATATTATAATATTTGATTCGGTTGGATAATCGATCTGATCGAGAAACTGATAATAGGGTTTTCTTTTACACTAGAAAACCCTATTTTTTGCTCGACTCGTTTTCTAACG
The DNA here is from genome assembly GCA_963669365.1 of Verbascum thapsus. NCBI lineage: Eukaryota > Viridiplantae > Streptophyta > Magnoliopsida > Lamiales > Scrophulariaceae > Verbascum > Verbascum thapsus. Next base: position 4,437,100 of record OY770108.1, read on the forward strand.
CTCTATTCTTTTGCATGTTTATATATACTAACACTATTGTGATCAAAACGATGGTGTTATATTCGATTCACTAGGCAAATCGATCATACCGACAAACTAATAATAGGTTTTCTTTTAGACAATTTTTTGATAGATTTATTTTGCATTTTGACGTTAGGGTATGTTTGGATCAAGTGATTTGACTTTGGGGGGATTTGAAATGACACTAAAATAGAGTCATTTGAAATCCACCAAAGTAATGGAGAAAATAGCTCAAAGTGAATGACAAAGGATTTGAAATTCATTATAACTTTGATACATTCAAACAAACGTAATGAATTTGTTAACGAATTTGGATTTGTTGACAAATTTGAAATCCATAAATTTCAAATCCTTCAATCCAAACCAGCCTTAGGATTTTTTAGAATATTTTTTATTTGAGCGTTTTGAGGTCGAAAGCGAGGACTTCTTCGACCCTAAATTTTTTTTTATACAAGAATTATATATGTCTAGAATTATGAATGTGTAGAAGTATATGTACAATAAATATAACACTAATATATATATAATATGTATATGTGTGTATATATATACTACCGTGAGCAATACGACGGCGTTTATGGAGTACGCCGTGAACTTCTGCTTGACTAGAAAAAAGGCAAACCCCGCCGTGAACGCTAGCTGAGTGGCGATGATGAGGGAGGAGGTGGAGACGGGGAGCTTAGCGACGCCGTATGCATATAAGTAATCGTCAAGGCCGGTTAAAACTCCGATCACGGCGGCGGCTAGGAACACGCGCGGTTTCATTAGGATGAGGCTTGTTTGAGCTGTGGAGCTGCGGCGGCGCGCGTAGTTGAACAGTAAGGGGATGAGGATTATGGGCCATCCGCCGGTTTCTAGCCAGCTTGAAAACCAGATTCTTTTGCCGCCGTGGACGAAGTAGAGGCGCATGATTAAAGGCCCGCCGCAGATGCCGACGGCGAGGATGATGCTGTTGATTATCAAGAATATGTTTTTCATGGCGGTGGCGCGTGTAATTTGAACTTCCATTGGGTTTTTTTTCTCTTTTTTTTGATGGGGTATTTTCCTCTTTTTTTGTTGTTGCATATAACTCTCTCTATATATATAATATATATATATATATGGGAATTTTTATATCAGGATGAATACAAAAAAAATCGAGAAATTTGATATTTTTAGACTTTAAGTGGATAAAATTTCAAATATATTATTATAGGGTTAAAAAAGATATTTGCAAAAAATTGATGGTGACGGATACTATATATAGTCGTCCCTTGACCTCGTATCAACACGCTATATAAATAATATTAGGACACTATATTCTTATAATTAATGATACATTACTTTATAATTTATTGAAATAGACTGTTGAATAATATGAACCCGTGAATATTGTATTATTAATAATCAACTATTTATAGGGATTACAATGAAATCAAATCAAATCATAATCTACCTAAAATTAAGGAAATAAATCAAATACAAATAACTGAAAGATACGGAAAGATATGACAATCTAAAATAATATATTTTATTCTAATACTCCCCCGCAGTCGAAACAGGAGATTCTCGAACACGTTGAGACTGGATTGAAAGATACGGAAATATATGACAATCTAAAATAATATAGCGCCATATGGAGGTGGTGCAACGGCGGCTCAGGTGGTCGGCACTGTGGTGGCTGCGACGATAATGTTGCCAGAGAGAGATGACGTTAGAGGCGGCGCCGACGCAGTGCGACATATACATTTTTTTTTTTTTTTTTTTTTTTTGAATGAGAGGGATTTAAGAAAAGATGTTGCCGACAGCAGCCAATAGAGGGGGGACGGCATCGACATAGAGGAGAAGAAGATAAATTTCAACGGCGATGACAACGCCGGAAATATTAGGTAGTGGCGAAGGGTGGCCATCTGCTGTGGTGAAGGACAGGAAAGAAGGAGAAATTTCAACGTCAATGACAACGCCGGAAATATTGAGCAGTGGCAGAGGGTGGCCATCTGCGGTGGTGAAGGCCAAGAGAGGGGTGGCCAAATTAATATAATTAGAAGGTAAAAAAAAAAGATAAATGCGCCGGATGGGTTCGGCGACTTTAAGACAGCGGAAGCAAAGATCGAGAGACCAAGGCTTGAAGCCATGTCTCTGATACCATGTTGAATAATATGAAACCCCGTGAATTATATTATTAATAAAAGAAGGGTATAAATAGTGTTACAATAAAATCTAATGAAATCGTAATCTACCTACAAATATGGAAATAAGATAAAACTAAATAACTACAAGATTATAAAAGATACGATAGGATACCTATCCTTTTTTTTTTTAATATACATTATCTTGTGTTTTGCTTCAGCTATTTTTAAGTCGCCGACCCCGTCCGACGCACCTTATTTTAGTTTAGTTTTATTTTTTATGTTATCATCGCTCACCTTTGACAAGTAAGGAGTTAGAGTTATTGTTGACGGACCATCTAGCAGGTGCCACCGGTTTGTAGTTTTTTTTTTTTTTTTTTTTTTTTGTATGTTACGAGCGCTCGCCCTGAAAGTAAGGAGTTTGAGCCCTTATCGCAGTCTGTCCTCATCATACGAGGACTTAGAATCATTACTTATTTTTTTAATGTTAAAACCGCTCACTCTTGGAAATAAGGAGTTAGAGTCATTGACGCCGCCTTTCAAGGTTATCGCCGGCTTTTATCTTTTTGGATTTGGATCCAGTTTCAACGTTCAAGATCCCACGTTTCAACTGCGGGGAAGTGTTAGATAATATTTAGATTAGTTTAGATTATATTGTATCCTATCGTATCTTTTATAATCTTGTAGTTATTTAGTTTTATCTTATTTCCATATTTGTAGGTAGATTACGATTTCATTAGATTTTATTGTAACACTATTTATACCCTTCTTTTATTAATAATACAATATTCACGGGGTTTAATATTATTCAACATGGTATCAGAGCCATGGCTTCTAGCCTTGGTCTCTCGATCTTTCGCTTTCGTTGCCGCCATCAAGTCGTCGACCCCGTCCGACGCACCTATTTTTTGGTATCAGCATAAACTATCAGAAAATCAAATCAAATGAAGGACTCCTTGATATGAGTATAAAAGGTCTTGAAATCAAATACAAATAACTGAAAGATACGGAAAGATATGACAATCTAAAATAATATATTTTATTCTAATATAGACAAAAATGTTCCTATCTTGTGGAATTTTAATTCCATCAACTTTAAAGAGATGAAATTGCCCATTTTTAATATGTTTTTTATAAGATCATCATCTTCTTTATTTCTTTTGACTTTTTGAATTTAATGGACTATAAATAATAAATACTTTATATTAAATTAATATTAGAAGCAAATTAAGAAAAATATCCCAATAATTGGATATGACTAAAGATCTTTTTTTTTCATAAGTGTGTGTCTTTATTGGACCTTCAGAGATGAAGACACTCAACTTTGACAATAGGTGCCGGTAAATTTTCTTTATAATATAAAAATATATAAATGTATATATAATATATATTAAAATATAATTATGTACTATCCATATTCACACGCTATTATTATTATTATTATTATTATTATTATTATTATTATTATTATTATTTTTGGCCTTTTTACAGCACCAAGTCAAAGTATTATATAGTAATACTATACCAATTAAAAATCTTGATATTGGAACAAATTATTTAAAATTACAAAAATTGACAGTTTACACTATTTAGATTATTTAAATCAATTATAAAATTTAGATAAAAAGTTTAATTTTATATTCAAAACTTAATCATAGTGAATATGATTTGTTTTGAACGAACAGAATTGTATGGCCATATATAATCATGCATGCATGATGCATGCCACAAAATAAGAAAATTTATTGTGTTTATTAACCGTTTGGGACGAAAGATTTGAAAATTATGAATTTTATATTATTATTATTATGAATTTCATATTATCAATAAACTTATTGCGTTTGTTTGAATAAATTTAAATTATACTAAATTTCAAATTTATTAATATATTCCATTTTAAAATTATTTGAAATCCTTAATTCAAATCCACTCCTAGCTCAAATACAAATAATTTCCTATATCTATTTCAATACATTGTAAAGTTTGTATTTTTTATCCTAAACGAGTATAGCAACAATTGATACACCGAAAAAACTCTTGAAATCTGTTCTTAATCATTTATTACGTGAACTAAATAAAAAATGAAACGACTAAAAATTCTTATTGGACCAAATTTAAATTTTTTTATCGATGCCTTATCTATTATCGACAATAGATGAAGGATTGTGACAAAAATAATAAATGATAATTCTAATTATACCCAAAATAAACAAAATAATGATCAAACCATATGTGATCATATGGGTTGCCACTATTGACTCCTTGACTAAAATATTAGGTAATACAAGATATAAAATAAAAGGTTAGATATACATCGTTTTCTTTCTATTTCAAGAAACAATTAAATTATATATGGGATTTGTTTGCTGCAAATTTTGTAATGAATATATTTCAATTTCCTTCGATTTAAACGTTGGAGCTTAGGACATAAGGGAATATTACTCCTTATTTTATTTTTTTTTTGTTATTTATTCTTTTATAAAGATTAATAAAGAATCGAGACCCCGTAATATTTCATACCTAGACAAGAATACGAATTTCTTTAAAAAAACATCACGTTTATCACAAAGAAAGTGTTTGATAGTTTTTTATTTTATTTTGTGCTTCATTCTCGTCGAAATATCTACTCAACTTGTGTTTGATTTTATCGGGTAAATTACATGCGCACACCCTCACTTTAGTGCTAATTATAGAAACAACTCCTGGCTTTTGATAAATTACAATTAAACCCCTCAAGATATACTTGTAAGATTTATAGGGAGTGAAATTGTAGGAATTTTTAAATGTACATACGTGTAGTTGTAAGAGATACTTTATGTATTTTTCAAAATATTAGGGGGATTTTGATAATATAATACTAAAACGAGGGGTCTTTTTATAATCTTGTCTTTATAATTTTGGCACCAAAATTAACCCAGCCAAAATACTGGGTGAGACTATAACACATCGAGTTTAACAAATTCGATATGACATATAACACGTATTTGGAATTTGGGGATCGTAATTGTGTGGTTAAAATCACACCCTCAACCCCAAATACGACACACTGAATTTATTGGAAATAGTCATAAATTTCTCGCGGAAAATACCACTCTCTTTTCAATCCATCAATGACACATCTCTCCCAAGTGTGTTCCCCCACTCACTCTACCTTGTCTATGTCATTTAAGGTTGTGTGTAAATTGTGGGCACTCTAATTGACAATGATGGGAAAATTGACCTAAAATTGAGGTATAAAAAAAATTGAATATTTTGTTAAAACCCGACAAATCGAATTTTATATCAAATTTACATGCCCAAAAAGAGAAAAATTGAAGGAAAAAAAAAAAGGAACAACGACCCGACAAGCAATCAATTGGGTTTCTCGAGTTCGATTATCACAATAAATTTTCCAAGTAGATAATAGGCCCAAATTCTTCTTGTTGGGCTATCTACCTTTATAACACATTATTATTATGTTCCAAAAGCCTCTTAGAATTTCTCTACCAATTTGGTTGCTACATAATAGTCTTTGTCTCTAACATAAACCTTTTGAATATTCAAATACAAATTCTAGTGCTCTAAGCTCCATTTGTTCAAAATTTATGGTACAAAAATTGGCTCCTCTTAGTCATTTGAGAAAAACTTTATAATAGATTAATTTCAATAAAATCAGCTTATTATAAATTATTGGATGATCCAGTAATTTTGTAAAACACTGCATGTTGCCACATATTCAATGAACTGCAACAGATCGTTTCAATAAATTTGATTTGGTGTGACATATAACTTGTATCCACTATCCTTACTAACTATTGTTACTTTCTTCATGTTATTACTCTACAATTCAAGATGGCCCAATAGCCCCGACATTAAAGTATGACCCTCAACAACTCTTGATATCTCTTGATAAAAAGGATTGGCCCAAGACCATAATCCATTATTAATTATTTTACTCTAAAATATTATATTTTGTATGTTTTATTAATAGTTATAATTATATTTGTAGATGATTTTGATGCTTATATTATTCAAATTAGTTTAATGGAGAATTTGTTCAACTTCTCTCCTATAAAAATACATGTGAAGCTGGTGAAATTTCTCCATAGCTATTGTTGGACTTTAACTCATTTTAGGTGATGATAGGAGATTGGAAGCAAATTGCCTTGAAGTAACAAACAATACATTTCTATAACTTACTTTATTTTTTAATATTGAATTTCTGGAAAATAGGTGGGCGGTGGGCCCCATCTCATTAGCTCTTATTTTTTATGAAAATATATGTCATTACATAATAACAATTAATTTTCAAAAAAATATATCAAATTAATAATAATACCATAACTTCAGCACTCGAGTTAGTTCCCGCGATATTGCTATTCAATATGGTATCAGAATCGTAGCAATAGTGTGGCGCAAATTGTGATAATGGTATATTGGTATTCCAAATTTATAGTAATTGATTTCGTTACCAATTTTTTTTTTAATATTTAATAGTAATGTTTCACTATTTATTACGAGTTTGAACTTAGAATTGTTTAAACACTCTCGATATCATGTTTCGGTAACTTATAAATCATCGAGCTTCATCAGATAATTATACAATAAATTGGGTTTATTAGAGTTGATCTGTTGTAGTTCATTAGATGTGACAATAAGAGAGTATTTTACCAAAATATCCCTTATAAAATGATCTATAATATATGATATGATTATAATAAGTCGACTCTATTATTCATACTGATCTGGTATAGAATTTACCGAGCTCCACCATTTTTATTAATATAATATTTAAAGATAATATTCCTAATTAAGAAAAGATCCTTAGGTAATCATGGCTTTACCTAACAGGTCTACAACTTTATATGAGTGGGCTCCCATGTGAGTGTAGGGTGACTCATTGCGTTAGTCAAACGCATTATTTAATAATTAGTATTAATTTTAGTTTAAATATTTTATTGTCGAAGTTCTCATCGTTTATTTATTTTAGGGCAAAATACAAATAACCCCTACATAAAATATTTTAATAATTGAAAATCTCCTATGAAAAAAATATACTAAAATATATATTTTTTTCATAGGGGATTTCATGCAATTTGAAAATTTTACAAGGGGTTTTTAGGCTATATTTTTTTTCAAAGTAGGTTTTATGCAATTTGAAAATTTTACAGGGAATTTTTAGACTATATTTTTTTCATAGGAGGTTTTCAGTCAATAAAATATTTAACGTGGGGATTATTTGTATTTTGTAAAAGTGATGCTTTTAATAGATCATCCTCAAATCTCGAATCTAATATAATTTATTTAATTGTTGAAAATAACCTAAGTAAAAAATAAGGGGTCAATTGGATGGCTTATCATGTCCTCAAAAAAGTATTTCAGAGTAAAAAACTACGAAAAATTCATTTGTTTAGCATGTCGTAAAAAATTCTAACAAAAAAATCTCTTAAAATTTGAAAAAATTCTTCCAACAAATAAAATTTACTATTCATGATTTGACAGTTAATACAATCAATTAAAATGGCTTTTCCGATTATTTTTCAAAGCCAAAAATTAAATTAATTATTGATGTGCCTAAACCGCAAGCGCACGGCTTCGGTGTAGTACAAAAGATATCGTTCCCACGAAGACCGAACAATCAAGCACTAGCCTATCAATTATCAGTAATCTAAGCCTAATAAAAATACGAGATACGTTGTAAAGAAAACTAAACAGAATGCAAGAAAACTGATTCGAATTATATATGATTGGAAATTCCGGAATTAGGGTTCACCACGATAAACATTATCGACTCAATTATATTACCGATTAAGTTACGATCGCTACTTATGAAGGACACTATCCAATTGTAATTACTATCTTCTGTCGAAGTATAACAAAATACCCAAGATAATTAATCAACTACTTTCGTGATGATTAGACTAAACTCAGATTCATTAATCTCTATGATAGTGTATCGATTCCTCAAAAGACCTAAAACTACTTTCGTGATTTAGGATCCTAGGTTTGAATTCTAGGGTTCTGATATAGACGTCACCTTTCAGAATTTTCGCCTAATATCTATGAACATGCAAATAAGTGGCCAGCAAATTCACAAGCATTAATAATCAAGAATTCAAATCATAAGCATACGCGATGTAAATCAACGATTCTATAATCTATATCGATAACATATTATCGGGCTATTCCCGGTTCCAGAATAAGATGGATTACTCCATAGATACGAAAGCACGATAAACAAGTAATAATGTAAACATGATAAAACGACAAGAATTAAAAGAGATTAAAGAAAATAATTTCGATTAAACCCGTTGTCGAATAAAATTGTCTACAAAAATCTTGAATCTCGTCTCTCGATCTCCAATCTTTACAACTCAATTCAAGAAAATAAAAGTCGAACCCTAAAACTATGTTTGGAGGGGGTATTTATACCTAATCTAGAACATAAACCCGAAGTTGGGCCGAATATGGGCTTTTTCAGCGTTTAGAATCAACCTAACGCGCGTCTGTACGCAAAGCGGCGTACGTACGCAGTGCAAATCGGCGTACGTACGCCGTACAAATTGGCGTACGTACGCAATGAAGCCCCAAACTTTCTGCCTTCGTTGTCTGAACGCCAATTAACACGGCGTACGTACGCCGTTGTTCCAGTCCGAATTTGGCTTTGGGGTCTTCTACAAAGTTGTAGCTCTATGTCTTAGCTTCAAAACCCCACTGATTTGGATCCAATCCAAGTTCTAAAACTCGAGTTATGATCGTTTTACCAGGACTGCGCCATTTGGTTCGAAACAGAGCGTATTTGTAACTTTCGGGCCTTTAAACGTTTGAACCGGATCTTGTCATCTTCACAAAACATTTAGGTAATTGTCTTAGCTTTCCAAAAATATAAGGCTCATTAACATTGGAGGTTTGTAGGTCAAGATATGATCGTATTTCCAAACAGCGCCCATGTATCTCATTTCATACGTTTTTTCGTCATTTTCTCGAAGTTAATGATTTTACCCTACAATCATGTAACAAACCTATAAACGTATATGGGGTATAAATCATGATATTAAATGATATAAAACGACTAATCTTAGGCTAGAAAACACGTATAATTGAGGTTTATCAACCCCCCCAAACTTACTTTTGTTCGTCCTCGAACAAACGGTAAAGCAAAGAAAACAAAAACAAAAACATAAACTAAAGATAAACTCATTTTCGTAGAGTACACGATTGCACTTAGCATGTGCAACAAGCCTTTAAACCTTTTTGTTACCCAAAAAGGACGAGTTATAGTCTCGTGAGGGTTTGCAGATGATGTACCCACAAAATCGATGAAATTTGAGCTATGTCCAGATAATACAACTTATAAAAATTAACAAAAGACTAATGGCATAACATCATTAACAATTAAGCTCAAAAGTATGTACATATCTCTCAATATTGCCACATATTAACACTAAGAGTCGAATTAACTTCCAAAGTGGTGCATGAAATCATAGGCATTATAGTCGAGTGGCATCCTTACCAAATTTTGGATATAATCCCCATTTTTATTAACTTTCAAATTCAAAGGCACTAAGTTTTATAGGCAAAAATACACACTTCAAAACTAAAGCTTTTAAGAATTTTTGACTTTCTACACAGTATGTGCGGATTTTTGTTTAGCTCATTAGACCATGTGCAATGCTTGTTCCCTTAGGCTTTCTATGACACCCACGTAACGAGCTTTGGGCCAACGACTCCGAATCTAGATAGCTTTAGGGCGTTGAGTGTTGAGACACTCCTTTTGGACTTAATCACTCGAGTGTCAAAGGCCACGAAACAAGCTAGGTCTTTATTTGAGTTAGCTTCACATTGTCATAATAATCCAACACATCAATATTTTCAAATTTTAAGCATTCATTATGAAGTGTGACTATGTAACTCTATACCTTGTAAAAATTTTAGTTAATATCTTTGGGAATTACTCCTTACGTGTCTCAAGATGCAACGTCCACTCAACTCCTCTCCCATAGATTGTGTGTAAATATCTAAAGAAGCAAATCCTAATCTTAGGTCGACATAAGCAAAAATCGAGATATGCTTGTTCCATTAGTCCAGATTATATATTGAAGTCATGCCATCTATCTTAAGTTAATTCTAGCAAATTGTACAATTTGACAAGCTAAAACTCATAACAGAAAAAAAAAATAAAGCATGCCCTATGAATAGCTCAAACTCCCCCAAACTTAAGCGAAACAAACTCATATGATATATAAATATGCTAAGTCGAATTCCACCCCCAAATTTAAACTATACATTGTCCTCAATGTTATCACACATAAGTAGTGGGAAAGGAAAACTTAACCTAACGGAATGTTGAAAAACATGCCCGAATACCAAACGAGAATTTGCGTTCCAAGTAAAGGTGTTGCATCGTCTTTATCATCCAATGTAAGCTACTCATGTACCTTGTATAACAAAACAAAAACAAAGCATGCAAAGATTTTTTTTTTTTTTTTTTTGTTAAAGAAAAAAAAAAAAAAACATAAAGAAAAAGAACAAAAACAAAAACAGAAAAAAGAAAACACTTGGGTTGCCTCCCAAGAAGCGCTTGTTTATAGTCATTAGCTTGACTTTACCATGTTAACTCAGCTTTGTAGATCCCAAATTGGACCCGACGACTTAGCAACTCTCCAATCGACTTTAGAATCTTGATTTCTAATTAAAGAAACCTCATGTGCTTGTCGAATAGAAGACTTAAATATCCCTTTTTTGAGTTTTCGTCGAAGAATCTTTTTATCGTGCGAAACTTTAATACCTTCCTTGTTGATCCTTGCACTCTCATGCGCATCAAACTTTAACTTATCTGGTTCACGACGTCGAAACTTTCTTTCCTCTTTAGCTATGTTTGGTGTCAACGACATATTTTCCTTGAACATTCGAGCAATATCAGCGTTAATGGTGTCTTCCTCCTCGATCGAGCCATCACTCACCAGTCGTGCCTCGAATGGATCCTTATAGTGCTTCCTAGCAAGCTTGTCTTTGATTATAGCTTCGTCAATCCTGTAACAAGAGTTCTCGATAGAGCAGTTAGCAACAGATTTATATAGACTAAAGTCAACTCTCTCATCCCCAATATTCAAGGAAAGCTTTCCATTTTTAACATCAATAATAGCTCCTGCTGTAGCTAAGAATGGTCTACCAAGAATAATGGGGATTTGAGAATCCTCATCCATATCGAGAACAACGAAGTCAGTAGGAATAAAAAACTTACCAACCTTTATAGGTACATCCTCTAACACACCTATCGGATACTTAACAGAACGATCGGCTAACTGTAAAGTTATGGTGGTAGGCTTTAAATCACGTATGTCTAATTTTTTCGCAACAGACAATGGCATGAGACTAACACTAGCTCCAAGATCACATAGAGCATTATTAAAACTTATATTGCCAATGACACAAGGAATTGAGAAACTACCGGGATCTCTAAGCTTAGGAGGTGATTTATTTTGAATTATAGCGCTACACTCCTCAGTTAAAGCGATAGTTTCATAATCCCCTAGCTTCCGCTTGTTAGATAAGATTTCCTTCAAAATTTTAGCATACGAAGGCATTTGTGCAAGTGCATCAGTGAATGGAATATTAATGTAAAGTTTTTTCAAAACTTCTAAAAATTTTCCAAACTGTTTATCTAATTTCGCCTTAGCTAATCTTTGAGGAAAGGGTACGGGTGGCTCATATGGTGGTGGAGGTACATAGGCTGGTTCTTTTTTAGTTTCATTCTTTTCGGTTGGTTCACTTTCGATCATCCCATTAGGCATTTTTGAATCTTCATAATTGGTTCCACTCCTTAAAGTAATTGCATTACAATGTTCCTTTGGATTTATTTCATGTTGTCCTGGAAAAAAACCGGAAGTCCTATTCGAGTTGCTAGCCTGTTGTGCAATTTGATTTTCTAGCATTTTATTATGAGTTGCTAAAGAGTCGACCTTAGTTGCTAGTTGTTTAATTGCATCATTCACTACCTCGTTTTGTTTAGTCTGGGCTACTACAAAACTCTCAAGAAGGGACTCTAGGTTTGATTTCTGTGGTGGAACAGGATTATAAGGCTTTTGTTGAAATCCCGGTGGTGGCCTAAAATTAGGATGTGGAGCTGCGTTTTGGCTTGGGTTATACGAAAAATTAGGGTGATTCCTCCAACCAGGATTAAAAGTATTTGAAAACGGGTCGTTCTTTTGGTTGAAGTTATTCACAAAGTTGGCTTGTTCAATAGAGGGATTGTTAGGTACACTAGCTAGTTGACACTCTAATGCAACATGACCAACCATACCACATATTTCGCACATAGGAGGTGTAGTATTGACAGAATTAACATGCACGTTCATGGAATCTAGCTTCTTAGACATAGCCTCTACTTGTGCAGAAAGTAAAGTAATGGCATCAATATCATACTTACCTGGTGTCTTCTGTGGAATCGATCTTTCACTAGACCATTGGTAGTGGTTCAGTGCCATATCCTCGATTAAGTCATATGCTTCATCGATACCCTTATTCATTAAAGCGCCTCCAGCTGCTGCATCGACTGACATCCTCGTGGTGTAAATCAGCCCGTTATAAAATGTATGAACTACGAGCCATTTCTCCAGCCCGTGATGTGGGCACAGTCGGAGAAGATCCTTGAATCGTTCCCAAGCCTCATATAATGATTCACCCTCTCGTTGAGCATAAGTCGTGATTTGGTTTCGCAGATGTGCAGTCTTGCTCGGGGGAAAGTATCTCGCTAGGAAACATTGCATGAGCTGATCCCATGTTCTGATGGAACCCGATGGTAGCGAGTGTAACCAAGCTCTAGCCTTATCTCTCAGTGAGAATGAGAATAACCTCAACCTGATAGCATCCTGGGAAACCCCATTCATCTTTAGAGTGTCGCAGTACTCTAAAAACATTGACAAGTGTAAGTTTGGCTCTTCAGTAGGTGCACCTCCAAACTGATTCTGTTGAACCATTTGCAGAAGGGATGGCTTGAGCTCAAAGTTATTCGCATCTACAGTAGGTCTGTTGATGCTCGAGTGAAGGGTCTGCGCATTGGGCGCTGCAAAATCCTTCAAAGACCTCGCATTTGCGTTTGCGTTTCCGTTTGCATCTGCGTTTGCATTCGCGTTAGCGTTTGCTTCAGCCATTGTTGCGCTTCTCAGTTCAACTCGTTTCAGTCTTTGTAATTTTCTCCTAGCACGAAAGTTTTCTCGATTTCTGGACCTAGTTCGAAATCGATCTTACTTCGCATACAAGAGAAAAACCGAAATCCTAAAATAAAACAGAAAAATAAAAATTAAAAATGAAAAATAAAATAAAATTGCTTAGTCTCACTAAAATCTGATAAAAACTAATATTGACTATTCAAGTCCCCGGCAACGGCGCCAAAAACTTGATGTGCCTAAACCGCAAGCGCACGGCTTCGGTGTAGTACAAAAGATATCGTTCCCACGAAGACCGAACAATCAAGCACTAGCCTATCAATTATCAGTAATCTAAGCCTAATAAAAATACGAGATACGTTGTAAAGAAAACTAAACAGAATGCAAGAAAACTGATTCGAATTATATATGATTGGAAATTCCAGAATTAGGGTTCACCACGATAAACATTATCGACTCAATTATATTACCGATTAAGTTACGATCGCTACTTATGAAGGACACTATCCAATTGTAATTACTATCTTCTGTCGAAGTATAACAAAATACCCAAGATAATTAATCAACTACTTTCGTGATGATTAGACTAAACTCAGATTCATTAATCTCTATGATAGTGTATCGATTCCTTAAAAGACCTAAAACTACTTTCGTGATTTAGGATCCTAGGTTTGAATTCTAGGGTTCTGATATAGACGTCACCTTTCAGAATTTTCGCCTAATATCTATGAACATGCAAATAAGTGGCCAGCAAATTTACAAGCATTAATAATCAAGAATTCAAATCATAAGCATACGCGATGTAAATCAACGATTCTATAATCTATATCGATAACATATTATCGGGCTATTCCCGGTTCCAGAATAAAATGGATTACTCCATAGATACGAAAGCACGATAAACAAGTAATAATGTAAACATGATAAAACGACAAGAATTAAAAGAGATTAAAGAAAATAATTTCGATTAAACCCGTTGTCGAATAAAATTGTCTACAAAAATCTTGAATCTCGTCTCTCGATCTCCAATCTTTACAACTCAATTCAAGAAAATAAAAGTCGAACCCTAAAACTATGTTTGGAGGGAGTATTTATACCTAATCTAGAACATAAACCCGAAGTTGGGCCGAATATGGGCTTTTTCAGCGTTTAGAATCAACCTAACGCGCGTCTGTACGCAAAGCGGCGTACGTACGCAGTGCAAATCGGCGTACGTACGCCGTACAAATTGGCGTACGTACGCAATGAAGCCCCAAACTTTCTGCCTTCGTTGTCTGAACGCCAATTAACACGGCGTACGTACGCCGTTGTTTCAGTCCGAATTTGGCTTTGGGGTCTTCTACAAAGTTGTAGCTCTATGTCTTAGCTTCAAAACCCCACTAATTTGGATCCAATCCAAGTTCTAAAACTCGAGTTATGATCGTTTTACCAGGACTGCGCCATTTGGTTCGAAACAGAGCGTATTTGTAACTTTCGGGCCTTTAAACGTTTGAACCGGATCTTGTCATCTTCACAAAACTTTTAGGTAATTGTCTTAGCTTTCCAAACATATAAGGCTCATTAACATTGGAGGTTTGTAGCTCAAGATATGATCGTATTTCCAAACAGCGCCCATGTATCTCATTTCATACGTTTTTTCGTCATTTTCTCGAAGTTAATGATTTTACCCTACAATCATGTAACAAATCTATAAACGTATATGGGGTATAAATCATGATATAAAATGATATAAACCGACTAATCTTAGGCTAGAAAACACGTATAATTGAGGTTTATCAATTATATATTTTAATTCAAAATAACGCAACGTTTAAAATAAGATCCATTGTGACTATTTTTTGACGTCTAAATCAACGAGTTTGATTAAAATTATTTAATAAAAATTATATCTAAATATCCATCCAAACAAATTTCTCACAACCAAAAAAATGTCACTTCAACCATAATCATTACATATTTTTTTCTTAAAATTCTCATCTTTCAAACTACATTTCTCATTTTTATCATGAAATTTTTTTTTTGGAGATGGACATACCAATCAATTGGACCTAAATAATTGATTTTGTTTCCTGTCAGATGACACATTTATTCAACCAAAAGTCCATAATCATTAATGGTAGGTCAATTGAATCATTTAATTGGAACCCAGCTAATAAGTGCTAACTATTCTCCTTTTTTTTGTCAATAATTAAATACAAATTAATATAGTAAAAGTTAGTGTCAATCAGTGTTTTGAAATCTGGCCCGGACCGTTCGGTCCGACCGTCGGAACCGGGAACCGGGCTTCAAAGCGGGTGGATAACAACCCAAAACCGTCAGGGGGCCAAAAACCGGTGTTTTTGCTCGACCCGGCGGTTGAATCGGTCGACCCGTCGACTCGTTCCTGGGTCACTAGAACCGTCCGGGTATATGATATGTGAAAATCAGACCAAATCAGCCATGGGAGCTTCTAATTTCTCTGTTGCAGATTTAACAAATAGGAAATGTGGTGTAGAAAATGTAATAAAATGGAAAAAAGATGAAAAGATTAGAATAAAAATGAAAAAATAATAAATAATTGAGTTTAAAAGGAAAGAAAAAGAAAAGAAGAAGATGAAGAGAAGTGGGAAGAAGATGAAGAGGGAAGAAGATGAATAGGAGAGGCCGAGAGGGTGGCTGCGCAGGCTTTTCATAAAGTGAAGTAGGGTTTGTTGCATTTTTTTATGCATTTATATCACTTTTTATTTTCTTTTATAGTTTTATTTACTAAATAATTTAATACAATATGTTTCTTATTAGTTTATCCATTTTGATTTGGTTTCAAATTATTTGTAATTAAAATCTAAAATGCATTTGCATATTTTTTTTTAATTATTTTGTAATATTAGTAGTATAATATATATAATTTATTATATAAATATTATTTATATATATTTATGACGTCACTGGTCTGACCACGGTCGACCCACTGGTTGAACCAGTGACCCTTGACCCAGTCAATTTTCCGGTTCGATGAACGGTTCGGGTTTCAAAACATTGGTGTCAATAGCACTTTACCCCCTCTAGAAAGGATCAATATTAATTTTAATTTTGTGGTTTTATTTGTGCTACTCTAAATTTGGTAATTTGGATAGTTAAAAGAAATTGTCACATATTATTATTGTTATTGAAATTGGAATATTAATCAAACCTTTTGAAATTTTAGATTTTTCGACAAAAGGTTGTTGTAATTTAATATTTTTTTAATTTATTAAATTTGAAATAATATTTTGGGTGTTTGATAAGTTTGAAACTGTTGGAGCTGGACTCGTGCTTGATTCGATTAAACCTCATTTGATTTAATTAATAAAAAAAATTATAAAATATGTGAGGAATCAAATTGTCCAAACTCGACACGTGTTTATCTCGATTAAAACTCATTTAATTCGATTAATAAAAATAAAATAAAAAATATGTGAAATATTATTCAATAAAACACAACTCAACAACTTGAAATGCAAGTTATCATCACTATAAATAAATAAAAAACAAATAAAAGAATATTTCCAGCTGTGTCCTAATTTATGCAACAAATTTACAGCTGGGGCGGCCCATTGAATCGGTTTCCTTCGGCACCAATCCACAGGGCTGCGCCACGTGCCTAAAACGCGTCGTTTTAATTCCAAACATATTCCAACAAAAAACCTAAAGCCATAAAAATCACCACTAAAAATCTCATTAAACTAATTATATATACCATCGGTTATAATTTATTATTTTTTTTAATTTATTTTAAATTTAATAAAAATTATATTCAGTAAATGATCTCTGTAACTTATATTCACAATAACAGAAAAATACTATACCATATCAAGTGTTCATAAAAAATGAAGAGTAGTTCTCGTTATAATATTGATATTTAATTTTTCAATAATAATCAGTATTATTCTCATAAATAGTAATATTAGGGTCAGGGGTTTGATTTCTATATAATCATAATTATACTAGAACGTTAAGTTAAATCGCCCTATAAATCACCTTGTTAATATTTATAAAAATGGTGAGAAAAAAAAAAAACATTAATAAAGCAAAAATACCACCATGATTTTAAACCAATAAATGCTAAAAGCATATAATACCAAAAATGCTTATCATATATATATATATTATTTATTTATTTTATTTATTTGTGGCTATCCGCATATATAGTTACACACCACTGTAATTAAAGAGATATATTGTATGATTATCACTAATTAGTAATTACCATAAAACAAGGATCATGTGCCGGAAATTCATTTGGACTGTTTTTTTCTTCATGTAATTGAATAAATATTATTTATTAAGACTTATTCTTACTTGCCCACTACTATATCATAACAACCTTTTTATTTTATTTTTTTGACTTCCCAAATTTGTTTATAAACTAAAAAAAAAAATGTTCACACCTTCAAAATTGCTAAATTCTATTGAAATAGGTGTAAATAAATTGAGTCTGATTAAATAATGTATTGATCAAACTTGTTTGAAATATTATCGAATTTCAAAGTTTGTGATTGAGTTCAGTTACAAAACCCGAGTATAATTCCAATTGAGTAATATATACTAATTAAGCTCAAGTATTTTATTCCTTTTTGGTACATATTTTACCGTTGTTTACTAATCAAATCAAACACTTTTATGAATATTAAAAGCCATCAAATTTTAATGAATTGAGCCCAAATAAATTTCTAACAACTGATCAGATCTTGCATCGATTAGTTTAATTATTTTTTTAAACTCGATATTATCAAATTAAAATGTGTGCATATATATATATATGATATACCCACAAATAAAATTTAGTATCTTTCAAATATATAAAAAATTATTATAATTTCATTAATATATTATATAATTAATTATACATACAAATTATATACATGAAAAAGTTATGAAGGCGAAGAACATGGAACATGGGTATATGACCGGAAATCAGCCGATTTGTCTCCCGCGTTTTCCACTCCCCATTCTGTCCACGTCGTCTTCTTAAATTCCCCAAACTACCCTCATCATTCCCAAACAACACAATACAATTTTACAAATAATGAAGCCCATTATGGTAATTTAAACCCTTTTTTCAGTTACCAGTTGACGTGGCACATATATATATATACACACACATTTATACACATATATATAAGCTTTATATAATCTTTCTTCAAGCTCCTTTAATGGCAATTTGATTTACCTTTCACATTTCATTTTTACCAAAAAAGAAAAAAAACCCATAAAATTCTCTATTTCTCTAATTCTTTACATATATATAGAAATTTTTACCTTGAAATTCCATTATTCTTTATCTCATTCTTTCACCTGAAAATCAGCTTCTTTTCTTTGCTTTTTAGCTCATATAATCTAAACAAATCAATGTGGGTTTTTTATATTCCATTTTTTGAATCCCTTATATAAACAGCCTTGATCCCATTTCATTCAACAATAGAGAGATAAAAATAGAAACAAGAAAAGGAATAAGAAAAAGAAGAAGAAGAAAATGTTTGATGTGCTGTTGAAAACCAAATTCTACACCAAATGGTGAGAGCAGATTTATTTGTGTTTTTAATTTATTTTTTGTGGGTTTTATTTGTTCTGTTTGATTTAATTTTTGGGTTAATGTTTTTATTAATGTTTTTGTTGGGAAAATAGCAAATCAGATATAAAACTGACAAAAACAAGAACAGAGATGATAAAGAAGAAGAGAAAAGCAATGCAGAAATACTTGAGAAATGATGTTGCTGATCTGCTTAGAAATGGATTGGATTTAAACGCCTATGGCAGGGTAAGTTATTTATTTATTTTTATTATTTTTTTGATATTTTATTTATTTATTTATATTAAATCATATTTTCTGAGTTTTTATTGCTCTTTTTTTGAATATTCAAGAATTTTTAGACTTGAATTTAGTTATTCTCACAACAAGCACCCCATTTAATTTCTGGATTATGATTTATAAGAATTTATGAGCAAAATTATAGGAAATTATGTGACATATCATTGTATTTTTGTTTGTGTTCTTGGTTTAAATTGATTTTTAGAATTTTCTGGAATTATACGCATAATGGAAATATGGAATAGACAACAAAAAGGGTTCAAATTGTTAGGGGTTGATGGAAATAGTTAAATTATAATAACCCCCTCAAACTCTTACTTATTAGCATATTAGCACCCATAAATTATCACTTTCTCCACTTAACACCCTCAAACTGTTGTGTTCTTATTCACTATTAGAACTCAGCTATCGAAAACTTTTCCGAAAATCTTCAAAATTGCTCGTGTGATCGAAACAACAGGTTAGGTGTGTAATGAAATGAAATTATTAGGGGTTGATGAAAATAGATAAATTATAATAACCCCCTCAAACCCTTACTTATTAGCATTTTAACACCCATAAAGTATCAATTTTTCCACTTAACACCCTCAAACTACTGTCTTCTTATTCACTACTAGTACTTTTCCGAAAATCTTCAAAATTGTCTCGTGTGTTCGAAAAAATGTCGAACGAAATGAAATTTTTTGCTATTAAAGCAAAAAACCGAGCAAGATTTAGATATATCGTTTAATTCTCAACGCTTAAACAGGCCGAAGGACTACTGGTTGAGCAGATAAGAACTAGCTGTTACGAGTCCATCGAGCCATACTGTCTCCAAATCTCCAATCATCTCTCGGCCATGGACAAACAAAGGTACGTTAAAAAAACCATCTATCAATCGAAAAACTCTATAAAAGTAAAAGTAAAAAAAAAAAATGCATTTTTCAATAAAAAAACGATTCATCTTTGTATTATGCAGTGAATGTCCCGAAGACTGTAGACAAGCTGTATCGTCTTTGATGTTTGCTGCAGCAAGATTTGCTGATCTGCCCGAGTTGCGGGACTTAAGAAACGTGTTTTCTGAGAAATATGGGAATTTTTTAGATTGTTATGTGAATAAAGAGGTGAATATTTATATATTATGGCTTGTTTAAAGTGATTTTCGCCATTTTCGACTGTAAATTGAACTTTTTTGTGTGTCGTTTTTGTTCAGTTTGTTGAGAAGATGACATCGGGTCATCCTTCGAAAGAGATGAAGCTTAAGCTGTTGCAAGAAATAGCTTCAGAATATGGATTGGAATGGGATTCAAAAGCTTTGGAAAATAAGCTGTATAATGATGAACTTGCATGTAAAGAGGTAAAACAGCTTATTTAAACCTCGTAAAATTCGATGACCATTTCGTATTTTTATCGGTTTTGTTATAACCCGAGATTGAATAAGATTTCATGTTCGTGATTTCGTAAAATGTTGAAATTTTTTGTTGCACGAAAAAGAAGAAAAACACGATAACTAGAGGAAAATCCACAGGTTTTCGTTTTTCGAGTTGAAAGCTGATGATTTTAAACTCTGTGAATCGTGTTTGTTTTTGTATATTCGTAACCCTTTTCTTCGTTTTTCGTTTTCTAAACCGAATCGTAGATCATTTCGCTTATTTTTTGAAGCCTAATGAGTAATGATTCTTATCTTGTTGGCCCTTCTGCAGGATTCTGCTAAAGAAACGAACGATAGAATGTACCCTTTACGCGATAACGGATTCAAAAACGCCACCCGAAAATCTCTCCCTCTCGAGAAAAAAATGAGCTACAAATATTACGAACCAAAGGGACCCACCGAAATCGAAGAAAAAAGACCAGAAAAAAACGTCCCACCGGTCAAGGACATCGAAGTGGACCCCGTTAAGACAACAACTGAGAAACGAAACAAACAAGCCTCTGCAAGAACATTTCCCAACGAGAATGACGAAGAAAATGAACAAAACACGGCCCCTAAGTACACTTTGATCCCTCCTCCCTATACTAAACCAGGCGACGAAAAGGTGGGCCCCACAGAATCTGCTCACCGTCCAGATTCCGAAAAGAGAATCCCGAAATCTGTCAGGAGTAGATACCTTAAACCTCGACAGAATCCCGAGGTTGTCCCCCAAAGTGACGACAAAGAACGAAGAAATAAAGAGAAAGCAGCAAAGGCCGGCCAAAGAGTATTGAAATTTTTCGATAGAGGAGTAGATAGTGAGCAAAGAGACGAAGAAGAGACTAAAATGGATAAGCTTTTGCAGTACTATAGTAGGAAAAACGGGCCCCGTGAGAGTGACAAAACGGGGTCGAAAAAGCCGCCAAACAGGGCCTTGTCTCTTCCTTCTGAAAACAATAGTCCTCGAGAAACTAGTTCTAAAAAGCATAATCGGGCTGCTTCGTTTGAGCCCGAGATGTTGAATCCTAATGTGCATCCTCAGTTGCCGGATTACGACGAGTTTGTTGCTAGATTGGCGGCTTATAGACGAGCCAAATGACGATAAACAGTGTTTTTTGATATATATATATGTATACATATATATATATGTTTGTTTTGTTTTTCGATTGTTTGGTATAGATTGTTTCATTCTTTATTTTTTTTTGGATGACGAGGGAAACCCGCAGCCGCTACCGTGAGGTGCGCACTGGGTAAACCCCGCTCTTGTGTAATAGCCTGCAAACCACACAAGAGAGGTAAACCAGCCTAGGTTGCCCATAGCTGACAGGCTCACAGTAGAGAAGGCAAATAGGCATTCCCTCATCAGATTGGTTTCATTCTTTATTTAGTGTATGCAGATGAGTGTTAAGGATAGAACGTAGTCTAAGATTGTATTGTAAACTATATTCGTATTCTTTTATCGATTTTTGTGTTTGTTTATATCTTTGTTGTCAAATTTATGTTCACGTTATTAGTAGAACGATGAAAAGATTTCATATACAAGTGACGAAAAGTCACACAAGACGATGGATAGTAATTATTTTCGAATCTCGTTCGCTAATTGGCCTCGATTTAGCATTAGACCAATTTGATGTTAATAATATATATTAATAAATTTAGGAGCATGGCGAGTTAAACTCGAGCCTAAAAATATTAATACGAAATTAATAATTTATATTAATAAAAATATTTATAATTTCTTTGAGCATAATTTGTTTTTAGATTAGGCTCGAGTTCAAGTCTCTCTAGATACCTTTTCCCGCTATTCAAAACATTGGTGGGATTAAAAATGGAAAGCGAAGAGGGAGATGCGGCGGCGCCGGCGGAGGTTTTGCCGCCGTCAGAAGGAGGTGGTTACACGGCGGAGGAGCAAGTGATGAGCGAAGTTCACCTCGGGTGTCCGCCGTACCACTGTGGACCCCATATCTCCCGTTTCACCATCTCAGTTCCAATTCGTTAGGGTTTTTACCTTCTTGTATTCAATTTTTATCAGATATCCGTTTAATGCCTGTATAGTGAATGGATATGTACTGTAATTGCTTGAGTGGAATATAGATGTATAGTTGATGTCCTTTTTGTGGTATATGATCACTGAACTTAATAATAATTTGATTTTGTTGGTTTTTGAATGGAATTTTTTTTAACTATTGATTGAACTGTTTTGTGTTTTCTTAATTGTGTAGGAGATGATCATATGCACGATAGTTTGGATTCAATGAGAGGAAAAGTATGTGAAGTGGATGAAGATGGGGATTTAGTTCTAACTCGACGGCGCAACAAGTTTTCTTTACACAATGGTAGTTATTTCATAATCATGTTGCTTGACAATAATGTGAAGTCGAATGAATCAATTATAAGTCCATGTGGTCTTGTTTGTGTAGCGTGAATATCGTTCTGTGGCGTTTCATTTTGATATAGTGCCATTGCATTCTCAGTTGGTGAATTTCTAGTTCTAGGTAGCTCGATAGACTTAGGAGTTGGAATCAAAGTTCAACGGTTTAATATGTAGCTTTGGTATGGCAGTTTCAACTTAGTCATGAGTGGTTTGTCTTGGGTTATCATTGTTGTAGCTCGAACATTGTAATGTCACACTTTCTCTTTTGTTGAGATTTTCTCTGATTCTCTAGTTATCGAAAGATATCTTAACACCACCGTCAAAGAAAGAAAATGGAAGCTAAATGTTAGCGGTTAACAAAAGAGAAATAAATCATTTTATATTTTAATTTGCAGATACAACAAAAGATTCTTTTGTTATCACCATCCAGCATAATATCACTTCATCCATTCCACAAGTTGGTCTTCAGGTAATAAGATCCTTGACATTTCCCCAATGTATCAAAACCCTTTTACATATCCGAACATTTCAAGATTCTTTTGTTATCAATTCATCTACCTCTAGATCTGTCAGCTTGATCTGAATCCAATCTTTTTAAATTGACACGATAGCATTTGTCATTGATGATGTTCAAGTTTTCTGCTTAAGGCCATGGTTTCATCACTGTTTTTGTGGTGTGTCTTTCATATGATAAGTACATTCTTTAAGAAGCACTACATGACACTTAGGTTTATCTTATGTTAAATTGCTATTATGTAACTTTCACTTAATTCAGGTTTGGAGAGCAGAATTGGTACTAGCCGACTTTGTACTGCATATGATGTATAAATCATCCAAATTTGATGGAATTGTTGCTGTAGAACTTGGTGCCGGTACAGGTAAAGTTTATTTTGCTTATATTTCTTGGGTTATGTCTGTCCAATTTTAATAATTGATAGACTCAGGAATTGTATGTACCAATCTATTATAGTTTCATATCATCCAGAATATCAATCTGGTTAGATAATAGTGAGTTTCTGGATAACAGGAGTTTCTTGTATTATCTTACCAGGGTTGGTTGGCATGTTACTTGCACGTGCTGCTAAAAATATCTTCATAACTGGTAAAGTGTGTAATGTGCATACACATTTTTTGTTCTGTAATATGTTAGTAATGATTTGAATTGAACTCGGGCAATGTTGCTTTCACACAAGTTTGGTTTGAGTATATGGAATGTGTTTTTGGTAAATATAATTGTACATCATTATATTTCAGACCACGGAGACGAAGTTCTTAGAAACTGTGCCAAGAATATTGATCTCAATGCTGAAATCTTCAAGGGCAAGGGTTCTGTATATGTACGAGAACTTGATTGGAATCGTCCATGGCCCCCTGAGGTTGTAGTAAGTTCTCCATCTCAGCAAAGGTAGTAACTTATGAGGTTCCATTCCATTTATCTGTTCTTTTTCAAGGGATTATGAATTATGCTTAAATTAGTTAATTATATTTTTTTGAAAAAACTTTAAGTAAATATATAATAAATATGAAATAAGTTATCTTTTGCAGCTACGGTTGGAGCATCCCAGAGGTGGAAGAGCTTCAGAGAGCTTCTTTGCTCTTAGCAGCTGATGTAATTTACAGTGATGACTTAACTGATGCCTTCTTCAGTGTATTGGAAGTGATCATGTCTAATAATCCAGAAAAGGTGAATTCGATTTGTGAATATGTGAAACATATAATCGTTTATATATAGCAAGTAAATACTAATGTTCTAATTTACCAAAAGAAGAGAAAATGATAATGTTAATTTTTTTCGAATTTCAGGTATTATACCTGGCTCTAGAAAAGCGGTATAACTTCAGCATTGACGATCTTGATATTGTTGCAAATGGTTATTCACACTTCCGAAGCTATTTCAAGCATGAGGAAGGTAAACATCACTCGTTTGTTGTTTCAAAAGTATGATTAATCATATTAAATGGTTATTTACATTTGGTTTCGGCTTTGCAATGGATGATGCAGAAGGTAATGATCTTGAAACTGAATATTCACATAGCTTTGTTGGTAAGCTCATCAATCTAGACGAGATTCCACAGTACGTGCAAGAGTATGATCGTGGAGATGATGTCGAGATTTGGCAGATTAGATATGTGAAGGGCCCGGAACCTTAATCATGGTATCTCTCGTTTATTTTTGGACATCTTTTGCGTATTTCCAAAGCTTGACATATATATATATATATATATATATATATATATACTAGAAAATATCACGTGCGTCGCACGTGGTTAGCACGTGATTTTTTTAAAAATGAATTTAATTAAAAGAAATTATTATCTAATAATTTCATAGTTATTTAATTTATTACTAAATAAATCCAATTCTTATTTTCATTGCAAAATTCTAGTGGTTTTTAGTTTTTGAATCTCATTTAAAACATAAAACTTGTCATGAATAAACTTACAAAATTGGAATAAAATGAGTCAAATCTAATTGTTAATTTATATTTTCCTCTCTGTTTTTTCACCAATTTCAGTTATTTTGTAAAAATATAAACAGATCCAAAATCAATCTTTTACGCGAATATATAATGCACACTTTGCAAAGAATTCATAAGAAATTTATTTCAAAATATAAAACACTTTTAATAGATTAAGATATATTGTTATATTTCTTCATGAATAAAAAAGTTTTCTAAATAATTAAATTTCTTTTACTAAAATTTCCTATTATTAAGAGGTTTTTTTCTTAAGTGACCGTTATTATGTTTGTTTTATCTATTTTGAATAACTTATTTTGTTTATTTGAATATAAAATAAACTTACAAAAAATATTAGTAGTTTACTTTAACATCCATGTTTTTGTATAAGATATTAATCTATGTATCTTATTAAAATATATCTCTGTCGTAATTCGTCCTCGTTATAGAAATCTAATTTTTTTCTAATAATGTTTAATATACATTATCATTTTTCAACATAAATATCGACATCATCATTATCATCTAAAGGCATCATCATTCTCGATGACACTCTTACACAATTTGCTTTATCACTTACGCTTGCTCGCCTCTCAATCTTTATTCAAAAAATGGTACCCCTCGGCTTCTCTCTACTACCTTTAACCCTAATGTCGTGTCTCTCTCACACAAACTCCAAACTTAAACTTCATGCAAACTCTAACCCTAATTCCCCCATCCCAGAGTTGACAACATATATTGCACATCTGTTATCCTGATCCTCATAACCCTATGTTTCCTACCCTCCCGACCAAGTCGGTGCATCCAACTGAAACCCTAACCCCTTTAATACTATAAATCCAAACACTGACTTCCTTATCCCTATATTGAGGGTTTACCACACCCAAAACCCTATTAATTCATTTCTTCCTTGTCGTCTCACCTAACCCAACTCTTGTTGCCACGCCAATTCTCCAAACACTATCTTTTGTCAATCTCTCATCTCTCCCTCTTTTCACGATAAAACCTAATTTGCATGCTACATATTTTCCACAAATTCTCACTCCATCTTTCACACCAGAAATTCCTTCGTCTTCCGCCTCGCTCTCTTCATAATCTCTCTTAGATGTTTACTAAAAACAAACTCAACTCAAACAACTATCTCTTGTAAAATATTAATTAGACCTAATACGTTGTAGCCATAATTTACTTGGCTAGGTGGATGACTCAATTCCATGTTCTTCATCTGCATCCACGTTCTTTCCCTAGTCTGGCGTATAATGCATGACTATGCATGAATCAATTTTACTTTCACCAATCGGTGGTCTTCACACTCTCTACCGCTCGTGATGTTTATGTAATGATTTATTATCTTGGTGTACTAAAAACAACAGACCACTTCTCTCATTCTAGCGTTGAACCCAGTGTCACTAAATTGCATAGAATGTTTAGATCCAAATGCTAGTTGAATTATTGTTAAATGAACTTGACAACTACAAATCAAGAGTCCACATAATTGAGTCCACGCAGTTTGTTACTTTACCACGTATGGGTTAAAAAAAAATTTAAAAGATTTTTTTAGTTAAATATAGATACTTGTAACATTAGTGATATTGAGTGATATTCATTTGTTATTGAGTGATATTGAGTGAATTACATGTTTCATTATTGAATTTTTTATTATTGTATGCAACAAAACAATTGTATTTGAAAGAATTGTGAATAATTAATTAACATCATGTCTTCTATAATTAAATGCATAAATTTCCGCCCAATATTTGTCCCAATGAATTTCTCAATGACTTGCAGTGCTGCTATGTATCTGGTCGGCACAAAAATCTCTCATTCTTTTCGCCCCGTCATATTTCATATATATATATAAAGAACGTTCACTTTTATTATTAAACTACTAATTTAATTGCATTACTAATTAGTAATACTTATTTACATTGATGCCACGCCAAGAATGAATTTATTTTGAAATTAATTTTTAATTAATTGATATTGGTATTTATTATTCAACCGTGTAAACATAGTATTAGTCTAATTATTATTATTAATAATTTACTTTATACCAATTAATTCTTTAATTCTGGAAATTTTTAATTATTAATGATACCAACTGTGTAAACATAGTATTATTATTTATTCATGCTTACGGTTGGTGGTTGGTGGAATTCTAATACCCATAGTAATAAGTTACTTTTATATTTAATAACAATAGTATAAATAAATTAGAGTCCTAATGGTATTGGTATTTATTATTCAACCGTGTAAACATAGAATTATTCTAATTATTATTATTAATGATAATAATAATTTTTATACCAATTAATAGTATAAATAAATTAGAGTTCTAATTAATAAAGAGTTAATGCTTACGTGGAATCCTAATAAATTGTGTTTCCTACATTATTAATATTAATTAACTATTAATTAAATATAAATAAATTAGAGTCCTAAAATAACAATAGTATAAATAAATTAGAGTCCTAATTAATAAAGAATTAATGCTTACGTGGAATCCTAATAGATTGTGTTTCCTACATTATTAATATTAATATTAATTAACTATTAATTAAGGGCGATAATGTCTTTTCACATAAGACGAAACAATTTTGTTATTCACACATTTATATAGGGGTTAGATATGTATTGTGGTGTAGAGAAGTAGAAAGCACACACTCTTTACCATACAAACTATATTAACCATGTCAGTGATTCATAGGGACGTCGGGGACATGTGGGCCCCACCACTTATACTGTCGTGGTTGTCTCGGGAATTCGGGAGTCGTGGGCCATTGCGTTGTATATTTGCGAACTTCACGTGGGTCCCATCAGGTAAAAGGTTGTAATTATTTGGGGATTTGGAATAGGAAATCTTGGACGATTGTCTGTATATGTATATGTATATGGTGAACCTCGCGTGGGTCTCGTTAAGTAGACATTTTCGATCATATCGATACTCAGGGGATTTTGGGACTTATGAAGGAATAATCATAGTAGAGCTAGTTATGTCATTGTAAGAGATAAAACTTTGGAAACTATGGGTGTCACATGCAGAAATCAGAATCTGATGTAGTCATATGTATAAAAGTGACTTTATTTCAGCATCAAACAGATATTTGCCTGGAAACTTTACTGAAATGTTTTGATTCTTTTCTATATGCTCATAAACATGAAAGTCTGTGGTGAAGCTTTATTATTATTATTATTATTATTATTATTATTATTATTATTATTATTATTATTATTATTATTATTATTATTATTATTATTATTATTGGTATTTCCAATTTTAACATATTAATTATCTTAAACTTAAGTTCTGATTTCTTTACAGTGTTCCAAAAAAATGAAATTAATATTGTGAGACGAGCTATCGTTGAAATCCTTCATCTAAATTATAATTTAAATTAAGGACAACCGACAAAATTTCGAATATATGTTAAAGATAAAACTAAAACAAGACATCAAGCTTAAAAACTCGATCGATAAAACTAAGTTCAACAAATATTCCACATGAAATCTTCAATCTCAATACTCTATTAACAAAAGATTCAATTTTGAGGGTTCAAATAGTAATAATCAAAGACAAGAATCATTAAAGGAAAAAAGAATTTCCTTTTCTTTTTTTATTATTAAAATAATTTCCTTACTTATTATGACGTTTAAAATATACTATTCCAAATTCCAATTTCTTTAAATTCATATTTATTTTTCTTTTTCCTTTCCTAAACAAACAAACTTCACTCACTGCGAGCAAAAAGCAATTTGCAGGTCCTTTTATTGGTTCACGGCGTCGCCGCCGCGGCAAAATTCCGGCCGGCGTTTTCGTGACGCTCAAAGTAAAGCTTATCTCTACTTATAATTCTCGAATTTTCCATTTCGCTTGTTTTTTTTTACCATGGTAGCTTTTGCACCTTTGTCACTACAGTAGCGTGAAAGAGAACGGTCTAACGTCGTCGTTTCGTGATCAATACTCTTCGTGTATATTGCTTAGTCTTCACTCCTATTTTGTGTTTTTGATTATTTTTCCACTAAAACAGAAAAGCAAACATCTGATCTGAATTTCCAGAAAAACCTAAATTGTTTGTGAATTCTGTGTTTCAGATGGTGTTCTGTTGCGGTAGTTTTTCTTAACTTGGACTGGATTGCTTAATTTTCACTTCTAGTTTGTAATTTCTATTATTTTTCCTTAAATCGGAAAAACAAACAGCTGATTTGAATCCGGAAAAAACCTGAATTGTGTTTCTGAATTATCAACACTATACACAAACTGTGTGTGTGTTTTACATAATTCGATTTAGGTAAATTTAACCTGCTGCTGATTGCTTAATTTTCACTTCTCTTTGTAATTTCTACTCTTTTCCCCCCAAACAGGAAAGCAATGAGATGATCTGACTCCGAGAAAACGTAGATTATCTGAATTGTTCCAACACATACGCACACTGGGTGTGTTTTACACAATTCAGTTTGGGTAATTTGAGTTGCTATTGATTGCTTAATCTTCATTTCTCCTCGTAATTTTTATTATTTTTCCTTAAAATAGAAAAGCAGTCAGCTGAGCTGAATCCGAAAATACCTGAGTTGTGTTTCTGAATTATCACCACTTTACACGCTCATACATACTGTGTATGTTTTAGATAATTCTGTTGTGGTAATTTAACTTGCTATTGATTGCTTAATCTTCACTTCTCTTCGTAATTTCTATTATTTTTCACCAAAAACAGAAAGCAACCAGCTGATCTGACTTCGAGAAAACCTAAATCATCTGAATTGTGTGTTTTAGACATTACAATTTGGGTAATTTAACTGGTTTTGATAACCCTATGGGATGCACACAATCGAAGATCGAGAACGAAGAAACTGTAAATCGATGCAAGGAACGGAAGCAATTCATGGAACGTGCCGTCACAGCGAGGAACAAATTCGCGGCAGCACACTCGGTGCA
This sequence comes from Verbascum thapsus, assembly GCA_963669365.1. Classification (NCBI taxonomy): domain Eukaryota; kingdom Viridiplantae; phylum Streptophyta; class Magnoliopsida; order Lamiales; family Scrophulariaceae; genus Verbascum; species Verbascum thapsus. The sequence goes on from OY770108.1 coordinate 4,467,358, forward strand.
CACCTTTTCGTTGAAAAATACCGGCGCCGCCCTAAGCGATTTTGCGCAAGGTGAGGTTGTTCATCCATCTTCCTCCACCGCCGCCGCGGCTTCTACTTCCGCCGCAACCTCCACTGCCGTCGGTGGAGCTACGCCTCCTCCCCCTCTTCCTCCTTATGAGAACTTTCCTCCACCTCCGCCTCCCCTCCCTGCTTCCTTCACCACCTCTTCCCCTCTCCAACGGGCTGCCACCATGCCGGAGTTTGCGATGCCTCCACCTGATAACAAACATCCCGATCCGATAAACGAGGAAGAGGATGAAGAGGAAAGTGAGACAGAGAGTGTGCATAGCTTGAAGCGGCGTAGTAGTAAGGCTAGGAGTAGTAGGGGTAGGATTTCACCTCCCGAGGTTGTAGAGGAGGAAGTTATACATCAACCGCCGCGTAAACTTGAACGTGATCGTGACCAGAAGCAGCCGCCTCCTCCACCGGAGAGTAAGGGAATGTTGTCTTGGGATTATTTCTTCCCAACGGAGAATCTTCCAGGGCCCACATTAGCTGAGGTGGAAGAAAATCGTGCTGAGAGGGAAGAGATTGAGCGGAAGATGCTTGATGAAAGAGCAATGAGAAGAGAAGTGGTTGAGAAGAGCGAGAAAGCTCAGGCGGTGGAAGAGGTGGTAGAGGCTGTGACAGAACTTCCACCACAGCCACCGCCGCCGGAAGCGGCAATGGCTGCGACAAAGGTTGTGAAGAGAGTGAGGCAAGGAGTTCCAGCTGAGGGTAAAAAGAAAACTGGAGGAAGTAATGTGAGCTTGGTGCAAATATTTGTTGATCTTGATGATTGTTTTCTTAAGGCTTCAGCGAGTGCCCATGATGTTTCTAGAATGCTTGAGGCGACCCGTTTACATTATCACTCAAATTTTGCTGATAAAAGAGGTATAGAATCTGATCTTATGTTTTACTTATTGTTCTTGATGTCATTTGTTAAGTAAGTATGGGAATTTTTGAATTCTAATGAAGAAAGGTTGGCAGGGCATATTAATCATTCGGAGAGGGTAATGCGTGTCATAACGTGGAATAGATCATTCAGAGGTTTGGCAAATCCTGATGATGGGGTGGATGACTTTGATTCAGAGGAACATGAAACTCATGCAACTGTGTTGGACAAGATGCTGGCATGGGAAAAAAAGCTTTATGATGAAGTGAAGGTATATTCATGCTGCTATTTTCATTTGTTCTTTTATTTTGTTTTTTGTTCATCTTGTTTAAGTATTACAGCACTTATTATGATTTGCTATGGCAAACAAGATTTCTTTCCACTAGCCTATGAATTTCTGCTATAATCGATAATAGCAGACTTGATTTTAGAATCTTAGATTGTAGGAACTCATAAAATCAGAATTGATGCTAAAATCAAGAAAATAATCCGTTGCTTAACTGAAAGCTGACTCTGAGCTTCGTTGTCTTAAAACAACCAAAAATGGTAATAAAATACAACTGTACAATTAATGATTTGCTTAATTTGCCTATTTTGCCATCTCCAGGGAACACAATAAAGACTTACCAAACATGCAATGACACATTTCTGATTTGCTTAACTATTGTTTGGTTAATATCAACAGGCGGGTGAGCAAATGAAACTTGAGTATCAAAAAAAGGTGACTTCCTTGAATAAGTTGAAGAAACGCGGTTCAAACATGGAAGCTTTAGAGAGAATGAAAGCAGCTGTCAGCCATCTGCATACAAGATATATTGTTGACATGCAATCTATGGACTCCACCGTTTCTGAAATTAATCGTTTGCGTGATGAACAACTCCATCCAAAGCTCGTTGCTCTTGTTGATGGGTAAGTTGTTTTTCAGTTAACAGGGTAAAGTATATTTTTGTGTCAATTTATGCTCTTGTTAAGAATCCTAGAATCCACCCTTAATGATGATTAGCGAAATCTTTTTATAAATAAATTTAAAAGATATTATTTCCGTCTATAAACTCTAAATCTGATTTTCACTCTGTTTTTGTAAAATAATTTCTGCACTATTTGTTTGGTCATAAATCCTGAATTCTTAGATTATCGTACAAAGTCATAGGATTTAATTTTAGAAAATTAAATAAATCAATTTTTTTTCAACAGGATGGCCACAATGTGGGAGACGATGAGAATCCACCACGAGGACCAATCAGAAATAGTTAAAGCTCTGAGACTCCTCGACATCTCACAAGCCCCAAGGGAAACAACCGACCACCACCACGAGCGCACGCGCCAGCTAGGCGGGACGGTCCAGGAGTGGCACATAAACTTCAGCGAACTCATGACCCAACAAAAAGACTACATCAAAGCCCTCAACAGCTGGCTAAAGCTAAACCTCGTCCCAATCGACACAAATTTTAAAGAGAAAATTTCCTCCCCATCTCGACCCGAAAACCCCCCAATACAAACACTCCTACGTGCATGGCACGATTATCTCGAAAAACTCCCAGACGAGCCCGCAAAAGCCACTATTAACAATTTTGCCGCCATAATAAAAACCATATGGCAATATCAGAAAGAAGAGTTAGAATATAGAAACAGATGTTCAGATTCAAGAAAGGACCTTATTAGAAAAACCCGAGATTTCGAAAATTGGTACGATAAATATATGCAGAAAAGGACGCCTCCCGATGAAACGGATGCAGATAGGGATAGGGAACATATTGCCGAGAGGCAAATGTTGGTTGAAGCTGCAAAACAAAGACTTGAAGAAGATGAAGAAGCTTATCAGAGGCAATGTGTTCAGGTTAGAGAGAAATCTCTTATGAGTTTGAAAAGCCATTTGCCTGAACTTTTTCGTGCCTTGTCGGATTTTTCACTTGCTTGCTCAGATATGTTCAGTAATTTGAGAGCTATTTCGAGGTCGAGGAATAGGGACGAGGATTGATGAATAAAGGTGATGTTTTTTGAGCATTGGGTGGTTATATTTATATATATATATATATCTGTGAAATAATTGTGGAATAGAAGCATGAGTTGAAACTTTTATTTATTTTGCTCATGATGCATGTATAGAAAATGTTGATATGGGTTGTAATTTGTAAGTTGAGTCTTCATTCTATTGCAAATTTGTTTGCTGTAAAGGAATTTGTATTGGCTCGTTTTGTTTACCATGGTCGATTCAACGATCGTTCTCTTGTTGTACGTATGTATGAGCCACATATGTTATAAATTTTGTGAATTTAGATTTTGGACATGGTTTCATATCCCTCTACGATGAATTTCACATTTGCTTCATGAAATGTATGGTTGTGATCGTTTAGAAACTTGTAATAGTACGTGATTATGAAATTGTTATTAGTGGAGATTTTATACCACTTCGGATTTAGTAGACCTATTAGACTCGGTGTGACATGTGTTATTTTCACCGTTTGACATTTTAGATTTTTACATTATGATTATGAAAACGTATAAAATATAAAAATGACATAATGTATTTAAATTTCCCAATAGTATATGTTTTAAAATCACTTTCCCAATTATACAAATTGTGGGCCTATTTAAAATTGGAATATTCATTCAATATGAAATGGATGTAGAAAACGTGTCTAACCACCTCATAATAAAAACAGAAATCGTGGTAGTTAAGGAACAACACATTTCTTAGCTAATTATTAGTCAATGATGTGAACACATATCATTCGAAGTTTACCAAGTCCCACCACAAAGCTTCTCTACAGTACTCATTCCTCCAATTATACGAAGTTACAACTATTACAGTTCCAACATGTCATCTAAAAAACCCAAATCCAGTTCAAACATGATAAAACCGCACCAATTAACAGAACAGAACCCTTAGATGGACCCACTGGGTCCCACTATTCTTTCATCTTCTTCCTAGTATAATTTCAACCAAAATTATACGGAGACCCCTCACTTATTGTATATTTATCAAAACACTTTTTATTTCTTAAAAATTACATAAACTTTGCTCATGTATTAGCATGTCTTATACTTATACCCTTTGTGCATTTAATTTTTTTAAAAAAATTCTATCGTGTTTATAAACTTTATTATATATAGATTCCTCAAGAGCTATATTGATAATTTTTGAACAATAGGAGCAATGTTTTGTAATTACATAATATTTGAGGGGTGTATGTGCAATTTCGAATTCAATATGTATATATACACACAGATCGAACATATATACCCACACAAAACATGACAGCGGCAAAACACTCCAGAACGCCGTCGTTTCAGGACCCCCTCCTACCCGATCCCCACCCACAACAATACGTCATTGTTCTACCACCGTACCCCCACCCTAACCGCCACCTTCTCCTCCGCAAATCCTGCCGCCGCAGCCTCTACTGCGTCGCAGCGTCACTCCTCTTCCTGATCGCCGCCGGTTACCTGTTCTGGCCGTCCGATCCTGAGCTTTCCGTCGTTCGCCTCAACCTCGATCGCCTCCGTTTCCACACGAGCCCCAAAATCTCGCTCGATATCACCCTTGACCTCACCGTCAGGATACGAAACAAGGATTTCTACTCGATCGACTATGATTCCTTGATCGTTTCGATCGGGTACAGGGGGAGGAGCCTGGGGTTTGTGACCTCTGGCGGTGGACATATCAAACCACGTCGGTCTTCGTACGTGAACGCCACGCTCCAGCTCGACGGTCAGGAGGTTATTAGCGATGTGATTTTGTTGCTTGAGGATTTGGCTAAAGGCGCGGTCACGTTCGATACAGTGTCGGCGATTCGTGGCAAGCTCGGGGTGGTCTTCATTGATTTGCCTCTGAAGGTAAGATTATTGCGTTTTTAGGAACTGTTTGAGTTTTTTGAATTAGATATAGCATATGCATGTAAGGTAGGGCCTAATCGAACTCGTTGTTGCTTAAATTTGTTTGAATTATTGTGGGGCTTATGATTGTGTTTGAGCTTAATTTGATTGTCAATCAAACGAAACTCAAACGAGCTTTAATCAAGTTGCACATGAGTTGAACTCGACTGGTTTGATTGTTTTTCCACATATTTGATCATTTTTCATTAATCGAGTCTCAAACTTAGAGATTGCTCAAGTTTGATTTGATAAGCTAATGAATCAAGCTCAAACTAGCTTTTATCAAACGATCCCGAATAAATTTGCAGAGCAGAGCAGATCTTTGTATTATTGATGGAAATACATATAACCATTCTGATATAATGCTATATGATAGTATTCCATGTTCTAGGTATACCCACAAAAGCTTATGTAATAATGGTCTAATGTCATAAGATAAGATACTTCGATAACCCGGAAACGTTAGAAATGCAGCTTGTGGCATTCGCATTCTAATAAGAATGCTTGTGCATATTGTAGATGATGGAGTTTGATTATAAAATCAGAGCATCAGTTCTTTGAAGTGGGATAGTTCTGTTCATGTATGTGATCTTACTTAGATTACATCTGATTGATTTCACAAAGTATAGAAAAGCTAGAATCTACGGATACAAGAAACGACGATGGATGTTTTAATTTCATCAATGCATGCACTCATTTGCCTCTTTCCATTCTTTATATTCCTTTCATATCTCTTGTCTGAGTCAATTGTCTGCCATCAAGTAGGATGGTGAAATAGAGATTCATATGCTATTCTATATATATATGCTTTGAGGAATATCATTCTATATGCATTTGGCTACTCAATAAGTCTCTTGACTTTCGACATAGAACCCATAAACAGATCTTAATCGAATCTAACTCGTATCTTTCGATGATCTCTTACAGACGAAGATATCATGTGAAGTGATTGTAAACACACACAACCAAACAATTTCTCGACAGAGTTGCTATCCTGAGGTAATGAACACTTTACTTTAACCCACTTTACATTATACACTTCAGTTAACTAATGCATAAACAACTGTTACAGGTCTCTGAAGTTGTGAGCTAACAGGTTCTATCATCCATCAAATCTCCATTTCTGTAACTATATATTTGTATCTAATTATCGCGAAAAACAGAAACATTTTATTGTTCATAATTCATTGCTATGTACAAAAATCATCATTTCAAGATGAAATAAAACACAGAGTCTAAACTTATACAATTCTAATCTAAGCTGGGGTTGTAGACCCTACCCTGCTCACCCACTGATATCCTCCATGATGCTGCCTACACCGGAACGAACCCGGATGGCTAGTTGGTGAACACACACAAACCTTTACAATCCCACCACCGGAGCCACCTTCCTCAGCCGTCTGCCGCCGTCTTGAAGCCTCATCTCCGGCAGCTTGAGCCACTCTAAGTTGCTGCTGTATTGTTGAACTGCCTGAACTGTAAGTACCTTGCCAATATGTTCCAGAGTAACACATCTTTTTTTTTTTTTTTTTTTCTTTTTTCTATTGTGAGAATGAAATAGTTTACAGAATTGATTGGAGATTATATAGGAAGGAAAAAGCAAAGGGTTTGTGTTTGTTTAAAAAGGATGGGGATTGATTCGCAGAAAAAAGGGTTCCTTTTTGGCCTCAGCTTTTGTGTATTTTTTGCATGTTGAACTTATCTTGCTGAAATATATTGGCCCTCCCTAGAAAAAGGAAATATAATATATATATATATATATATGTATATATTAGTAATAAGAATGAAATAAATTATAAATTGGAATATTTTTTTTTGGGTTTTTGTATATAAAATTTTGGGGTTGAGTGCCAATGGTGACGCGGCAGATGACGGCTCAAACCACTTGTCAAGTGGGGGAGTATGTTATGATGTTTTGTTGTTACTCTGTGTATGGCAAGTTCCAAACGATATGGAAGAAGATGACTGCATAAAATTAATTGGGGATTATGAATAAATCGGATAAATCTATGTCACATCGTGATAAAGAGAGGTCTAATGAGTATATACATTCCGACCCATCTCGTTCTCGATAATTTTTGCTAAATTTGTTGTTGAGTTTAAATCTTAGGGGCGAATACGAAAAAGGGTTATACTTTAAAATTTTGAATATAAAAAATCTAAAGAGTAATTTTTTTTATCAAATTAAGGAGGGATGGGTTTGAGCTCAAATCAAAATCTATTAGGTGGGTTATATGTTTTGTACGATTACTATCCTTAGAGGAAATATATACGAGCGAAGTTGATTATGGCTAATTAAATAAGATATTGAATATAGGTCGTTATGATAACATAGTTAACACCATAAAATTATTAAAACCCACAAAAATTGCCCCTCCCGGCCCTAACTCAAGAAGACCGCAAGGTTCAGGTTTGAGGATTGTTGGACCGGCTTTAGGCTAAGGTATCCCAAAACTGTAATTATTGTGTCGAGCCAAAAGAATAGTAAAACCAGCACAACCCGTGTTCTATACTATATTGTAGGGGTGACAAATGGGTGTGCTGGTTTGGGTTGGTTCCAATTGATTGATTCTTAAATGGGTTGAGTTCTTTATGGTTTTAAGGTTGGACCAAGCTCAACACAGAAGGGAACTAAACTCAACCCATGAAAAACCAAGCTCAACCCAACCCAAAATCTTGTATGTTGCTTCTTATAATTAAGATTATTGGCACGCAATTTGGGTCAAGCTTAAAATTTAGTTGGGTTCAACCAATTAGGAACCAAATAAATTTTTTTGGTAACCAACCCAACCCAAACTAGTTTAAATGTGTTGGAACCATGATTTTGGATCCATTTTGTCACCCCCAGTTCTTATCCAATTAAACTAGTTTAGGTTGGGTCAGTTACCAAGCAATTATCTAGCACCCGACTCCAGCTTAATAGGAGTCGGGTTGCCACCGTGACTTTGAGCGTGAGAAAAATATTTTTCATAGGAAATATAATACATTTCATAATAATTACAGCGGAAGACTTCATTATAAACACGAGTATTTTTTTTTCTTTTTGACTTTAAAATCTAATCATGCAAAACTAACTCGTGTTATACCCACATTTGCAAATCAAAATCTTGTTATAATAAACACATGAAAATCTTTACTTACACGAAAATAGTAGTTCTCAAAATATTAAGCATCATCTGGTTTAAATTCATTTACATATATTAAAACATAACATATATACATGCTTCTAAAGGAAAGTCCATATAGCTGGCTACTCATCCGCTTCGTCGTAAGTTGGACCTGAAAAAGATTAAATCGAGCAACGTAAGATTTGAGAAATCTTAGTGGATAACGGTTACGTGTATTTGCATTGAAAAGATTAACCAATACGTCGAAAGCATCATCCAAGGTCCGAAGACCTGGCCTAACTCCAAGGTCCGAAGACCTGGTCTACTCCAAGGTTCGTCAACCTGGCCTAACTTGTCTACACCAAGGTTCGTCAACCTCGGTACTTAATTCCAAGGTTCGTCAACCTGGTACTTTATCATGTCGTTTCATATCATCCAACATAAAAGTTATTCTAATCAATGTAACTGAAAATAAACGTTACCCACTTGACATTTCACTTAGATGCAGGGATGGCTCCTGAAGTGTCCGGTCGTCTCGTACTGCACTCGACCATTCATTAACATTTAGATTTTAAAACACATTCAAAACATGTATATACATATATATTATGCTTCAATATCTTCATAAGTCATCATGGATATGTCTCAAAAATGCTTAATAACACTTTTAATCATAGCAATACAAATTGATTTTAAACTAGCTACTTATGGCTTAAAAACACACTTCATTGTAACAATTTTCATAAATCATGTATCCATAAAAAAATTATGAAATTAATCATGCATTTACTGAAAATTCCTTATTTAATTATGCTAAAACAGTGGATTTAATTTCAAACCACAAAAGCTTTAATAAAAATATTTATCATGACCAAAAATTCATTCGAAAATGCTCTAAAATAGGCCGCCTTTTAAAAATTTACTATAAATCGTATAGTTATTGAAACATTATGAAATTTATAATTTAAACTTATAACATCATGTATATAAACATAGTAAAATAGGTTTGAAAGATTCAAGTCGATCGATTTTACAAACTTTTTCTTCTAGAGTTAAAAGTCACATGAAACCCATTCAAAACAGCACTATCTTTGAAAATTCACTATAATTCGTGTATTACTCCAAAAATTACCAAATTTTAATCATATATTTCCAACATCATATAGAACAACATAGTAAAACAGTTTTCTAAAAATCAAAGTATAAAAATTTATAAAAATCATCAAAGTAGATTGAAATTTCAGGATTTTTCATAAATTTCCCAAACTCACATATTTCTTTGATAAAATGCACTTTCGAGTTTTACAATCAATCATCCACAATAAAATCATTTTAAAACCAGATTGTTATACATGCAACAAGTTTCGACTTGATAATCAAACATGCAAAGTCTATTTCAACATGCAATTCCACAATCAACACTCAAAATAACTATTTTTTAGGATCTATGACATTTAACCAAATATCCAACAAATTTCATCATACATGTAGAAAATCACTTTTAAATCATACATGCAATAATTTTGGGTAAGAGAATTGAACATGCAAAACCTATTTCTACATGTATTTGCATAATCCACACTTAAAATGACATTTAATTGAAGATCAAACACATAAAACAACACATGCAACAAAACTCATCACATAGTGTTCATCCCTCTTTTGATCATACATGCAATACAATGTTTAGCAATCTAATCATGTTCTTAACGAGGAAAATGATAAAAATTAGTAACAAGAAAAGAAACTACCTCTTGAAAGTTCAACAAAAGTTCTTTTATACTTGATTGAAGATTACTACACTTGAGCTTACTTTCATCTTTCTACTTGGTATGCTTTTGCTTCTTTACTTCTTTGGAAAAGAGGATTTTTTTGAAGGAAAAGTGAAGTCTTGAGAGAGTAGGGGTGTTAGAGATAAGTGAGAGAGAGTAGGAGTGTTAGAGAAAAGTGAGAGAGAGTAGGGGAGTTAGAGAGAAGGGAGAGAGAGATATGAAGGGTAAAAAATGATTTAAAGAGCATTTATGCCTTATTTATATGTATAGAAATATTGTATGATACATGTATTATACATGTATATATATATATACACATATATCTTGCATTATATATAGATATACATATGTATATATAAAGATGTGTATGATTATCTCTTGCAATATATATATATATATGTGTGTGTGTGTGTGTATATTTATCTCTTGCAATATATACATATATATATAAATATATATAATGACTTGTAGTCTTGATCTTATTTGATTTGATGGGATATGGGAGGTTGAGTGTGATTTTCATCTAAGGTGTCATGCACATGCAAATATAATTATGGTAATTATGCATGCATTTTCATTCAATTTAAAAATCATCTAGGTCACATAATTATTACACATAAACTATATAATAGAAATCTATTTGATTATTAAACACATTAGTCAATATATATATATATACTAATTATTCGAATTATTTCATATTCAACTTATCTATTTTTCGTTCGTTTATAAAAACATATGCATGTCAAGTGCATCACGATCGAACTCGGTTTCTTCGGGTAGCTATCCTGCAAGACTTTTTAAACACGAGAAAATATTAGCTCGCTATTTCGATTAACGTAAAACTCATTTAAAACATTAAATGAATTAGCAATAATAAACTAATAAATAAAAATGTATTTATATGCCAAAAATATGTTATGCATGATTTTTAAAATGGGGTGTTACAAATTATATTTGGTTTTTAATTGGATCCAACTTCATTCCAAGTTGGACTCAACTAAATTTCAAGTTACGCTCAAATTGCTTGCCAATAATCTAAATTATAAAGAACAAAATGCAAGATATTAAGTTTGGTTGAGTTTGGTTCATTTTTGAATTGAGCTTGGATCCACTCTAAAACCATTAATAATCCAACTCATTTAAAAACTAGAATTAATCCAAACCCAACTCTACCATTTACACCCCTACTATATTGTTATATTTTTCTCACATTATAATTTATATAAATTAGACACACATGGATACGTAATTAGTCACAAATGATGTGCTCGATTCGGACAAATTGTTTCTCATTAAACCTAAAGGTATAATTAGCATTATTTAAACAAGGATTAGAAGAGATTTGAGCTGACTTTTAGTAAACTGGAATATTTACAAAAGTAACATTCGATTGATGATGCTTTTACTTTACACGAGTGAAGGTATCATCACCCTTACGTGGATCCACATTATACTAAAGTTCAATCTAATAGTTTCTTATTTGATTCCTACTATTATTATTATTTTAATATCACTTAGAATATATAGTTACAATTGACACGACTTCAACACGTCAAATAGAGTGTTCCAATTTAGATAAGTTAGAAAATTTTCAAGCACACATGATTAGAATAGTGATGGTTACTTTTGTGTGCATAAAAATCACAATTAGGCAATTGATCATCTTTTTCTTTTATCTTATACCTTTGTCATGTTACATTTTGTCCATATTTACCACATATCTATATGTACATCATATAGCTTAATTGTAGCGTAGCTTAATTTAAATCCTGGTAGCAAATTATAACCAATAATGCATGATCGAGTATTTGTATCTATATATTCATCATACTTAATTGTAACGTAGCTTAGTTGGTACTCTGGTAGCAGATTGCAACTAATAATACAAGATCGAGTATTTGTAATTACAGTGTGTGGATTTCACTCTCTTTGTTGACTCGTGGACACCAGATACTGGTTCTCCTATTTATAAAATCGATCGTTGGGATACTGTGATTTAATCCTCCTTCATCTTTTGGGCCGGGATTTGGAGCCACGAGAGGGAGGGATTCGCCTTTTACAACCAATCATGGATTGATTCTAATTTTGAATTTGACTAAATTAATGTTGTAATTAATTCATTCTATAATCGACTATATAATGAGGATATTTGTTATTTTTATAATTACACTTAAATTCGATGAGAATTTTCTCTAATATACACATAATTATGCATCCCTTAGGCTCTCAAATCCATTCTTGCAACAATAAAATCCCTTTTCTTTTTCTCATTATTTGAAAAAGGGTATAAATTTATTTTCAATTTAAATGAATTTTTTTTCCTTTTTTTTTCCCTATTTGTAAGTAGATAAGGAAAGGGAAAAGGAAGAGGAAAAGAAAAAGGAAGATGCATCACTTTGAATGTTCCAAACCATCCATATGGGTATATATTGATATGTTACAATCAATGGGTCAATTGCTTTTTATGAGTACAGAATTTATTAAATAACTTTGATAATTAATTAATTCACAGCAAATTTCCAGCACATTGATCATATGAGTTGTTCACACAACTAAGACAATATCTAATTCCATCAAGATCACAAAATTAATTATAGTCAATGATTTATAAATAATGCTCATCATTACTCACTTACTTCGGATGCCATTTAAAAATTAGGAATTCTATTTAATTCAAATCTGATTTGGTCGAATTTAATAGATAATTTATTAATACATAAATAGTGGTTGGTTGCAAGATATTTAATTTCACTTTTTTTATTTTTGATAAATAATATATGCAATTAATTAATTCATTTAAATTCAATACATTCATATTTCTTAAATGAAGGGGATGGAAAAAATTGATAGTCTAAAAACAATATATAATATATAGCATTACTCATAATTAATTGAGTTTGGCTACAAGTGATTTATAATTATATTCACAATTATTTATATATAAGAAATTTCATAATATATATATATATATATGTATACGTATATGATTGTAATGATCTCGTATTTGAAAGAAGCTCTTGAAAGAAAATGACTCTAATAGACAATAAAATGTCCGTAGAAGATTTAAAGAGGTAAAATTAAATTGGCGATGTTATAAGTCGCTTTCTATTTCTTTTTTTATCGATTCATTAGGTTACAATAAAAAAAAGTATGCTTAGATACAATTAATTGTTTATGTAATTAATGCTTTAATTAATATGAGATTAGATCATCCTAAGACTTTTGTTAAAGCAAAACTTAGGAAAAGTGAAATGACAATTTTGCCCCTCATATATAAAAGTAACTTGTCACATGCCATTTCCCTTGCCTTGTCGACCATGTTTTTGCACATAACCAAAAGGCAATTACTATTCAACTCTAAAGAAGATCAGATCAAAGATAAGATTTCAAATATATATACACACTCATATATATATATATATATATATATATATTTGTAGCCCATTATTTCCACTATATATAGCTCTATATAACTCCATTTTTTCTACTACAAAAAGCCCTAATATCTACAAAAACACACACACAAATACATTTCAATTTCTTCATCAAATGGATCAAGAAAAATGGCAATCTTTAAGCACTGAAAATCCCAACTGTTGGCCTAAAAGCCATAGCTATTCGAGTCGAAAATACGATCGATTTGTATCGTATAATGTATCGAGATCGTCTTCTTCGAGAGCTCACATATTGATGCAGCTATGGCGGAAGATGAAGAAAGAGAAGAAAAGAATGTTCCATTCATGTTGTAATAATTCAAACTCAAATTCAATGAGATTTACGTATGATCAATATTCTTATGCACAGAATTTTGATCAGGGTTTGGTGTGGAATGATGCAGATGATCTGGGCCGTTCGTTTTCTGCTCGGTTTGCTGTTCCATCAAGGATCTTTGATAACAATAGATTGGTGGTTTGAGAGAGGGAATCTAAGAAAGAAAAAAAGATTCTTTTTTTTTTTTTTTGAAATTTGGTTTTGATTATTTTGTAGTGATGTTAATTAGGGTTTTGATTTTTTTTTTTAAATGGTGTAATATTAATTAGTTGTTACATTAATGAGAATGGAGTTAAGATTAATTATTTTGATATGTTTATCTTATCTTGTTTCTTTTTTACATGTCTTTATTTACAAGTAAAGTTAGATGCTTTGAGAATATTTCTTTTTCTTGATTATAATTAGCATGAATTTTTCAGATGTAAGGCTAATTTTGACTTTCTTTTTCTCTTTATTTGGTGTTGAAGCAAGTGGCCAAATGTGTACTGTTTTGAATTCATTTATCACTATATATAATAATATCAATTAATAAAATTAAATTCATGCTTAAGTGAATCTATAAACATGATCAATATTACCTGAATTATACTATGATTTTTAGTGATTTTAGATAGACTTACATTATTTATTTCATGTGAATTTATACATAAATCTCATATAATAATAATCTAAATTAGCAACAAAAAATCACTAGAAATTAAAATCATATTTGTAGGGTAATGCCAACTTGTTTGTATAGACATGTTAGAGAGTGAATTATGCTGAAATATTTGACTTAAAATCTGCTGACTTTTAAATAATATAATTAATTTGGAATCTATAACAGTTGTTTTGTTCTTTGGATACCTTTTCGGCTCATTAATTATATCTAATACAGTAGTTGGTTATTTTATTATATCATTATTATTTTTTATTTAGTTTCTGGAAGTTTGGTCGTTGAAAATAGGTAGGCCTAATAAATAAATAAATTATAGAAGGAATCTGCATAATTCTTTTCCCTACTTCTAGTTGTTAGAAAAAAATTAATTATTATAATCGATTTATACTTGAAGACCTACTTTGAGCTCGATTATATGCTAATAATAATCAATACAATATTTTTTTTAAGTACTTCATTTGACATATATTTCACAAAAAACTTTTGGCATCGTGTCTGTTTTTTATATACCACTAAATATACCAATTCAATGGTATAAAAATAATCGATTCTATTGAAATTGATCTTCACATAATCGCCAAACAAACATGTCTAAAGTGTTAGTATTATGCACACTATTTATTTAGTTTATTATATTTCAGAGGAAAATTTTACCCGTGATCGATTTCTTATATACCATTAAACACCCTAATTCAATAATAATATATGAATGGTCGATTTAATTAAAATTTATCCCTTATGAAATGTCATAAAAAAAAGAAATCTATATTTTTAATGTTATATATAATATTTATTGATTATACTAAGGGGGGTGAATTATAAGTTTGTAAAGAAAAAATAAAGAAGAAAAGTTTGAGAATTTCATGGAGTATTGGAGGCATTTATGGCTCATTGAAAATAGTGCATCTCCAACATAAATTACCTATCCTTTTCTTGGTCCATTAATTTTGCTTTTTTTTTTTAAAATATCTTTCTTCCATCTATTTATTGATCATTATAGCTGTGACCACAAAAATACAGCTGATAATGATCAATACATATTCTTTTAAATAATAATAGATCTATTCCATTTATTAATTATATTAAAAAAAGTAAACTTAGATAGATACATTTAATAGCTTTAAACAAAAATATAATTAATTACAACTTTTGTATTAGCCATATAATGTTGTATATTTGATTAGACTTCAAATTTAAGTACCTAACTTTAATGATATGCAATGTAATTGGACCCTTATCATTGGCTTTTGATTAAAATCTAAACTTTCATAAATTTGTATAATCATCATAGTCATCCATATATTAGTAGCAATATTCTAGTATGTTTTTAGATTTAGTCAAACTTAAATGAATTTCCTAGATGAGTGAATTATATATTGATTACTTTATTTGCATCAATTTATTGAACCCGAAGATTTTTTTCTTTTGAAAAAAATGTATTGGTGTGATGGAGAATAAAAAAAAATGTATTTATATTTATTTGTGTGAATGACAATTTTCTAGCCTTAAAGTATATGTATCATTTTATGTGAGAATTTATTTCATTAATGGTGTCACTTCAAATTATATAGTACATGTTGTTACCAAGATAAATAGATAATGATTAAAAATATATATATTAATAGTCATTTTATTATGATTGAGGTTGGAAAGAATAAAAACACAAAGATATACCAAAAAGAAAAGGATAATTTATTATGAAATAAAACCATGTAGAGTCCATATGTCTAATTCCAGGCAAATAAAACACATTTCTTTTACTAAACCTTCATAAATGGACTGTCTCTTATTTTCCTAAATAAAGATACCCTTGTTAATAAGTTGAAAAAAACATGAACCAAATATTTAACTTTTAACATTCATATTCCTAAGAATCAACTTCTCAAATCTCCTCAACATTGGCAAATTCTTCAATACAATAAACATAACCAAATTCTTACAAACAATCCAAAACACAAAAATCAAAACCTGATCGATCGATTTATCGATCCAACGTTCTCGATTTTACGCCTAAACTCTAAATCAACACAACACCTACACAAACAATAACCCTTCAACCCTCTTCAAAACCACACAAAAAAGTCCCAAACTTGAACCAAAAACCAACATCAAACCATAAAATAACATACTTAGAGATAACATAAAACCCGAAAAAAATAAAAACCCGAACCATCAAACAACCGAAAGCCCACAAACGACAATCGCCACATAACAATAACCCTTCAACCCTCTTCGAAACCACACAAAAAAGTCCCAAACTTGAACCAAAAACCAACAACAAACCATAACATACTTATAGATAACATAAAACCCGGAAAAAAAAAAAAAAAAAAAACCCGAACCATCAAACAACCGAAAGCCCACAAACGACAATCGCCACATAAAAACTACAATCGATAAACACCGCGCGAAGCGTTTGATGAACAACCAAACCCCATTCCAAAAGCTTAAAAGCCCCTCCCCAATCCTCACCCCCATCCTCGACTTTCGCCTCTTTATGATCATCAATTTCTTCGTCTCTAAATTGCGTATAAAGAGCCAAACGAGCACAAACTATCAAAAAATCGGTTAATAAAACGACGTAAAGAGGCCTATAAGCAATAAGGCTCTTAGATTTGACCACATTGTGAGGAAGATTAACATGAGATAGAACGACGAGAATTGCCACCACGATAGAACAAATGACGCGAGTGTCCTCCGAGGTTATGATGCTCGAATGGATCTCTTTCGGGGTTATCGAGAGAATGTGGTTGATGAGTTCTTTCTCGGGGGAATTTGAAGAGTTTTGATTGGTTGAGGAGTATTTTTTGTCGGGTTTTTGTTGAAGGGCGAAAAGCGGTTCCTCGTGATTTTCGTCGTGTTTTGTTCGTGTATCGGAGGAATCGTCTCCACCTAAACGAGAAATCGAGAAAAAAATGGTATGAATGATAATCAAACCATCCATTTGAATAATGCATCAACCAAATCGGAGATTCATAAAAGAAGCGCAAATTCATGGTAAATGTACTGGTGGACTAAGATTTTCTATTCTAAATTCCTATTTCAGTAGTCTTCTGTTTATATGTTTGACGCGCGTATTTCCTAAATGCACTTATTAATATAGCTAAGATTTTCTATTCTAAATTTTTATTTCAATCTTCTATTTATATGTGTGACGCGCATATTTTCTAAATGCACTTATTAATTATTCGTTATGTAACTATATGAGCTAGCAAAATTAATATAAGAAGTAATTTCTAATTAGTGGCATTTTTTGGTTCTCATGTGATATTTTTCTCTAAAATCGAAAAAATCCCAAGTTAAAACTATCAGTGTCACAATTTGTGGGACCAAATTTTGTCACCTCGATAATTACATAACGAGTTTTGTAGTTTCGCCTATTAGATCATATTTAATGGATCATCAAGAAATAATTCTATAACTAGAAATCCCTTTTTCTTGTCTAACAATTCTATAATTTACAATGTTCATAATTTCAAATACTAAATGATATTTCATCAAACATTAATCACGTAAACTAACCACAAATCGAATGCGATTAACACCGTCCACATAAACAAATCAATTTCAATAATCAAAACAACCCTAATTTAAAAGATTTTCGACGTAGAAATATATATAAAAATACAAAAAAAAAACACCAAATTAATTAATAATTATGATTGAAAATTAAAATTATGCATGCATGCATGCATTTACGTACCATTATGATGATTATCATCTTGAAAGAAATCATTCTCATGATGATTAGTTTGTACAGGATCCGACGTGGTACGAGCATGAATGGGAGATAGATAATCGTGACGAGGCGAATTAAACGAATAAGATTTCAAAAAATTCGGGTCGAGATTTTCGATCCTTCGACCCGTTATAATTGCCATTCGATCTGTACCTCGATTTATTATCCTCTTCCTCCTTTCTTCTCTTTCCATTTCTGATCTATCTTTCTGTATAATTTTGTCTAGATTAAGCTAAGAATTTTTTTGCATTTTATTTCTCTCAATATATATATATATTTGTATATATATAGATAGATAGATGAATAATCACATACAAATCTATAATCTCGTTAAGACAGACGTGTGGTATTCCTCATTAGTTAAATACGAGAGGACGAAAATTTAGAATTTAATAAGTATGTTATTATTATTTTTTATTGAAAGTTTTGGTGAAAAAATGGGCGAGTTATTTATAAGGAGAGGATAGGGAAAAAATTTTAATTGGTTTGTATTTGTATGGGTAAAATATGATCTAAAAATATATTCGAGATAAAATAAAGGAAAAAGAGTAAATGACAGCCCTGTAAGCTTACAGCCCATCTTGAGCCGTAGAATTGGTATGATGGTAATGGGCAACTTATTTACCCGGTTACTTTTTTCTTTTTACCAAATTACAATTCAATTTCATATGTCAAATTGTCAATTAACCACCTCTTCATTTTTATATTTGTTTTATTTTAGTTGATAATAAAATTATGTTATTGTCCAGAATCTCCAATTTAATAAAAAATAAATAATAATAAATAATAATTGATAAATTGAAAGTGTATTTGAATCCATTATAGTAAAATTGATTCAAATTATATCTTCCAATCAATAGTATCTTAACACATACGTACAAACTTTTCATTATAAAAATTCCAAAATTTAACTACCTTCATGTAGTATATTAATAATTGATCAATTATTTTTTTTCATTGAAATCAGTTTTTAAAACTTTTCATATGTTGAATTGTATAATATATATTTTTAATAGAAACTAATTTTTAATATTTCATCATTTCTTTTTTATTTTAATATGATAATTATTTGTAAATATATTTTTAAAAATATTTAAACAATCTAAAAATTAAGATTAAAATCACAATTAGTATCAGTAATCAATATTAAAATTTTCACAAATAAATCTGAACAAAATTTTAGTTAATTAATTTTGAGCCCAACTGATGACTAAGTGCAATCAAGTTGATAAAATTATTAACCTTAAATATTAAGTTTTTTGAAATGAAAGTTGTTGAAATAATTTCTTTTAATTGAAAATGGTGTGGAGTACATAATTAAAGTAATTTATGAAAAAGCAATAGGGCTAGTTGGGACTTGGAGTGCAAAGACAAATCTCACAAATTATGAAGTGGGCTTCCGTAAAGAGCCTTTTACTTGTGGTACCGGCTGTCAAAAGCCAAATCTCACAGATTCTGTGAGATTAGCAAATTTGGGTTATTTTGGTATGATAATGTAAGGTATAAATAAGGTTTGTATACCTTTTTTAGTCACTATAAATAGTTAAAAGTTTTGATAATTTATTAATGTTTGCATTTGTTTTAATTGAATGATATTCAATAAATAATTAAATTATTGTTAATTTTGGAAGTTTAAATTAAACAATATTTATTGGGTCACATATGAAATTAAACAATCTAATTTGTAATTTCCAATAATCTGAATTGTTTCTTATATATTTATATGGACCAACCTAACGAACAGAAAGTTTGGGCTTTAGTTATGGTCCAGTATACCTTAGGATTTCGGCTCTGCCCAGTAAATACCCAATGGCACGGCCCAATAATTAGCCCATCGGACAAAGTTGAGCTCGGCCTATGACACTGATTAGAGCCCAAATACTTACTAAAGCTTAAGGCCCAATAAAGTATTTAGACTTTTAAACCCAATATATGAGATTGTTATTATAAAATAAATTCAATTAAAAACTATAAGTCTTAACCAGCCAATATAAAATTAGAAATGGGGCAAATTTTATGCGTGTATTCTCATTATCTATTTTTCTAACTAATGAATACTATTATTTAAGTGAAATTATAAGTCAATGGATAAGATTACGATATTATAGTAAAGTATTATAATTATAATACTCTGATTTTATTTTTTATTAATTGTAAGCCATGCAGTAAATTGAATTAACGCGATTCCATTATTACCTGCACAATCTAGTAGGTATTAATATACACATTTCAAGAAACGAAAATCTCGCCATATTGAATTATTTAATTAGAATATGAGGAAAATTGCATAAATGATTGACACTTCAAATAATTAAGTATTCAAAACTATATTAGAAAAAAATTAAATATTGAAAACGGTATATCTAATGACGTTTTTATCTTATAAAAAAAAATAAAGAAATCATGCTAAGAAAAAATAAAATATTTTAAAATTGGCACGCTTGGTGCCGTATCCAAATTCCAACAGCCATGGCCTTGTAGTTTGAAAACCAATTTCAAACATTAATTACTTTGCAACTTTTTATTTAATATTTTTGTTTTTAAAAAAAGTCATTATTCATGCAATCTTGTTATATTAATTAGGAAAAAATTGCAGATTAACCCCCTAATTTATTGTGTAACTATTAAAACCTTTTCTCATTTATTAAAAATATAAATATACCCCCTCATATTAAAAAATATTTTACAATTACACCCTTTATAGGTTTAAATTTCATTAAAATTTTAACCTTGTAAACCTTATATATATATATATATATCTATCTTAGTAGGGTGTGTTGATAATTCCTAATAAATAAGGGAAAATTTTGGTAATTATACAATAAGTGAGGGGTCTGTGCGTAATTTTTCCTATTAATTAAACATAGATTTCGTTCATCTCTAACGCTTTTATTTTGACCCGATTAAAATGGGATTTTATTTGCTAATTGGCACAAGAAGTGTGTACAAAAAACAATTAAGAAAAAAAAGAGAAGGTTAGGAGAATTTAAGACAATTATTAAAATAATGTAATAAAAATCCTCCATCATGCAAAGAGAGCTCATGATATTTAATTAGGAAGCAATAAATAAAAAATTAGCCAAATTTTATTACTTAGGTAATTATTTATATGAGATATTTTTACTAACTTTGCAGTCAAAGAGCATCTAATTATATGATACACAAAATTTAGTGACAATATCAGATATTAGTTAAGTGGATTGTCAACTTTAAGATTACATATATTGATGCCATTATTTTATTTTTGACATTTATTATTTTTGTTTGACTAGATTACTATAAATAGATTTTTTTTACAAAATCATATTTTATTTGACTATTTCGATAATATATAACAAAAATATACCTATTAAGTAGTCAAAAGCTTTTTTTATAAACAAAACCTAATTAGATTTTCGAAACAAATTTTACACTTATTTAATCATCAAATGATATATAGATAAACTAAATTATTCAAAAATAATAATTAAATAAAAGCTTCTTTAAGTACCCATTAATCAGCCACCACATTAAAACCCCATTTCAAAAAATAAAGTAAATTATCTTGACGTTGAAAAATAATACACAATTAGTGAAAAAACACTTGAAATGCAGTAAATGTTGTCATTAAAAATACTTACCTATCTATCTTTATTGTGTAATAAAAAAACGTCCATTATTAACTCACAAATTAATGCCACTCCAAAATATTTTATTTTTTAATCTTTTTCCACTATATATACCACACCATATGCTCACAAATTGTCACACAAAACCCACCAAAATTTATACTAAAAATTGTAACTTTTTTAGATTAAAGAAAAATGTCAAAGCAAATTCAGAAATCATTTCAAGATTGTCTCTCAAAAATCAAAAATTCCAACAGACAAATCCAGTTTCCTCTACGCAGCTGCAAACGCCCCAAAACGCCGTCGTTTGCTCTAGCAAACAAAGGAAAAGAAGACCAAAACGACGCGGTAACGCTATCCGATATCGATGAGTTCTTATTCGAGAATTTTAGGTATTCTTTTCTTTCGATGAATAAAATATTTTTGTATTTTTTGACATGAACAGATGTATGTATGATACTCATCTAATTTGCAATTTTTTCTTCGATATATAAATATATTTTTGTATTTATTGACATGATATATATGTATGATACTCGTCTAATTTGTATTTTTTCTTTCGATATATAAATATATTTTTGTATTTTCTGACATGATAGGTATATATATGATACTCGTCTAATTTGTCATTTTTTCTTTCGATGTATAAATATATTTTTGTATTTTCTGACGTGACAAATATATGTATAATACTCATCTAATTTGGTATTTTTTCTTTCGATATATAAAATACTTTTGTATGTTCTAATATGACAGATTTATGTATGATACTCGTCTTTTTCGATCAGATCACTTTACATAACGGAATACGAAGAAGATATCTCAAAAAAGAACGAAGCGGCAAGTAAAACGTTGCGGGTCCCGCTTGAATCCCCGAGGCTTCTAGATCCGCCGTTGCCGGAAAATCTATGCAGCTCCGCTCGATTCTTCGTCTCCTCCGGTTCGTCGAGCTCGTTGATCATCGAGGAAGCATGCAGCTCCTCCTCCTCCACCACTGCCGCCGGCGGTGATTCTCCGTCGACCTCGGAGGAATATTCCGGCGAGATCGGGGCGGTGCCGGAGGATTTTATCGCGCTTTTGACGTACTCACCGAGCCCGTATGAGGATTTCCGGCGATCGATGCAGGAGATGGTGGAGGCGCGTGTGGAGCACAACGGTAAGGTGGATTGGGAATTTATGGAGGAGCTTTTGTTTTGTTATTTGGATCTGAATAATAAGAAGTCGTATAGGTTTATATTAAGGGCGTTTGTAGATTTAATTGTCGTGCTGCGTGAGAATTCCGGTAGGTTTCCGGCGAGTGGGCCGCCGTGGGAGGGCGGTGGTGGGATAAGGAAGCTGAAATCGGAGATTTGAATTATGTGTATGCATGCATGAGATTTTGTCTATTTGGGGTTTAGTTTTAATAAAAATAAAAGTTAAATAAACATTGTTGTTTTTGTTTTGTTTTTGAGTGAATCTTTTTTTTTGTGTGTTATTTGTATGTATTTGTTATATATTTATTTTGGGTTTTATTGGTTAAACTTTCTCTTTTTATTGAATCAGTTTTATGTATCAATTATATCATAATTATGAATCATGGATATATAATAACTATCAATTTAATAGAAAATATGATAAAGAGTTAAAACTCAAGACCTCTAATATTTAAATTCTCAATTTCACCAATAGAATTGGGACTCATCGATCTTCTTACTTTCTTAAATAGGATGAAATTCCAAATTAAATAATTAAAACTTGTCTATAGAAAAATGTCACCTTTAAGTTATGGATAGATTTTTATATAAAAATCACCTCATAAAGCTACTTTCAAATTTTATTGTTCTCCATGTTTATTTGTCAGGAAATATATCTAATTTGGGAATCAAAACCTTGTTACAAGACTTTTAGTAACCTGAATCACATTATATAATATATTAATATTCAAGAAATTGGATAAAGGAAATGAATTAAATTTTCTTTTTTATGTTTGACTAGTGCACATCTAATAAAAAATGGTCCTGAATTTTTATGCTCGATCGATCTAGAGAAACAATGTATTATACAACTTGAACAATGAGCAATGCAAAATAAAAACATGATTTGGTTATATACTCTAATTTATGGCATTCCAACAAAAATAAATCTCGGAGCAAAATCATAAAAATAACGAGAAACGGTATATTCAGCATCCAAGTTTGATCATTACCTGATTTGGCTTATAAATCTGATCATGATATGGTCAAGTGTGTTTCTGGGTCGTCTCATGATGCTTTTCAACTACGTTGAATTTCAGATGGCTTCGTTGGCTGTTTGAACGCTTCATCTTGGACCAAAGTCGAATTTTGCACTCAACTAATTGTACCAAAAGACCTTGTAAGCCAACTTGGAGTACCAAAATTTGTAATTTTCTCTGAATATATGAGATATATATATATATATATATATATATTATAAGACTATAAACGAAGTATATGATATTTAAATCAAACTAGCAAAACAGAGAAATTTCGTACTTAAACACCAGCTGCATCGCTATCAGCGCGCAAGTAATGCTCATACAACGAATGATATTTCGCAGGAACATACTCCTTGAATCTGTCAACAACAATGAGTAAATGGTTCGTTTTAGGTTCCCGTGTAAAGATGTATATAACAAGATATGGTAAACTCAGCCACAATAAAATATATAACAAGTTAATGAAGGCAGTATTCTTATGTATTTTGGACAAGAAGCTTACATATGTTCATGTTAAGCGATAAAGCCTGTATAGCAAGCAACAAGGATTCTCATATATCTTTCTTGGTTATTCAATTTTTCATTTTTTTTCAATAATCACCAACTCTTTTGCCATTAACAGGACGCATTAGATTTAGAACTTAAACAACGAATTATGTGATCTAAGGATATGATAACTGTGAGATAATATGAGGAAAGTGATAGTATGAAACGATTTTCTGACAATACCCATGAAGAAGTGAGAGTCTTCCTGGTACAGAAAATAGTCTTGCGATTGATTGAAGAACATGGCCTATCTTCATTGCTTTCGACTTCAAAGCCTTCATAAAACCCACAAATTCTTTGTACTCTGGATCAGTTAGCTTTTCTCGAACCTGAAATGTATGTAGAAATAGATTGATTCAGTTACCATCGAAAAGAGGAATCACTTTTCCAAGAATAAGCAAGACTTTTAGGCTATGTCTGGATATATTTCTGGATTTCATTTTCCATATTCTAGATCAAAACATTTTAAAATATACAACTACAACTCATTCTGAACAAAAAACACATTTTTCAAATTCACTTTTACTTGTCCCTATATATGTATGTATAAACTATCTATTGATCAACACATGCATCATTTCACACATTATCTCTATAATTACAAAAATAACCAACTCAATCATTGATGAACAATTCAAATCATCTTATAAGAGCATAACCAAACACAACATCACATCACACGAATATCTGTAATTAGGGGTGGCAAAATGGTTCTGGAACCGTGGTTCCAACCCAATTAAACTAGTTTGGGTTGGGTTGGTTCCTAAGAAATTTTATTTGGTTCCTAATTGATTCCAACTAATTTCAAATTAGGCCCAAATTGCTTGCCAATAATCTAAATTATAAAGAACAAAATGTAAGGTATTGAGTCGGGTTGGGCTTGGTTCCCTTTCGGGTTGACTTCGGTTTCTTTTTGGGTTGAGTTGGTTCCACCTCAAAACCATTTAAAACCCAACCCATTTTAAGAACCGAACCTTTGGAACCAACCCAAACCCAACCCGACCCACCCGATTGCCACCTCTACCTGTAATGTACAAAACCAAATAAAATTACTTCACCTGGGCAAGAAAAGCCGATCCCTTTGTCTCATCACCATCGTGAGGCACATCCTTGTTATCACATTTTTCATTCTCGACTAATTTCTTCAACTGGTTATCACACTTTTCATTATGATTTGACCGATCAGGCCCTGTTATCAACAATTTACGTTTCTTCAATACACAAGGTGCAATCAGGTCACCAGTTTCTCCATTCAATTCTTGTGTACTCTTTGTTCCACTGAACAAATATTTTTTCCATGCAAGTGACGGATCACTGGAACTTTGAGAAGATGTATCTTGAAAAGGCTTAGTGGATGACAGAGATGAGCGGTTTGCAGGAACTATGTCCTTCATCTTGCCAAAAATATTTTCTTGCTTGGCTAGTTTGGTAGAAGATGATGACTCCAAGGAGCAAGTTGAATCGATCGCTGTAGTCTGAGATGTATTCTGATGAGGAAAAAGGATTATCAAAATTGTAAACCAGAGCATCATTTTTTAAAATTAAGGCTATGTTTGGTTCTTGGATTTTGGTGAGGAAAAAGAAAGGAAAATATCATGTGCACTTCAATTCAAGAACCAAACATAGCCTAAAGCAAAGTGCCAAGGGCAATCACGAACTACCTGGGGAAGAAGAAGCTTTTCAAGGTGAAACTTGCCCAGAAGATGGGGACTTTCCGAAACTCTAACATTTTCTGCACATGATATGTTTAAGACAACAATTTTATTGTATGAAACAAGTATTTAATGGTTGTCTATGAAATATGTAAGAATCCAACCGTATGTTCAGCTTTCCAGTTCAAACAATAACCCAGGGTCCATCCTTTCCCCAAATTAAAATCCATACACAAACGTATATGCACCACACTCCAACAATGAAATATGTAATCATCGTACAAGAAGGTAATCGATTTGCTATGCATATATTACAATAATAAGAATTGAGATTAATCAAAGAAAAATGTTGAACAAGCATAAGAAACCAAACAAATTTTTAATTCTCTATATTCAAGCGCAAATCACTCACCTTCTTCATTTTTACGTGTCAATTCCAGCTTCGAAGGGCCACGAGTTCCACCGTCTCGGAAAAAACGAGTCAGTGTATAAACAACATCACCGAATTTAGAGTAACACTGCAGGCACGAATTGTGGGGATTAAAAATGAAAGGGAAAACCAGTGAACAGAAGGGAGAACAAGAAAGGGCTGCAAAACAGACAAACCGCACTTTGATATGAGGCTGAATCCACAACGATATTTGAGACTGGCGGTTTGAATGTGTGAACCTATTTATCACAAAGGAGTGAAGTTATAAAAAGATAGGTTATAATTTGAGAAACATAGCTCCTGAACTGCTAGATAGCGGAATGCAAAACAAGGGTCTGTTTGGATTGTTTTTGTTTTTGATATTTTGCAAAATAGTTTTGTAGAACAATTTTATCAAAACAATTTTGCAGTATAAATAATGTTGAAATCCTATTCGGCTGACTATCAAGAAGAAAAAAAATCGAGAACACTTCTCTTTTGTGTTTTGATGACAGGAGGAGTGAAATGAGAAGAGATAAAATATATTCTTTTTCTCAATGAGGGGTTTAAGTGCCGTGTTTTTTTAGTTTGGAGTGTAAAAGTGTTCTGTAAAATTTAAAAACAAATAAAACATGTTCTGCAAAATAGCAAATTTTAAAGTTTTATTCTTCAAAACATAAAGTGGGAACAAGCCCAACCAAACGACTTTTTCATGTTTTTATTTTGCAAAAACAAAAATACACTTTAAAAACAGTCATCCAAACAGGCCCTAAACTGTCACGAAATTTTCAAAATCAAGAATGCAGCTCTAGATAATGACCACCTTTCATCACAAAATATAATCGCTCCATAATCGTGTTGATGACGAATGACACGGCCGACAGCCTGATTTACAGCCCGCGATGCTTGTTGAGAGTACCATTCTTCTCCAGTTAGACCCTGACAATTTACAACGCCATTAGTACAATTTTGAGATAATCATGCATTGTATAACAGATTTCGAAATATGAAACGATATATTTCATTTTGTTAGCATCAATACTACCTTGCTTACAGTCTTCTGTGACTGCACTTGTAGGTCCAGGTACTCACGTTTCAGGCGAACCTGTAACAACATTTTGAATGAGTCAAAATTTTAAAAATCCAATATTGAAACAGAATAAAGAAATAAATGTTTAAATACATAATGATTGTTAAAATGATATGATAAAGAGGTTCTTGAAGTAGATTCACAGATACAAAGGGAAAAGGCACAATAGACAAACCTTTGGATCCGTCATGGTGGCAAATGGCAACCCAGTGATGACCACAGCTCTGCCAGCATGGTCAGCAAAGTCCAGTCCTTCACTCACCTATATAGTTTGAAAGTGATAACCATAAAATTTAAAACCAAATTGTCGAGGCACGTGAACATATTTGTTCAACAAGAGTGTATAAAACTGAAAAAAGAGGTAATATAACATCTTTTAAACTAATTGTTATTGGTACCTAAATATTTTACTAAAGCAACTAATAAGACATCTTAGGCCATCTCACGTCCTTCACTAATTACTAATTGCGCCTCTATGTCACTGTATATTTATGTATGTAGAACCCTTCACCACCTGAAACAGTTAGCATCTTACATTTCACCATTGTGCATGAATATTTCATGAGAAATTCATTACATATTTGTCCATTATAAAGCAGTTTGATTGATTCACCAAGTATCATCATACAAAATCTCAAATGCGGGAAAGATCAAATACATCCGAGTAAGCATATCGACCTCCAAGACTTCATACAAAATATTTTTCAACAACAATGTATTACTTAAAATATGTTCTGTATGCACACCAATGCAAAAATCATAACAAATACATCATCAACATCAATCTCATAAAGAAAAATGTCACTTTGGCAAAATGATATGAAAGAACCTGATAGAAGTATGTGTTTGGTATAACAATAAGTCTACAGGGAAATCCAATCTTAAGAAGCTTCCACAAACTTATATGTATTTGAAAAATCAATAGAAATAAATAAGTAAAATCTGCATAAAGTGCAAAATAAACATGTCACTTGCGAATGATATACCCATACCTTGCCACGGCACACTGCAAAAAAAATTGCCCCAGAAGTGGAAGTGTCCTTTAACTTGGTCATATAATCCTGATTAAGAAGACATGGCCCAGCTAACAATCATGGAAATTTTATATGAAATATGCCCAATCAAAATCTTCAATTTGAGCAACTTACTTCGATTGACGCAAGAAAAAGTGAGGATTGTCTGGGTTCAACAACAGGTAGCTTATGCTTGCATATTCTTTCCCAAATTGTAGTTGAATTTGTTATATTTTGTTGACCCTGGAAATAATTGGTGTGATCGATCAAAAGGGAACATAGAAAGACCAATTATTGATCTAGCCATGATATGCCTTACCCATTACAAAAATAAGATATGCCTTACCGTTGTTTTCCAACAGTTTACACATTGGTCCAATAGGTAGTAAGATGGGAAAAATACAAGCACGCCATCTGGTACAATCCGAGCAAAATTGACTGACACATAAAATTCCAATTCAGTAATCTTTCTAACTAAGTTCTTACTATACAACTAAAGACTTATCTTTCTTAATCAAAAAAAGGTTGTCTATAAAATATTTACCGAACTAGCTATAGATAAAGAAACATAAATTCCATTTTCATTTACCACTGTGGACCTCATTGTCCATGAGATGTACATACCAATGGCATTGCCAAGTTCCACCTTGTACTCTATTGAACCGCGACTGCGGTATGAAGAATTGAAAGAATAACCAGATGGCCCAACCGGTGCAACTCCTGCCCATATCTGATTTCCTGATATAACATGAGGATTCTCCAAACGAACAGGAAATTCTCTACAACAAAAATAATAAGTATATATCACTCTTTCAAAATGATTATGCACTTGATTTTGAGGAATAATTGCCTTCATTAATAGACACTCACATCTTCAATTCTTCTGCAAAGGAATCCAGTGGTGATAATGTGCCAGATGTCAAAATAATGGATCCAACACCTAGCCTGGAGAACTCCTCCATGGCAATTCCAGGATTGAAGCACCACCAGCTTAGAGTTCTAGAAGTTTTCCCTAATTTTAATTATATGGAAAGTTCAGAAATAAAAAACAGAATGCTTCGTATTTATACAGCTGTATATCCCCCATTCATGTCTTACATCAAATGATTACACAAGACAAACCATAGTATTCGAAGACATTGCCACAAAAACACAAATGTATTGATCTTC
Source organism: Verbascum thapsus (assembly GCA_963669365.1). Lineage (NCBI taxonomy): Eukaryota > Viridiplantae > Streptophyta > Magnoliopsida > Lamiales > Scrophulariaceae > Verbascum > Verbascum thapsus. The sequence continues at coordinate 4,496,902 of OY770108.1, forward strand.
AAGTGAATTTGAGATATATATATATATATATATATAATTGAAAGTGTCTGCTATAGCATCTTCTCAAAAAGTAACTTGACTAGCTGAAATTCGCAATTCGGCTCAGAATTTGAAACAGATGTTATGCTCTCAACCTACAGTATGATGCATTTATGTTTTCTTGTTAATCAATGAGGGCCAAGAAAAGGAAAACATGAAGAACATGGGGCTTGACCTGCTATATACGGCTCTTCTTACTCTTCAACAATTCATTTAATATGTAAACACTAGTCAGAGTTTTCTAATTCCACACTAATAGAGACCAAAATTTGTAAACTAAATCACTTGCTTTTTGCTCAGGAGACTTGAAAGTACAGCTTCAGTGACCAAAAAAATGCTAGGATTTCTTTTGTTCTGGATGAAATTTCATTTATAATGGTTTGAAAGATCCAATAGCAAGATCATATAAATTCGTTTTGTGATATAATATCTTACAAAAAGGCAACAAGTACATAAGGGATTTAGTACTTCTAGTCCCAAAAATGTATGAAGTTTACAAATTAAAAAAGATCATTATGAACAAAGCACAAAAATGAGGTTCACTATTTAATTGCCAAGGAAATCCATGTATTACCTCTAAAGGCATCTGTATCTCTAGCTTCCACTTGTTGGATATGAAACTGTTAAATGTCAAAGGTGAAATCATGACAGAGAGATCAAATATGCCTCATAAGATAGCATCAAAACACAGCTTGTCAATTCATGGTTTAGTTATATAAGGAAATCAATGATATAACTTACACGATAATATTGGGCATGAGCATTACAATTATCCTTGAAAATTAGTCCAAGAATGTCGCCCATGCTCTCTAACCTGAATATAGACCCATTTGTTTTATGTGATCCTCCACTTTCACTACCATTTGCATCTGAAGGAAAGATCAAAAGATTGTTAAAGTAAGATATTGAGTGTTAAGACTCATCAAGAAAGTTCAACCCATTTTTTTGAGGAAAAGTCTACTCAGAATCATCCATGTCAAGAAAGCAAAGCGATGCCCAGTTGTGCTTCAAGAAATTTGTCTTATTTGAATGAAAATGAGTTTGATAATGAGATTTTGTAAGGTCCACATGTTGGGAGTATGATAGAAAATAAACTTTCATTTGGATAAAATTACGAAAATGAAGGAGATGAAAAAGTAAAATTGGACTATCTTGGCTTTTAAAATGTAGAGCAAGGGTTGGTAACAACCTAGGCCCACATTTTCAGATGAAAAGTTTATCAGGAGATGTGATAAGGCAAACAGGGTTCCTAAAAATATTTCCCTGACACATGGGTCCCAGTGAAAGCATTATCAAATGGTCATTTTTTCTGGAAACTTCAATGTGCTGGCACATCCAAACACAAGACCAGTTATATAACCTTGAAACCATAAGAATGTATAGAAATATCTTGACAGTCAAGGTAGGGACTGGTCAAAATACCTTCTTCAAGAAGTAGACATGCTTGCTCGATGGTATCAATGAGCATGTTTGCAGTTTTCTGAGTTATATTTAGCTCAGCTAGTAGCTCATAAATGTAAGGGCCAGGCTTTGTAAAGCCTAATTCTTTGGATTCAATAGGCACCTCAGCTATTCTTTTCTCGAGCTTCAAAAGAAGCGCTGCAGGAACACCAAAATTGTCCAGGATAATTATCCAACAACATTGCAATACATCATGACAAGCAGAAATACTTAAGAATGGTGGAATGTAGATGAAAGATCGAATATGAAGACCAAGTTTAGCATGCCAGACCTCCAGAGTAAAAACATTTCTAACAAGCCATGATGGAAGTAGATACGGTACTTAATCAGATATGAAGAATAAATGCATGTTCAGGATAAGCGGCATCAATATTTTATATAACCCATTATTTTGAGAAAGAACCATCAGACAAAAGCCAGTGTTACCTCTGAGAATAGCAAAGTTGTCTGGATTATAAGATTTATCACTTGATACCTCCCTCCTAGTAACGGAAAGATCAACACAATTTTTTGCTTCGGATATGCAAGCTGACAAAAGACCTGAAGGCAGATCAAAAGAGGCTGCGTCAGCGCATAAGCCTTCCTGCATTTCGAAATATTTTTCAAGTGTCAGTAATAAATTGTTAAACATAGATAGTTTGTTCCAGCTGCTTGATTTATATTTTTCAGGTGCAGCCCTAGAAACAATAATAGATTCGTGATATGCTATAAAGACGGGTGAAAAAATATCAGACCCCAGAGTTAATGCATTATCGTACCAAGTTGTGAGCTTCATCAAAAATAAGGATGCTATTGCCCCAATCAATTTTCAGAGATTTTCGATTTCCACGATCAATAAGATAGTTGTAGGGAGCAAATAAGATGTCAACATCCTTATGGAGATCCCGTGATAGATAATAAGGGCACCTAAACATAGAGATGAGTCATTTTTAAGTTCAACTCTATCAACTGTGTGTGTACTGTATATACATATATATATATATATATATATATATATATATATATATATATATATAACAATTGAAACAAAAATACTAACGGTCCAGAGCTTCTTCCAATATTGACTAAGTCCTCTATATCAATGGGATCCTCCCCAATACCAGGGTTCTTCTTCACAAATTCTGTGCAAGAAAATACGGAAAGTATGAGGTATAGAAAATTATATAGTCATCACAAGAAGTATCATCAAATTTTTATGATCACAGACAATGACCTTCAGTAGGTAATAAATTTACATAGTCGAAAAATTAAAGCAACCTAAATTATTAGATCAACCCCTACATCTGAAAGTACATATATTATAACAAAAGAACAGAGAAAAATAATTTGAAATCCATAGTGGATAGCTTTCTCGATGGTTGGCCACTAAGCTTCCAAAGTCCCCCCAGCCTAAAAGTTTCAGAACCATGCAATTGAACCGGAGTGTAGTACCTTTTGCTAGATGAGAAAGAATTGCAACGGAAACCCACTGGACAATGACACTAGATGACGTGATTTAAATTGTCTTAACATTCATCCAAATTCTAGTCTTAGATAGTTGGAAGTATGTCTTAAAGAGGACACCAGATATAACTTGCTAATAGTCCTTAACATGAAAAGGATACTAATGCTTCTGAAACAGAACTTATATGGTGGTCGTCAATCACATGTAACTGCAAAACCTATATAACACATACCTGTAACGCGTGAAAAGTGAGAACAATATCGCTTGGTGCGCTTTTTGCATAGGGCATGGCAGGCATTTGTCTGTGCCTTTCCGCGAAGTAAACTTACTTGGTCATGAATGCACAATTGCTCTCGAGATCCTAAAACCACCATTTTGGGCCTGAATTTTGATAAGTTTAGCTTTATTAATTTAATACACTATATCTTCGGGCAAATGCACCAACAAACCTATTTCAATGTACTCATCATTCAACAGTGACTGTTTGCTTATCACATAAGTCACTAAGACAAGTATGCTTCAAATGAATCCATGTGATAAGAACTTCCAGGTTCAATATTAAACTTTCACATTCAAGAGCAGAACCAAACAAAACCGTCACACAGAAACCCCTCTTCTCCCTAAAAGAAAATACTAACATGTTTTCAGATGTGCATATTGGCATTCATTATCATTAACACTTATATGGAGTTGGTTATAAGGAAACACTTGGGAAAATTTGATGAAAACAAAGAAGCATATCTCTACATCTAGGGAGAAGTTATATCAATTAACTTTACCTGCTTTCCATCAGGTCTGCAGATTATCTAGAAAACTACACTCGAATTGAAATTGTAAAAACATAATTCACTGCAGAAGAAATACACAATCTCCTCAAAACTGATTTTTCATATGACGATATAAAGTCTCTCAGAGTTCTTTCTTGTTTTTCTTCTACATGATCTGGACCATAATACAAGTGCGCCACGTGTTCCATAGATAGAAATGTCCATCAACTGCTAGAGTCAAACTAGATCACTAGGATAACAATTATTTACATATCTATACATATCTACACACATATTGGTTACACTAGTCTCATCTCAGATGCTGCATTATCTAAAGAAATTAGCTACCAATTTGCATGGCAATAAAGTTGAACAGACCTGACCTGTAGTTGGATCTTTTCAACTCTTGAATCACTTGTCGAATCTGGCTGTGGGTGCGTGATGTGTAAATGATGGGAGGGAAATTAGAAGATTGGGACAGCGGCGGTTCATCATCATCCAAAGACTGGCTTCCTCTTATATGACTTCTTTCACTCCGACCTCTCCTGAAATCACCCAAACTTTTCCTCCAAGCTAATGTGGCGCATAAAAGACATAATGTCTTTCCAGTTCCAGTTGGACTCTCCAACAATGCATTGCATTTCTACGACAGCAAAAGTTAAAAAAAGCGGCAATTAGATTCCATGGAGTCAGAAAATATAAAGATGACTGATAGATGGAATTATCACAAACTTGTGAACAGATTGGTCTCACTGCTGATGTCCCATAAAAAGAAAACATGCAAACTGTAAAGCAATTAGCATTGAATCTTTAATAAAATGAGAGTCATATGACCACTATGCAACTTGAGAAACAATAAGCTTCTTAACAAGATAAAACCTCAAGAACACGAGAAAATAATCAAATGTATGACCAAAAAGGTCGTGATTTCAACGATGGCGTCAAAAGACCAAATAAACCAACTTTCGCAGCTTAAATATCAAAAACAAGATACTCCATTTGATTGATGGGATATCAATCTTAAAATTTAAACTCAAGTACAAATTTTTCAAGAATCATTTTTTCCCAATATTGAATTACATCAATAATTATGGAAAGGTTCTCAATTCTAATAGCACGACCTGTGATTCGTGATGCAAAAGCGTATAATAGTACATAACACTAGCTAACGAATAAAACAGTTAGGAACTTAAGTTCACTTAATTAAACAAAAAAAACACTCAGTGCTCCTTATAAATTTCATTTTCCACAACTTCTATGTTCTGATTAATCGAAATAAAACCGGAATCATAAGCCTGCAACCAAAATTTATCTAATTTCTCCATCATCAACACTATATCAACAAGCGATTAGATTACAATAAAACCTATTTCAATATCAAGCAAAAGCCAAAACAAGACCAAATTAAGAATTTTCCTACGTTTTGAAGCGATTCGATGACTTTTTCCATGTAAACAAGCTGGCAATCGTACGCATCGAAAGGGAAATCGACATCAATTCCCCTTAATTTGTACGTCGGCATCTTTGAATTCGATTCAATTCTTCGCGTAGAACTTCAGTAGCTCATAGTTGTTGAAAATTGAAACCCTAGCACTCAGTAATGTTCTCTTATTTTCCCGCCATTTTATTGTATGTCCAAAACGGCACCGTTTTGTCAATGAAGTTGACTAAATTGGAAGGAGGCTTTGACTACATTGTCAATGAAAGTTTGACTAAAAATAATTAAAATAATTAAATATTAATAAAAGCCAGGCCTTCCAGGCTTAAAGGGCCCAGCATGGCTACTTTACCTAAGGGGCCTTAACGGGTCGATATGTTTATTCTTACCTAGAAATATATACCACGTGTATCAAACGAATTGGGCCAAAGCCCATAAACCAGACACACAAAGTCAAACTTTATCAAAGCCCATAATCCAGCCCAATAAGAAAAAAAATTTAAGATCTTTCTAGAAGCCGCGATGTATTTACTAGACCCATCTAGGACCACTGGACCTGGGCCCTTCACTTATAAACCCCTCTCTATTTGTGTTCATTTTTCACACAATAATTTAAATCGAAACTATATAATTGTCTTTTCGTTGCCCTTTTATACCGTCTTCCATTTATTCTCCACCATTTTGGAGACGAAAATTCCAGAGGATCTTCTGCGCGGCGCACTCGATCTATTCTCAGGTGTTATGCTTGTTTGAATCTCTGACAGTTGTGTGTTTCAGATCTAGTTTCGTTGTGTGTTTCACTTCCATTTTATTGTGTGTGTTGTGTTTTGTGGATTTTAGGTTGGAAATGGTGAATCGGATGTGAGGATTGTTTTTGTTGTTGTTGAGCTTGTTAGATTTGATTCTATATGTGTATGTTATGGTGTTTATTTTGTTTTGTTTAGGTTATTTTTCGGAGTATTGGAGCTTGTGTTTGTTGTCATTGTTTGTTTGAGCTGGAGAGAAGTGTATTGCGCTTGTGTGATTGTACGTAATTCAATTTGCAATTAGTTGACTTCGAAATGTGCTTTGCTGAGTAACTAAAACTGAGATTGCACATTGCTCAGTTATCAAAAAAAGAAAAGTTGTTTCTTGTTTGCTTCATTTTAATTGGTAGTTTATGAGCGACAGTTTGTGTGAACTATTGTGCAATAATATTGTACTTGGTGTAATGTGGATTATGGTTGGATAACATAGTTAAGACATGTACAAGTAGTGGTTTGCATAATATCATTGGTGTGCATTTTACTACTGTTTTGTGTGGTACTGTTGTTTTCCCTAGTCATGATAGCGAATATTTAATGTTTCAGGTTACAACCGACTTGCATCAATCGAGTGGTTGGGCAGAAACTTCTAACTGTAAGCGAAAATGAGCGTGGTTGGTTTTGATGTTGGGAATGAGAGCGGCGTTGTTGCCGTTGCAAAGCAAAGAGGTATTGACGTTGTGCTTAATGATGAGTCCAAACGTGAAACTCCTGCTATTGTATGCTTTGGAGACAAACAGCGGTTCCTGGGAACAGCAGGAGCAGCCACGAGCATGACAAATCCGAAAAATACAGTATCTCAAATAAAGAGGCTGATCGGACGTCAGTTTTCAGATCCTGAGCTGCAACGTGATATCAAATCATTGCCGTTTTCAGTGACAGAAGGGCCTAATGGATATCCTTTGATCAACGCTCAGTATTTGGGAGAAACTAGGTCATTCACGCCAACTCAAGTTCTGGGGATGGTTCTTTCCGATTTGAAGAGCATAGCTGAAAAGAATTTAAATTCAGCCGTTGTAGATTGCTGCATTGGAATACCTGTTTATTTCACTGATCTCCAGAGAAGAGCTGTTATAGATGCTGCTACAATTGCTGGCTTACGCCCTCTTCATCTCGTACATGAGACTACAGCTACTGCTTTAGCTTATGGCATCTATAAGACCGATTTACCAGAAAATGAACCACTGAATATTGCTTTTGTTGATGTTGGGCACGCGAGTATGCAGGTCTGCATTGCTGCCTTTAAGAAAGGTCAGCTGAAGATTTTGGCTCATTCTTTTGATCGCTGTTTAGGTGGAAGAGACTTTGATGAAGCACTTTTCCAGTATTTTGCTGCCAAATTCAAGGTCGAATATAAGATTGATGTCTATCAGAATGCTAGGGCTTGCCTAAGGTTGCGTGCTGCTTGTGAAAAGTTGAAGAAGGTTCTCAGTGCGAATCCAGAGGCTCCCCTGAATATTGAGTGCTTGATGGATGAGAAAGATGTGCGAGGTTTCATCAAGAGAGATGAGTTTGAGCAAATTAGCACTCCCATTTTGGAACGTGTGAAAAAGCCATTGGAGAAGGCTCTAGCAGATGCTGGATTGACTGTTGACAATATACACTCTGTTGAGGTTGTTGGTTCAGGCTCTAGGGTTCCTGCTATAATTAAGATATTGACAGAGTTCTTTGGGAAGGAGCCTAGACGTACAATGAATGCTAGTGAATGTGTAGCCAAAGGAAGTGCGCTGCAATGCGCTATTCTTAGTCCCACATTTAAAGTGCGGGAATTTCAGGTAATGATCAGTTTTTTAGAACTAATGAAATTTTTTCTAGGTTTTATTGATATTCTGAATTAATTGTATGACAAGACTTAGATCCACATGAACCTATTTCCCATATTTATCAAATCCACATGAACCTATCTCTCGTCATTGTTAATTTGCTTGTGATGGTGAATTATGTAATAATTTCATGCTTGATACAAACTTCTCTGTTTTCAGATGACCACTTCGAAATTTGAAAGTGCTATCTAGATAGAAAATGGTTAGTGTATTGGAAGTGAATTACCTAAAAAGTGGACGTGTATTGTAGGGTGATTCTTTGCATTATAGCTTGTTTTGACCGTCCTTATATAATATACTCTTCTGTCGCTATAGGACCATGTGCTTTACATAAAAATTCCTTCTGGAGCAATGCTCCAGCAATTTAGAAGAATAAAGTGTTTTGGAGTACTAACAGTTGCGCTTTTACTATTTTGTTTGATGCATGCCCAACTTGAAGTTTACATTGGTCAATCAGCTAATGTGAAGTTATCTCATGGTAAATGGATTAAATTTGTTTATTTTCTTTTTACAGGTTAATGAGAGTTTCCCCTTCCCCATTGCTTTGTCATGGAAAGGTTCTGCCGGAGATACACAAAATGGACCCTCGGAGAATCAGCAGAGCACTGTTGTATTTCCTAAGGGTAATCCGGTACCAAGTGTGAAGGCTTTGACTTTCTACAGATCTGGCACATTCACAATAGATGTGCAATATGCTGATGTCAACGAAGTGCAGGCACCTGCAAAGATCAGTACATACACGGTATAGTTTTTTTGTCTTTCTTGTTTGAGTGCTTGAGTTCATGCCATACAGATCATACTATTACCTTTGCTTGACATTTTGGGTTTGCTGAGGTGCAGATTGGACCTTTTCAATCGACAAATGGTGAAAGGGCAAAATTGAAGGTCAAAGTGCGCCTAAATCTTCATGGTATTGTCTCAATTGAGTCGGCAACGGTAAGAGCTACCATTATTTCATATGATTGTATAGTTGGTGTTCAATAATTAATCATACTGTATTGTGGAGTTTCACTTGACTGTCAAAGTAATGAACTGCTGAAGCTAATCTCAACCATAATTGAGTTTTTTCTTCAACTTACTTTTTCAAAAATATTCGGCTTACACAAAAAGAGAAGCCATCATAAAATACCTTTTTTGTTTTGTTTATGTCTCCAGTACAATTAGTCCCCTACTAAAGTATTGCATCTGTTACCCGATAGTGAACTTCTATCCATAAGTCTCTGTATGAATGGTCCCTACTAAAATATTGCATCATTTATCATTAGTGGGCTTTGTATTATTAAGCTATATTCTAATTGGTGTTGGGAAAAGCTGTTAATTGATTTTACTAATTTGAGAACTGGTAATATAAGCTATATGTTCCTTTTTAACTGTATAAGATCTTGCTGTTGTATTTTCTAGGAATTCATTGATTACCGGAGAAGAATTATGCAATCTTTTTATAAATGAATTAGGAGGTGATACGTGAAAAGTTTACTCATTGATTTTTAATAATGTGCAACTATGAATAGTTCAGGGACATAAAATTTTCAATTCGGTGAATACTTACTTCATTTCCATCAAGAATAGAGAGCTGGAGGGCTGTTTTGATCGTGGGTAGTCCAATAGATATGCTTCATAACAAGTTGTGTGTTTAAGGTTCAGTTCTATGACTGTAGTAGCATACTGTTCCTGGAAGTGGTTAATCTTTATACATACTTGAATATGAACTGGTGTATCTTGATGCAGCTCCTGGAAGAGGAAGAAGTGGAAGTTCCAGTTGTGAAGGAATCAGCCAAGATGGAAACTGACGAGGCTCCTCCTGCTCCCTCGAGTACTGCTGAAAGTGATGTGAATATGCAAGATGCTAAGACTGAGGGACCTAGAGCCGAAAATGGTGTGCCAGAGTCAGAAAAGGCAGCTCAGATGGAAACTGATGTGAAGGTTAGCTTATGTTTCCCAACTTAGTTATATATATGCTTTTTGTTGGTTATTGAGTCATTCGTCTCACCTTGTCTTTAGTAGGGTTGATAATTTTGATTTTTCTTTTCCTGCTATTCCTTCTTCCTGTACTGTTTTATGAGAACTCTAGTTATCTATTTCCAAGTTTTGCTTTCCTTAGCGTCCAACTTTAGTTATCCTTGTAAATTGCTGCGCTATAGGTTGCTTCTATTATTCTTTTGGGGTATGCAAACTTGAATTGAGCTATCTTTATGCCTAGTTGCAATACCAATTTGCGACAATGCTGACTTCATGATCAACTTTATAATATTGTTTGTGAGTGAACATACTCTTATTCTATGTTAACAGGCCGAGGCTCCAAAGAAGAAGGTAAAGAAAACTAATGTGCCTGTGGCAGAAGTTATATATGGAGGAATGGCAGCTGCAGATGTGCAAAAAGCTATCGAGAAGGAATTTGAGATGGCACTGCAAGATCGAGTTATGGAGGAGACGAAAGACAAAAAGAATGCTGTTGAGGCCTATGTGTATGACATGCGTAACAAGGTATGTGCAAGTTGCCTTGGTCTTGCAAGCACTTTAATCAATATTGGACCAACACCTTTTCTGTGTCTGCAGCTTCATGACAAGTATCAAGACTTCGTATTAGAATCAGATAGAGAACAGTTGCTTTCTAGACTCCAGGAGGTGGAGGATTGGCTGTATGAGGATGGTGAGGATGAAACCAAAGGGGTTTACGTTGCTAAACTGGATGAGCTCAAAAAGGTGAGTTTCCTTAATTCATTGCCCTTCTATTTCTTAGTTTTGAAGTTGATGGTGTATCTATATATAAAGTTAGGTAAAGTGCAAATATGGAGTCATTCAAGGTCTCATACATGTGGATGACCCAATTCATGTCTATCGTGCCACATAAGTAATCATGTATATGCATACAAGTATTGAATATTGGACAAGTGTAGTAATCAATATTTGTAGTCAGATTTTAAAATCAATTTAAAAACTGAACTCTTCTATAAGTATATTTCTTAGTAGTGATCATTATTAATCTTATTCTGTAATATTTGATTTATTAGATTTACAAACCATGTTATATTTCAAACTAATTAATGTTCTTTCATACTCGTATAACAAGTTACTAATGATAATCAATTCTAAATACTTTTCCAAATTATGAATAATAACTTGCAATGCTAGGCATACGCTTTTGATCCCGTATCTTGGCATGGGGTTACAACTAGTTTTAACTAAAGTGCAAACCTTGCAGCAAGGTGACCCTATTGAGGAGCGTTACAAGGAGCACACGGAGAGGGGTCCCGTGATTGACCAACTCGTGTATTGCATCACCAGTTACAGAGAAGCAGCGATGTCAACTGATGCCAAGTTCGAGCACATTGATTTGGCAGAGAAGCAAAAGGTACATTCGTCAACCAACTGAAATGACTAATTAATTGATTGTGTATGATTTTTGGCAGAATCGTGAGTCGCTTTCTGTTTCTTCTGTTCAGGTTTTGAATGAATGCGTCCAAGCTGAGGCTTGGCTGAGAGAGAAAAAGCAACAGCAGGATACGCTTCCGAAACATGCAGCTCCAGTTCTTCTGTCTGCTGATGTGAGGAAAAAGGCTGAAGCTCTTGACAGGTATTGCGAAATTGCTGTTTTACATATTTGATTCTGACAACGAAATTAGTTTTGATGCATATATGATTATTTACTATTTGGGCCTCATACACATAAGGAGCACATATTATCCATTATAAACAGCATACTAGACTTGACCCGTGTTTGAATGTCTGACAGAGATTATGGTCAAAACATATTTAAAATACATATTTATCATTCATTACACAATAGATTTATTCATAATCTGCAACATTATATTGCATTGTATAATTCAAAGTTAATTATATTTGTAACAACTAGGAACCTTATCTTAAAGTCTAGAATTCAACTCTTTTAGACAGACCGATAGTCATACTTGGTTATTTAGGTTGCACAGTAGTACCCAGTTTAGGCATCTACAAGTGCGTTTAGTTGAGTTGCTTCAGTGGTTGTTTATGGTCAGGGGCGTAAATTTTGGTGATTTATATTCTGGAAAGGCATTAGTTAAATTTGGGCAAACAGTGTAGTGTCACATCTTCGATTTTTTTGCACATAGCTTGCAATATCTTGTTGTTCTTTATGTGATAATGAGATAATCTAATACTTAAATTCCATATAACAGGTTTTGTAGGCCAGTAATGACAAAACCAAAGCCGGCAAAGCCAGTGACCACCGAAGCACCATCCCCAGCATCCTCACAAGGAGGTGAGCCCAGTTCTCAAGGGGCAAACACTGCCGAATCCAGCCCTGGTGCCGACACAAATGACACTGCAGGATCTGGAGAAGTACCTCCAACTGCTGCTGAGCCTATGGACACCGACAAATCTGAAGGCGCACCACCAAACTCTGCTTAAGTTGGTTGGTACGCAATTGTTATTGCCAAATATTTCATGCCGGTTTATTTGTCACTTTGTATGACTAGAAAACATGAACTTGGGACATTTAAGATGCTTGAAAATTATCATTATATTATGATCCTGTTTTTGAGAAGGAATTGTAAGAAGTAGCGCTTAAAGTCGAGATTATTCTCCCTTTGGTTTAAGGGCGTGTCGAGTCCTCCAATGCTGCCTTCGATTTTTTTTTTTTTTACGTATATGGAATTTTGCCTTATTTAATGAGATACTTTACTCTGGATATGGAGATGTAAGAAAAGTCATTTTTTGTGTTTTTATTTTACTGTTTCTCGTCTTTTGTCATTTACGTTTGTGTTTTCGTGTTCCTTCTTTTTCCCTTCTGCATTTGGGATCAGATTATGATTGTCTTGGCAATTCACCTGACGATTGACCCCATTGTGAGATACACGAAAACGGTGATATATCGAAGGTGGTGATTGATGTGTGTATTCACAGGATCATTAGATAAGGACACAATTGATATTTCATTCATCTATTCTGTGAAAAGATTTTCACTCTTGTATCAAAGATAAAAAGAAAAAGAAATATATTGATGGTCGAATACAAAGCACAGGACTGATGTTGCAAAGAATAAATTTTAACGTAAGAGTCTAGTTCCGAAAAATTTGTCAAAATTGTGCAGTTATTAGTATGGTCTTGTTGAAGTCGAATTTAATGCTAATATTGTTCAAAGCTGAATCTATGATATAAATTTATTCTTTATAATTAGATTTAAAGTGAAATTTTGTGTGTGAGTTATGGCCTTGACAGGTCCAAAATATTGAAAATCAGATTATTCTTTTGGAAAAATCTAACATACATAAATTCAATGGAACCGGCAAATCAAGCACTATAAAATACAAGATAAGTTGGTGAAATATGTATAAATCAGTTACGTCAAATAGTGTTAAATAGATTAATTTTATTGGAACCCCCTCCATCTTATAATTTTTTATCGAATTCTTGTTTTATAGTTTTGTACTTTTTTTTTTTTATTTTCTTTTATAAGTTTATGTAAGAGTAACATGTAATAGTTATTAGTTAGAGGCGTTAAACAGCATATCACGTTAAAATAAATCGTAAATTCGATTAAAATTTAAATGTTAAGTTGCATAAATTAAATAGAGCTTCAACTATTTTGAAAATTGTTTAAAACAATTTAATTTAATAATCACGTGATTAATTCCGTGAAAAAAAATTAATAAATCGAACTAACAGTGCACAATTTTTTAAATTAAAAGTATTGAGTTTGAAAAATAAAATACTTCTTTTGACGATCTCTTACACCACGAAAATAAATTTTTCCCCTAATTTTTACACAATCGATTAAAAGTTGCCATTTTTCACTCTGCATAGCTCTTCTCAAACTCTGGATTTCCCAGGTATGTATGTATATATGTTTTTCTCCATTTTTCTTCATTTTTTCTTAGCTGAAGTTCATGATTTCATTATGACTTATGCTTCTATCATGCTTATATTGAATTGAATGAACTGAATAATTATTTCGAATTAGGTTCTCTCTTTTTTCTGGCCCATGTATTGAATTACTTTTGTTTATTATCAGGTAGTGTAATTTGGAGTTTTAGAATTGAATGTTTGATTTGAGCTGCGTGGGTTCAAGGAAAATGGTGGCGAAATCTATCGGCTCGAGGCGAGGGATTTCCACTTGCTCTTGTTTATTCGAGAGAATCAAGCAGACAGGTTAGAAATTTATGCGAACATATTTAGGGTTTTGGCTATTTGATTTTTGTTGATTATTGAATATATTATTGACTGATAAGTGTTGTGTAATGGCTACTTAGTGTATTATATTTCAGTATTTCAAACATTATTCTTATGGGCAGTGCTTTGATATGACACTAGGAAATGAAAAAAAAATTCTACTACTTATTTCTGCAGAAAATGAAATCGTTCAAATGTTTCGGTTGGGAAGTCCGAAGGATGACACACCGAATTTTGGCAACCCCATAAGGAAGAAGACCTCGGGAAGGACGCTTGACGAGAGGTTTATAAGGATCTTGAAGATATTTAAGTGGGGCCCGGATTCAGAAAAGGCCCTCGAGGTTTTGAAATTGAAAGTTGATCATAGATTGGTTCGTGAGGTTTTGCAAGTAGATGTGGAGATCAATGTGAAAATGCAGTTCTTTAAGTGGGCTGGAAAGAGGCGGGATTTTGAGCATGATTCTACTACTTACATGGCTTTGATTCACTGTCTCGAGGAAGCAGGGTCATCTGGTGGAATGTGGAAAATGATCCAAGAAATGGTTAAGAGCCCGTGTGCTATTGCCCCGGTCGATCTGTCTGAAATTGTGAAAATTCTCGGCAGGGGCAAAATGGTAAATAAAGCACTCTCGATCTTTTACCAGGTTAAGAACCGAAAATGCAAGCCAACCGCTAGCACATATAACTCCATGATTTTGATGCTGATGAAAGAGGGTCATCATGAAAAAGTTCATGAGCTATATAATGAGATGTGCAGTGAAGGTAATTGTTTTCCCGATACAGTAACATACAGTGCTCTAATATCCACGTTTGGAAAATTGGGGCGTGACGATTCAGCAATTAGGATGTTTGAGGAAATGAAAGAGAATGGTTTATATCCCACTGCAAAAATATATACTACTTTATTAGCTATTTATTTCAAACTAGGTAAGGTTGAAAAGGCATTAGCATTAGTGAAAGAGATGAAAGACACGGGTTGTGCACTAACTGTGTATACGTATACTGAAATGATAAGAGGGCTTGGGGCTAATGGGAAGGTTGAAGAAGCTTATTCGGTATTTCTAAACATGCTAAACGATGGTTGTGAGCCAGATGTGGTGTTAATTAACAATGTCATAAATTTTTTGGGGCGAGGGGGGCGTTTGGTTGATGCTATTAAGGTTTTCGAAGGAATGGGATCTTTGAATTGTGTTCCAAATGTGGTGACTTACAATACTATTATCAAATCTCTGTTCGAATCAAAAGCCCCATTATCTGAAATCACGTTGTGGTATGAGAAAATGAAGTCTAGTAGTGTTAGTCCTAGCTCTTTTACTTATTCCATTCTTATAGATGGATTTTGTAAGAAAAATTGTTTAGAAAAAGCGCTTTTAATGCTCGAGGAAATGGACGAGAAGGGTTTTCCGCCATGTCCATCCGCGTATTGCAGCTTAATCAACGCTCTCGGTCGAGCCAAACGATACGATGCAGCTCATGAACTATTTCAAGAACTTAAAGAAAATTCTGGTTCATCGAGCGCTCGTGTATATGCAGTGATGATAAAGCATTTCGGGAAATGTGGGCGTTTATCTGAGGCCGTTGATCTTTTCAACGAGATGAAAAGGCTCGGTTGTAAACCAGATGTGTATGCTTATAATGCGCTCATGTCGGGTATGGTGAGAGCTGACATGGCAGATGAAGCTCAATCGTTGATTCGAACTATGGAAGAAAATGGTTGTGTACCTGACCATAACTCGTACAATATTATCTTGAACGGTTTGGCTAGGACGGGCGGGCCCCACAAGGCTATGGATATGTTTGAGAAGATGAAAAATTCGAACATGAAGCCTGACGGGGTGTCGTATAATACTCTCCTAGGTTGTCTTAGCCGTGGCGGTATGTTTGAAGAGGCTGCAAAGGTTATGAAGGAGATGCGCGAGAATGGTTTTGAGTATGATGTGATAACTTATTCTTCGATGCTTGAGGCCATTGGTAAAGTCGATGAGGATTTGAAATGAACAGCTTCATGAACAAGACATTGAATGCCTTCATCACATGTAACGGTTTTTGCTTTTGTTTTTTCAATTTTATTTGTATTGTTTGGGCAAAAGTTATCTGATGGGGACATTATAGATTTTAATTGTAAGTGATGTTATAACCACATATTGGAAAGGAAAAAAACCATCAGGGTTTTGTGCACAAAACGGGATAGAAAATCACATGTATAAATTTGACCACAATGAATTTTGGATTACTGTGAAATTTTTGGAATTTTTTTCCTTCTGTAGATCTTATGTGGTGCTAAGGAAGAGGATAGGTTGAGCTTTACTCAAATTTTTAATACCGTTTTACTATTTGTACACAGGCTGGGCAATAATTGGTCCGCAAAAGGAGATATAGAATTGCATTCCTACCGAAGATTCATGGTGAGCGCTTGAGACTGTTATTGTTCTTGTTTTTCATATCTTCGAAAATCAAATTTGATGTTGGCTTGGATGTGGTTTGATACATGTCTATTTAGCTTGGTGGATCAAATCCAAGTATATGGGAAAGTTTTCATATAAATTCTCCAAAAAGTGAAGGTTATTTGCTTAACATTTTAATCTTATAGTTTTCGATTCGCTATTGGCATTGCTGCTAAGGTCTTGATTCAAAGATTATGCTATTAAGATATTATACATAAACCTAGGTGTTACTTAGAGATAGGAGCCGAATTATTTGATATTCGATCCTGTGTTGATTGGACTGAATGGACTTTCTTGTTTTGTTTTACTAGTCTGATCAAAACGGCTCGACTATTTACATCAGGATTACGTTTCAACACTTTTTATATCGTTCTTCGTGAATTAGCAAGCAATATCTGTAGTTCATAGATAGATACATATAATCTACTCAAACTTCGTTTTCTCGATACAGGTTCCGCTGATATGCATAATCTCCAGCAAAATTTGGTGGGTTGAATGTTGATGGGGGGCAGATTGAGTTTCCAAATTTCGAGGCTCGGGTTTTTGGGTTAGTATATATATAAGCATGTTGATGGTTTTAATGCTAAAGCTGTTCCTTTTTTTTTGGTATAAAGGCTAATCTAGTCATTAGAGTTAATCTGTTTTTTTTCTGATTTGAAATGGGATCGTTTTTGTCCTCGTTGAGACGATTTAGATTCAGATTCAGGTTCAGGTTCAGGTTCAGGTTCAGGTTCGAGTGTCGTTTGAATAGAGAATTTTTCAGTGTAGACAAATGACTGTAATAATGTACATGAGATTCCATTGTTGGTAATGGTAAGAGACATGAATTTTGGATCTTTCATCATTTCTATGGCAACAAAGATACTTGAACTTATTATAGATTCAAGATTCTATCATGCAAATTCATTTGAAAAATCTATTTTTTGAGTTCATTCAACAAATTCAAATTATTATAGATTCAAATTCAAATTCGAGATAAAATAAATAATATATATAACAAAGTTACGCATTTTTTGCCAAAAGAATGAGAACTGTCGAATTGGCTTTTTACGAGAGAAAAATAATTTTATAAACAGTAAAAAAAACTGATCAAACAATGTTGTATTAATTGTTTTCACAAATCAGTGACGATAGATAATACAAATTTTAGTAGCAATTTATTGTAAATAGTACGTGTATTGCAGGTTTTATACACATTTATTAACACAATTCGAAAATCAAATAAACATGAATATTAATATTTAGAATCAATATGAATAAAAAAATTCAGCCACCTTTCTAAAAACTAAATAAATCAACATATTTTATTTGATTAAATTCTAAATTGTTGGTCCCGGCGGGGCTCGAACCCGCGACCTTCGGCTCATAAGACCAACGCTCTAACCAACTGAGCTACGGGACCAATTGTGTTTGCCAACTAAAAGTTTTCAATGAATATACTATGAGATATCAAATTTCTTGCCCAATGTATCTAAAAAGAATACGATACGATACGTACATAATACATAAATTCATTTTATATAGTGTACCGAGTACAAATACAAGCCTTGACAATAGAAACACGATACATCGTTGAAAAAAGGAATAAGCCAAATGCCATAAAAACACGACGTATTTAAATCTATCTCGAAAACCATATGCAAAGCTCAAGAATGGACAAATAATATAAATGAGTAAAACATAATACATTCATTCATTCAACCCTGCCAACTAATACCAACTTCATAACTCAGTTAAGGACAACCTCAGTACCAAACCACATTTAAGATTTCCATTTTGTCTCATGCAGTCAAAAATCGACAAAATGTAATAAGAGACGTGTTACAAATATCAGCGAATAACTATTTATCGTCTATCGTAAGAATTTCCTGAGACATACGAGCTTTTCGACTCAAATTACAGCAAGAAATAGCATAAGGGCATTATTAGCTATCAATTATGGAAATTTACTCAGTCATTAGTTGTCTTCAGATCAGTTCCAGCTGCATAACCACAGAAAATACTTACAGATATACACAATATACAGTTGTTGCCATTTCAATCTTTACATTTAATGGTAATATTTAGTAACACTTTATAATTGCTAAATTCTCATTTAAGCCTCATAATAAGCAACAAAGCTGGCATTAAAAGAATATTTGCAACACATAAACAGCATATTTACGATTGGAATTCAACGAAAACTAAGTAAAAAGACGAAACATGGTCACAAAATGGACTATTTGTACCCAAAACAAAAGGTAAAATGAAAAAGAGTAATTCTTGAGGAGTCCCGAGATAATCCTTCCAAATTGTTAGTCTCTGTGATAGTTAAAATCTCGGGACACCTAAGAACGACGAATCATTAGCAAATCACAAATTATGCAACAAATAATAGCGATAAACAAAAAGAATGGACAAAACAAATGAAGTTGAACTTAATTCCTTTAATCATAAATAGACTAACTAATAGTTCCACATATTACTTTCTCATCATATCTAGCATATCAAGAAAAGAAAAAAACCCGACGAGGGCTACAAAACACAACAAGGATAAGCAATTCATCATCTTCAGACAAAGCTACAAATAAGACCGAACAAAAACTAAACTAACCACTAACGTTCTCGCCAGACACATCATTGTCTTCATCATCTCCACGTCGAATCTTCACAATCTCTGCTAAACCCCTCTTAAAAATCTCCCTCTTTTCGATTTCCAAATCTCTAAGAAAATCCATTCGCATTTTCTCGAGCTCCACCATTTGCTCTCTCTTATAAAGCTCGGTCTTTTTATATATGTCGCTAAATTTTTCAATAGAATCCGCTAGCAATTTAAGCGAAGATGCATTGGAAAGATTCTTTTTCCTCTTTGGTAAAACACTCTCAGATTCATCTTCCTCACCGCCCAAAGATTCCGAATCTCCAGGACTATCCCTCATCTCATTAACTTTAGGGTTCTTGAGTACATATTGCCCCGACTCGACCCCACACGAAAGGCCCGCCGCTTGTTGTTGCAACGGTGACGATAATAGCGAATCCATTAACTTGTAATAAATCCAATTGTTGGCGGGCCCACCCGGCTTCATTTTCTCCTTTTTGTACTTCTTCTTCAATGTGTCCAAACGGTTTCGACACTGGGTGTCGGTCCTTTCGATTTTCGATCCTTGCGAAACCTTTTCGGCGACCTTTTGCCATTCTTCGGAGCGGAGACTTTTTCGCCCTTGTTTGAGAAATCTATCGCCCCACGCATTGAGTAAGGCGAATGTCTCGTGCTCGGTCCAATCGGTGAGTGGGTTTCGTCCACCATGTGATGGCTTTGGTGCTGACGAGGACGGTGGTGGTGGTACTCGAGGGGCAAATTTGTAACTTGACAATAGGGTTTTTAGCTTTTTCTTCTTTTGATGCTTTAAATCACCATAGTCATCATCATTATCATCGTCATTAAAAGCTTCGAAATCATCTTTACGTATCCTTTGAACACCAGATCCTTCTTCATCATCATCATCATCGTCATCGTCATCATCATCGATTACTACTACTTCATCACCTATGCCATCATCATCATCGTCATCATCATCATTATCATCATCCTCGGCATAAGAACCCCGAGGATAACCGACATTGCCATAAGGGTCATGAGGGTATTTCACATCATCTTCACCATCCGCCATGTCCAAAGAATAAGATTAGTAATATTTATCTACCTTCTAGTTTCCTAAATCACAAAATTCAACCAAAAACCCTGAATCCCATCAATGCCAAGATCACAAGATTTCTTCTTGAATCACCTATTTACATTAAAAAATCATATCAACATTGCTATAACTATGCAACAAAATTTATGTCAAAATGGCATACTTCTAACTCAATTTGATGAACTTTACCCTACAGTAAGCTTACACTAGTTATGACTTATGAGAGTAAAAATTCATATATTTATGATCACCAACTACATAGATCACTTCATAGAAACATCCAATTCACAATTAATTAATAACAAATACACTTCATAATTAATGATAAATCATACGACCCATAAACAAGAACAAAATATACAAAGGCACCGCATAATCCCACTTGATTAACATCAAATCTTTACAAATCCCACTAAATTAAATTCCAAAATTAGAAAAACCAAATTAAAATCTTACCTCAAAAGGCTCAAATTACACACTTGAAACGCCTTCAGGATTCAAGCTTTTCCCGGAAAATAACAAAGTAATTTCCTGAACTCAACAAGGATATAATCATTTAAAAGCTCAGGAAGGCGAAATTCTCAAGGGGAAAAGGGATTTGAATTCACGTAAAACGTGATGAAATTGTTGAGAATTTGGTGATTTTTGGAGGCTTTCTCACTGAAAGTTAAATAGGGCGCATGACTTTTGGGGATAGAGACGAGGATGAGCAATTGTTAGGTGGTGGTTGCTAAAATGCGCCGAGGTGCGCTCACTTATTTTGGCGCTATCTCAATCTCACCCAACTTTGGGCCCACAAGATGAAATTTGAGATTTTCTTTACATTAAAGCTCAAACGGTAACAAATAATTCTATTACTAATCGAGTTTAATAAATCGAGAATATTTATATATATATATATTATATTTGTGGAAGAAAAATGTATTTTTTTTAATAATCAAATTTCATACGAGTCGTCTTTTTCTTAAGAAAATAGAGGAATAATTATTTTATTGATAAAATAAATCATCTAGGTTAATAAGCCTTCTCTATTTTTTAACATGACGAGTATTTTTTATACATTTTATATTTCCTTTTGATGTAGTGTAAATTATATGCATACATGATATGTACACACATTTAAGAAAATAACATTAATATTTGTTCTTAAAAATGATGAAAATTTGATAAATACAATTTAATTATTGATTAAATTAAAGCAATCTTTTCAATATGTGTTATTTTATTTTAGAGTAGCATTCACCTTTATATGTTAATTTATTTAATATATGAAGGGTAAAATTAATAGTATAAATTAAGTGTGTATAACAAATGTAAAACAAGGAAATTATAGTTCATAAATCATAACACAAAAATGAGTAAATTAATGATTTGTGCTTATTGTAAATTTAAATATTTTTCGTTGGTCGTTAGTCGTTGGGTCGTTAATTTCGTTATCGAACGTTAACCGTTAGATGACGTTGGTCTCGTTATTTATCGTTAGTCGTTAGCTGTTATAGGACATTATTCTCGTTATTAATTGTCAGTCGTTAGTTGTATAGGGCGTTATTCTCGTTATTGACGGTTGCAGAAATAAAGAATTACATTACTATCTGTACAATTTTGTCGTTTATAAACTCGTTTAAAAGTCTTCGACATATACGCCAAATAATCATTTCGAATGTTTTACGTAAAATTATTGATAATTTAGAATAACTTTACAAATTACAACCTAAGATATTTCTTTCATCATAGCTACTTAAATATAAAATTTACATTCATGCTACAAAAAAATTGTCCATTGCAAGAAAACATGGCATTTCAAAAATAATAAAAATAAAATAATAAATAACAAAAAAAATCAAAAAAAGAAATTCGAGCACTTTTAGTATACAAATAGGTCATTAATTATATACCAATTCTTTAAACATTCACATTTTCTTACCTTATATATACATATATGGTAATTTCTCAATTGAATTTAATGGAAGGACCTATCTTTATTATGATTTAATGTATCCAACTCATTTTATTCCTTTACAAATAAGCAAAACAATGAAATAATTTATATAAAAATACTCCTCACTCCATTTTTATTCTACAAATTTACATTTTATCTCTAAGAATTGAATATCACACCAACCATGTGAATTTTGGTTCATCTCTGCATATAAATCACCATGGCCTCGAGTTTTATCGTGTTTATAGTCCGTTTTTATTTTAAAAAAAAGTACCCCACAAAAGATTCCTTTGTTTTTTTCTCAACTAAATTTTTTTTTTAATTATTTATGATGCAAAAATTACATGACAATTCACTATAAAATTTGTTGCATTTCTACACAGTTTGATAGAAAAAAAAAAAGAAGTCAAGAAAAGCTCTCTTTCATGGAGTTTTCATATTCACAATTCACAAAATCCAGGTATTTCTTTCATTATTATTTATCATTAATTTACTAATTAATTAAGTTCATTTTTTTATTTTGAAGTTGAAGTACAATAAGTTCTAAAGTTTAATTAATTTATCACCAAGATTATCTTTTTCACTTCATTTTTGCTAAATAAATTTGTTTTTAGGAATTCATATAAGAGAATGTAAATGCTCAATACATTTTTGTGCTAATTTCATAGAAATTCTCAAGACAAAGATCAATTTTTTTTACTTTTAATACATACAATTACGTGAAGTGAGTTTTTTTTTTTTTTTGTAGTTTTTTTCATGCTAATAAAATTATTTTCAGAAGAACATCATAGAATGTATATGGATTTGAAAGACCAATAATTGTTGGATTTATATAAACTGGATTTTGCCTGATTTTAATCTTTCAAATACGCATGAAATCCTCCATATTTGTTTTTATTTTTTATTTTAATTTAGTTTTAGTCTAGCTTTATAAAAGAAAAAGATTGTTTTACTTTATTTTATTTTGCAGTGTAATAAAATAATACAAGATTATCATACTCATTTCTCATACTCTAAAAATCCAATTTCCTTAAAACTATAATAATTTCTCTGGACATTATTTTCTCATTGTCGATTTATAATTTACTGCTTTTAATTCAATTCATTCCACATACTGTCACACATATGGTTAATTAATTTGTTGTAACTAGATTCTTATCTATATATATATAAATTTTTTGTCATCATTCTTTATGGGCCCATATTCAATAATTAATTTTTGCTTATTTATATACAATTTGTAGGTCATATGAATCATCTTTGTCACAAAAGGTAGGTTTATCCTATATAAACATGTTAATCCTTGATGACAAGCCATTTGAGAACCCTCATATTGTTTTCCAACCCAAAAATTTGACAAAAACCCTTGTCGAATCCAATACAATATCGTCGAATTTTGATATATCGATAGTCGAAGTCGAAAACCATAGTTCAAACCAGATCAAACAGTGTATATTATCCAGATACGGATTAACTATTGACCGTAATCACTTCAACATTGCGCCAAACGCGTTCCCCTTAACGACGTGCACGAAGCATGGAAATGTAGGGTTTTTACCCTGGGAGTATATCAGTATAATGCCTGAGTATACTCTTACAATTCACAGATACCCGGTTTTTCGAGTGGTTCACAGTTTCGAAGACTGTATTTTGGAGTTCCCAGATAGTCAAAATGATTTGTTTGCAAAGAATTGTGGCCAATGCTACAAGAATATATCAAAAGACGAAGATATTTATATGTACAGGTGAGTAATTTTTTGCTAAAAAAAAAATACTTTATTTGGAAATTTTATATATAATTAACGGGTTTTTTTAATGGTTTTTTTTTTTTACGATTTTGTAGGGGCGACACATTTTGCAGCCCGGATTGTCGTCGTGATGCATCAGTAGCTCATCACTTGTACAAGAAAATGATGAAAGAAATGGAAAAGACTAATGAAAATAATTCTATCTTTAGCGATAACGAAGAAACTATTTTCGTTATAGCTATTTGATGATTATGAGTGTGGATAATTTTAATTTGTGAAACTTATGGATTTTGGTGAGATTGTAATATCTTTTTGAATTGTATAATGTTTCCTTTTGTTAATTTTTTCCTTATTTTATTAACAAAGTAATTTATAAAAATACCTGCAAGATAGTATAATTTTTAAAAATACCTGCAAAAAGAGTTTGCTTCATTTTAATTCTTTTAGTACACATAACATCCTCGATATTTGAGTTTTAAAAAAAAATAACTTTTTTCTAGCCTTATAAAACTCTTGTTCAAGATTTTAATATTTGAACTCAATCAACTTTTTCAACAAATACTTTTGTACACTCAATTAAAGTAGTGTTTTACTTCATTTTATTTTCCAATGATACATAAGAATACAAGATTAGTTAAGTTCTTTTCTTTTGCCAAATCAATTTCCTTATTAAAAATATCTAAATTTCTTTAGAACTACTATTTCTATGGGCATTGTTTTTCTCATTTTCAATTTTATGCATTTTTTATTTATTACTTTTGATTGCTGGTGAATTAGTAATTGACACCAGGCCTTATGGGCCGGCCCCTTAAGGCCAGCTCAATAGGCTTAAGGGGCTACCCTTTAAGGCTGTTGGGCCAAATCGGCCCATTCCGTTTTGGTTTGTGGTCTAATTTAATTTTTATTATTAGTATATTATTGGGATAAATGCAAATAACCCCACGTGAAATATTTTATTAGCTAAAAATCTCATGTGAAAAAAATATTTTATTAGCTAAAAACCTCATGTGAAAAAAATATAGGCTAAAAAATCCCTGGGAAAATTTTAAATTGCATAAAACCCCTTGTGAAAAAAAATTGGCTAAAAACTCTCTGTGAAATTTTCAAATTGCATGAAACCCCCTGTGAAAAAAATATAGCCTAAAAATACCCTGTAAAATTTTTAAATTTACAAATTAATTAATAGCACTAATAATCAAATTTTAGGATATTAATTAAACTTTATCCAACAATTAATTTTCAATGTAGTTATATTTCGTAATGGTAAAATTTTACAAGGGATTTTTAGGTTATATTTTTTCACATGGGGTTTCATGCAATTTGAAAATTTCACAAGGGGTTTTATGGTATATTTTTTTCACAGGGGATTTCATGCAATTTAAAAATTTCATAGGAGGTTTTTAACCTATATTTTTTTCAAGGGGGTTTTCAGCCAATAAAATATTTCACGTGGGTTATTTACATTTATCCCTTATTTATATAATGAAACGAAAAATAAAAATTGAAAATGTTTAAAAACAAAAAAAGAAAACACTTGGAGAGAGGTATTTATTTATTTATATAATGAAATGAAAAATAAAAATTGAAAATGTATAAAAACAAAAAAAGAAAACACATGGAGAAAGGTATGAGGACAAGCTTCTTCACTTCACTTATCCCTCAACAATCAGAGAAAGCTAAAGAAAACAAGCTATGGGATTTGTGACAGGGAGTTTTTGCTATCTCCACTCTCCACTCTGCAATTCTCTTTTCCCCACCATATACCCTTCGCAATGTTCTTTTCAGCCCCCATTTTTGTTAACTTCTCGAAGAAATGCGATATCCCAGAGAAAGAACAGAGCAGCCATGGCTTGTCTGCAAAAAGAAAATCCGAAACCCGACAATTATTGCGCCAGGAGAGTGATAATTTTCATGGGCTTTGCTGCAATTCCACTTTTGAACATGAGGGCTCAAGGAATTGAAGGCGTTGCAGTAGGTTTGTGGGATTTTTTTTTTTGTTTTGGATTTTATTTTGAATTGGGTTTTTTACTCACTTGTTAATGTGATTGATATGTTTTATGTGCTTCATTTTCACATAGCTTACTGATAATGTATGCTTGTATTAGGCTGCTTTTCAGTAGATTGTGTAAAATGAATTTTGTAATGAGTTATAGAAGTAAAATTATTAAAAATGGGAATTTTTATGTTTAATATTGGACTGTATATTGTAATGCTGGTATTCTATAACATTGTTCAATGTAGTAGTACCCGAAACGGATGTTTGTTAGTGTGATAATTGCATCTATTCCGTAGATAACTTTCTAATTTTAATCAAGTACTTAGGGACTGCTTTCATGAATTGAAAAGTTATAAGAACAAAATGTCGTTATCTTGATGAACAAAATGATCGATTTTCCAATTATGAACGCTTTGCAACGATTCGCGTGGGAATAAATGAACGAACCAGAGAATGTGAATCGGAAACATGAAGAAACGAGAATATGAATTTTGAACTATTGTACTCATTGAATCATTTTTATAAGCTATTTAGTGATAATTTTTTTCTTAATTTCAGAAAACGCTGAATTAAGGGCAAAAGACGAAAAACAAAAGGCAGAGGTCTGAATCTTTGCAGTGCTCTGATTGTTATGTTTTTATTTATTTTCTAATCTCATATATACTAAAGTGTGCATATTTCGTGTTCTTAGAGGGAAAATCCATCTCAAAACCAAGCCTTTTCACTTCTCAATGCGCTCGGGTTTTTGGGGTCGGGTGTTCTTGCTGCTCTCTATGCATTGACAAAGAAGGAAAAAGAAACTTCAGATGCAACCATAGAATTGGTGAGTATTTTATTGAAGTTTTTTAATGTCATTTTTGGATCATGTCGTTAAATGAATGCATTTCAGCTCTTTATAAATGCATTTCAAGCCATTTTGCTTGATGTATTTTTACTTTTTTTCCTGGTTGAGGATCAATTGGGAATGCTTTATTGTTAGCCAAAAAAAGAAGAAAAAAGGATTTAAAGTAAACGCGGCAAGCCCCTTGTCAAATCCTGATAATTCGAAAAACTGGGGTGAAATTATAATATGCTTTTATAAAAACGGGTAAAATTTGTAATCTTTATTGTCGGGGTGAAATTATATTAGGCTTTTATTACCAATAAAGTTATGGTAAATTCTCAAAAGGTGTTGTTTTTTGTAATAAAGTCCCATGTCTGTGTAAAACATGTTTGAGATAAACTTCATATGCATTTCATGCCTCATCGCTATATGTTATCGAGATCAAATGTGAACCATTTTAAATATAGAGTTTCATAGATTTCATCGCTAAAATACATATTGTGGACTTTTACAGTTGGAAGCTAAACTGAAGGAAAAAGGGGCTGCTATTACATCTCTCGAGAAAAAATTCGAATCCGAGCTATCAAATGAGAAACAAGCTCGACACAAGGCTCTTGCAAAAGCAAACGAGGAAAAACAGTCTTTAGTCGATCAATTGAAACTTGCAAACGATACAAAAACTAGCATCGAGCGAGAATTGCAAAAGGATAAAAGGTCAATCGAAGAGTTGACTAATCAAGTCGATAGCCTTCAAATTAGCCTTCAAAGGGCCCGAGACGAGAAAAACGAACTTCAAGAACAGTTGAAGGAAAAGGTAGATTCTTTAGCAGTTTTGCAACAAAGGGTCAACTTGCTTTTATCAGAGATTAAAGATAAAGAAGATAATATTCAGAGTCTTGATTCTAAAATCGCTGAAAAGGAAAAAGAGTTCAATCAACTGAGCTCTGTATATCAGCAATCTCGGGATCAGGTGACTAGTTTAAATTCCGAGATTACGAAATTGAAAGATTTGATTGTGAAAAACGAAAACGAGCTCGAGTTGAAGAAAGGGACGGTGGATAAGCTGAATGATGAGTTAACTTCTATGCGTAATGAGAGAGATGAATATGGTAACAAGCTTGATGCCATTTCAGAGGAATATAAGCTTTATAAGTCTAATGTAGAAATAAAGTTGGCTTCGAATGCAAAGATTTTAGGTGAACTAGAGGAAAAAATTCGCGGGCTCGAAGTGGAACTTAAGTATGCATTAGATGAAGTGAATAAGAATAAAGGGTTGGTTGCTGATTTGTCTAGGGAGAAAGACGATTTAAGAGAAATGGTGAATATAGAATTGAAAAACGTGAAAAATCTCGAACATGAACTTAAGATTACACAGGATACATTGGAGAGTTCAAAAGTTGAAGCTTTTGATCTAGCGAAACAATTGGAAACGTCGAGAAATTTGTGCTCAGAGCTTGAAACAGAGGTTTTTAAGATTCGGGCTGAGTTTAAAGAGGCTCGAGAGTTGTTAGAGAGGAATATTGACGAAGCGAAACAAGGGTCGAAAATCTTAGCCGAAGAATTGAAATCAGCAAATGAGCTCTTGAAAACATCAAACAAAGAGGTAAAATCTATATCCCAAGAATTGAATTCGACGGTTCAAAAATGCAATAACTTAGAGAAAGAACTCGTTTTAGCCCATGAGAAAGGCGAAAAGTTGGATTTTGATCTAAACGAAGAAAAAAAGATTGTATCTTCGTTGGAAAAAGAGATTAGGCTTCTCGAGGGTCGAATTTTAGAAGACAAAGAGGCGAAAAAGCGCCTTGAAGTGGATTTAGAAGAAGCTACTAAATCACTTGATGAGGTTAATAAGAACGCGTTAACGCTTTCGAAGGATTTAGAACTTGCTAACTCGAGGATTTCGAGTTTGGAAATTGAGAAAGACGGGTTGTACAAATCGCTCGATGAGCAAAAACGGGTGTCTCAAGAAGCTCGGGAAAATTTAGAAGATGCACATAGTTTGGTGATGAGACTTGGAAATGAAAGGGAGAGTTTGGAGAGTAAAGGGAAGAAACTAGAGGAAGAATTAGCTTCCGCAAAGGGTGAAATATTGCGGTTGAGGAGTGAAATTAACACGTCAAAAAATCCCGTGAATGATAAGAAAGTTGACGCGGTGGAAAAAAGTGGCGGGCCCGCGAAGAAGGTTACGAGGAGGAAGAAGGTTAACACGCAACAAAAGGATTCGTAGTTGGTTATGCGCGTAAATGGTATGACTAGCTTCTCATTTATCGATACGTATTTGTTGTTGTTTATAAGAGAGTATTTTTGTATGTGTTGTATTTGTACTTTGATCATCGTTAAGATGAGTGTAAATTTCGGAGGAGTGAAGTTGGAAGTGTTTTATGTTGTAATGTGTCATTGATGATGAATAAAATGATTGTGTTAGTTGAGTATATAATTGTTATAACGATCTAAATGGTATGTTTGTTTCAAAGAAAATTTATTAAAAAGTGAAAAATATAAGGACTAGGTCTATATTGAAAATATTTAGAATATTCCTCAATAAGGACCGCATAGCGCAGTGGATTAGCGCGTTTGACTTCGGATCAAAAGGTCGTGGGTTCGACTCCCACTGTGGTCGAATATCTCTTTTAATATTTTTATTTATAAAATTATCAAGTTAATTACTGTACTAAATATTTGTGCTACACACCATAAACTATTATTTTAATTTCACAGAATTAGTTAATTTTTCTGGGTTTTACAAGAAAAATGAAGAAAACAAATCACTTGGTCGGATATTTTTTTTCCCTATATTTTTACCGATAATTTGTTTGATTTATCTCTTTTGCATTCGCAAAACGACTTTATCATGGCTCGAAACTTCAGCTCAAGTTCAACTAGTTCGTACTCCAAATACAAATTGAGCTTATTAAATGCTTTTTTGAGCAATTATTTTGAATTAGGATGAAAAAAAGGAACTGTCCCAAAAAAAATTACTGATTTAAATATGTCATTCTTTTCCATGACCTATGATTTGAGGTGAAATATATTATGTTACCATACTATGCAATAAACATGATAAAATACTGGTAAAAAATTCATTCAAGACACGAAGAAAACGCAAAAAAAAAAAAAAAATGAAATTTGAGCAATATATCCCGTCAAACAAAATGTTTTTCGAGTAGACTAAAAATCCTTTATAAATCATCTATTTGATGGACCCAACATGAGTTAAATCGTAAAATTGAGACCTGAAAGCTCCTAAGAATAATCTCATGTATCACATCAGGTTTCACAATATGTTGAAATTGAATTAAATTTAGTATCATCTCATGACAAACCTTCAAAAAGGAAACAATGGCCGGGATTCGCCTTTCTCAAACATCTGCATGGATTAAAAGAGAGATTTTCAAATAAGTATGCATATATACATATATATATATCATAGTCGAGGAACTCGGGATATCATAATTATCAAATATTAACAATTTAATATGTATATATCCCAATTTCCATCAAAATTATCGTAACTAAATTGAATTAAGGGCTCTCCCATGATACAAACTATTTCAATTGCCAAAAAAATCTTCAACATTATATTCATTCTTTACGTATTTAACTTCATCGAAAAAAGAAGAGTAAAGTAAAACAAAATATGTAGCCAAGTCAAAAGAGAAAAAGGGCTTACTTGATCGATATCTTGAGATAGGGATATCTCGCAATTCTTTTTTCATGCACAAATATTCACCTAACAATGCCATCACTGCTAGCCCGGAAATGTTCACAACCCACCATGTTATCGATGAGGGCCAACCTCCGTACATGACGCAAATGAGAAGGTGGATGATGTAAAGGGTTGCAGAAAAATCGAGGCATTTTTTGGCCCTTTCGATTAAATACAGTAAAAAACCAGCTCTGTTTCAAATTAAAAAAGTAAGATTAGTCAATAATGGATATTTTGGTAATAAAATATAATCTACAATTCAGCACATAATAGAGGCATAGCAAAAAAGGTTTGGACGATCGTGTTAAAACAATGAACCTTGAAAAAAAATAACTATTGCAATGTTCTAAACAACAACTTGAACAAATTTTCACTTTTGTCGCGGCCCAACAACTTGAAACAATAACCATCAAGACCTTACCACTAATTAACTACCAAGCTAACCCCGACTAGGAACCACCGATGAATCCCCTTCATGAACTGCTGTGAGTATCTTCATTATGCACAATGATTGCATTATGCAAGAGCTCTACATAGAAAGGGTCACAACTCACAAAGAACACTAGAGTCCATGAAAAGTTGTCGTTTTTCCCTTTAACAAAAGTAATTTAGAGAAACTGAAGCACCATGATATTTTGATTTTATGTTTGTGGATTTTGACTTTGACCAGTGGCCAAAAACAGTAGTGATTCAGTCTTCACCTTTGGTAGCAACAGCACTATAGAGCGGTTTGATCTTGCCTACTTCAGCTTTTATGCTTTTGTACAGATTAAGCGCTGAAATTTGGAATTGTCAAAGTACAAATGGAGATAGAGAAAGAGAGTGTGGCTCTATTTGCTTCAGCAAGAAATGACAAAAGATTCAGAGTAACCATATTTCTAACAAAACCAAAGTGAGACACAGCTCTTCATATTTGATTTGTAGAATAGCAATGAAAAGCTTATTGATGTAACCATTTCCCATATCAAGATTTGTCGTAGAATCGTAAACTTATCAGCATAGTAAATAAACCTACTTATCTAAGTTCATCATCAAATTGATCCAAAAACAGTATAGCTAGTGTAACAATAACATGACTCAGAAGGTGTCATCACATAAAGGACTGAATCTTTGGCCTCGAGAAATATTTGAGTATGAATCCTATGTCATTTCAGTAGATGTTATCGTTAGACTCTATTAAAAAAAAAATTCTATCACATTTCTCATTTAAGCACCTCTAGATACAGCTCAAATTCCACGAATATCAACAGATCATCATCAAACTTGCATTGAAAAGGCAAAAAATGAACACAAAGAGCCCATTAGACACCAATATCCTACATTCAAACACAAAATGAAGCATAATAAATCATTCATATGTCTACAGTAAGCCAAACTATACCATCTAAATCAAGAATTTCACAAAAAGCAATTAACCAAGCAAGATTCAAAATCACTAAACTAAACAACTCAAATTCCATCAAGCAAAAAAAAACATAAAAACAAAAAAAAAATTAAAACTCACCCAGCAATTGAGCTGAGAAAATGAGAAACCAAAACACACCAACCAGTAGCTGTAGCACCAGTGACCGTAGCAAAATCGAAGAAATACACAAGACTCATCTTCGAAACCCTAGGGCCAACCAGAATCGACAAGAATACCCCTAGGGTTAGATAGTGCAGACATTGAAGGCACACGATTTGCGCCACTATTAGCCATGGATCCCACACCACCGAACCATAGAACATGATTCAATTTCCCTTTTTCGTTTTCTTTTGAATTTTTCACCAAGGCATCAAGTGAAAAATCGAAACACCCGATTTAATTTAGGGTTAGGGTTCAAATTGACCTGAAATTGGGGGCAGAAATCGATAAAGAATGAATTTTTACAGGATCTAGTGCTTGAATTATGGGGATTTGATCTTTGTTTGGGTGTTTAATTGAATTGTTTGTACAGAAAGGTGTTGGATTTGAGTTAGGTCAGATCAGATTATTCATTTGAGAAATTTCACAAAGGGTAGGAGGGAGGAAAGGGCTGTTTGGCTACTCTTTTAGGAATTAGTTATAGTTTCAATTCAAGATAGTTTGTTAAAATATTATTTTACTTTTATGAAAGTAATTCTATATACCATTTATTATATATTATTAATTTTTAATTTCTCCCAATTTTGGTTAGAAATTACTTGCAATTAATTAATTTTAATGAATTTATTAATAAACTTGTAAAATTTATTAGTTTAGTAAAAAACTAGTGATGTTAAAATGATGATATATAACATTTTTTATTTTAGAATATATCACATGTATATTATCCAACTCATCATAATTCGTTTATACTCTTTGTACTCCTTAAGTCCTAATATAATTGTCTTCTCATCAACGATTGATGAAAGGATCGTAACCTGATTTAGATTAATCGCATAACTCTTTGTGTCAACTTATATTTTAAATTATTAATAACCATTCTTGAAATAGTGTATACATTTCGACTGCAGAACGTATATATATGTTGTATATGTTGAGTTATGGAGCCTGAAAAACTATTAATAGCCCTAATATCATTGTAACTCATTATCTCAATTTTCGAAATATAGTGAATATCCTGGCTTGACAGCGCCCCCAGACGTAGTCAAATTCTTTAACGAACCGGGACAACAATTCGGGTGTTCTTTTATTATTTTTCTTTCGAGCGATTATTTTCATCATTGGCATTATATTCCTAACAGTATAGCCCATACGCAGTATGATAAAATTCAACTTTTAATTCACAAAAATGAATTAGTGTATACATTTCGACTGAGTAACGTATATAATATATGTCGTATAGCCCATATCCAATATGGTCAAATCCAACTTTAATTCACAAAAAAGAATGATTTTACACTTATGGATTAAATATAAATAAGTAAAATTACACTTGAATCAGATCAAATACGAATTAAATTCTTCGTTTTTGACCTATACTAACTATATATATATATATATGTGTGTATATGATATCGAAGCCTTTTTCAAGCTTTCGACGAAGATGAAATGTCGGCTATAGCTTCACCAACCGTTAGATAAAGTCCTTCTAAACCGAGCAACTCCAAGATCTTTGATTCATGTAGTTTCTCCATAACACTTCCAACAGGATTTGCCAATATAAGCTGCATTATTGTTACACATTCATATAGTTACGTACAAAAAAATGCTAAAAAAAAGCGAAAAAATCATTGAAATATTTGAAAAACACGTTTTTTTTTTTTTTACCTTGAGTGATCTCCTCTCAAGCATCGTTCTGAGTTCACTAATAGTGTCGATTCCGCTAGTGTCTATTGCAGTGACCGCTGATATAACAACAAAATTATACATTTATTATTTAAAAAAAAGTTCGATTATTTATATTAATTGTTCGTTTTTTCGTATTTTTCATGTATTTCTCTTGATATGGCGCTATATTTGGACCTTGGATTTTGGTAAATTTTTTGAAAAATATATAAAATTTGAATAAAGTATCAAGCTTTTATCATCCAAACGAGCAAAATACTTTTACACGTCAAATCATGTAACTTTTTATCATTTCTTCTCATTTTCGTCATTAAAATCCTTGATCCCGATATAGCTAAAGGGAACTATATAAACGTCAAAAAACGAACCCAAAAAAAACTATATATAATATATATATATATATATATATGCTTTTACACTAACCTGTCATATCAAGAATCACCCATTTTAGGTTGCTTCCATTGTTTGAAGCAAGCCACTCTTCCTCCTCTCTAATCCATCTTAGCATCCTGCAATTCAAAAAACTTATTTAACCCCCAAAAAAATACATTCCATTTTATATATTACATTTATTTCAATATCCAACATATGAAAAAAAAACTTAATTTATTTTATTTAATTTACCTTTCATGAATATAATTAGAATTAGCAAAATAAATAGGAGCTTCAACAGCAATCACAAGAAAACATGGAACCCTGGCAGCCTCTCTATATCTACCAACATTTTGATATATTTCAGTCCCTGGAATTTTCCCTAAAACCACTGTATTTGGCCTTGTCACATTCAACAAAATCTTGAAAATAGAAACTCCAACCTGAATATAAACCCACAAATTTACATTATTAATAGCTTAAAAATCAAAATTTGAACTAATTAAATATGTTTATCGATAAAAACTTACTGCTATAGCAAGTCCAATAGGCACTGAAATGAATAAAACACCGAGAAATGAAGATAAGCAAGCCAAAAAATCGAGTTTATCGACTTTCCAGAGCTTAAACGCTGTTTGATAATCGATTAGGCCTATTACAGCGGTTATAATAATGGCGGCTAAAATTAGACTCGGAGTGTAATAGAATAGGGGCATGAGGAATAGTAGAGTCACGAGGACCGATGCAGCCATTATAATGTTCGATACCACAGTTTGCGCCCCGGCATTGTAGTTTATTGCGGATCGCGAAAATGACCCTTCAAAAAGAACAAAAAAAAAAAAAAAATCGGGTTATTTTCATGTATACCTCCTTAATTGTCGAGTATAATAATTACTAAGTTTTCATTACGATAAATCGAAAAATTGTATTTAGTTTTATGCAGGATCTTTAATTACTTATGTATTATGTTTCCTTATATTTATATTTTACTAGTTTAGTTAGGTTTACCTTGATTGTCGAGTCTTGTAACTCTTATATATTTTTCATCATCAATAATATTATTAACGGGATTTCATATTATTCAATATGGCATCGAAGCATTGATATCTCAATGGCTTTAAGCCATGACTCTGATACCATATTGGATAATATAAAACCCCGTTGATAATATTATTGATGATGAAGGATATATACAGGATTACAAGGCCAGACCATTAAAGTAAAACTAACTAAACTAGGAAAATATAACTATAAGGAAACATAATACATGAGTAAATTGAAATCTTACACAAAACTAATGAATATAATCTGAATATATTCTAACTGTTTCTAAGAAACGAAGTTGACAATAGGGAGAATATTTACCGGTAGTGACATAACACGAAGAACAAGAACCGACAATGTTCATAAGGCCAATCGCCATCATTTCTTTGTTACCGTCAACTTGGTAGTTCTTCATAGATGCAAATGTTCTTCCGACGGCAATCCCTTCCTACACATTACCCAAATGGACCCTTATTTATCGAAAACTTAGTACTATTCATCTGGTTGCAAATGTGCATATGATGATGTCATATAGAGTTAATCTAACGGCCCACAAAAGTTACGAACTTACCGTTAGAGAAAGTATTCCAGTTATGATACCGGTTTTGATCGCTAGAGCCAATTGAGGGCCGTTAAAATATAGCATGTTCGAAGATGGCGGGTTCACGCCCTTAGGTAAGTGTCCAATCTATATAAACAAGATTTTCCAATTCATCAAACATTTTATTTGATATATTTCGAAACTTACTAGTAGAATATGAACTTTTCTTACAGTTTGAATCCCATGAAATTTGGTTTTCAGACAGGCAACTAGAACGGTCGATAGTACAACCGATGCTAATGGCATAACGGCTGAGATCCAAAAAAGTTTCGGCTTTCTCATACTCTACATTCATATGAAATTAGTCAAGAAAACTCTTCAACAAATAGGCGACAAAGTAACTAAGGGTGTGTTTGGATTGAGTGATTTGGATTCGGGGAGGGGATTTGGAGGAAGGATTTGAAATGACACCTAAAATGCAGTCATTTGAAATCCACCGTAGTTATGAAGAAAATAGGTCAAAATGAATGACAAGGGATTCGAAATCCATCGTAACATGAATTTATCCAAACGAACTTAAATGGATTTGTCGATGAATTTGAAATCCATAGATTTCAAATCTTTCAATCCAAACACACCCTAAGAGATCAAATGGACTCACAATTTGCCTTGTTGTTAACAATAAGACCAAAAAACCGAGCCCCATTATAATAGTTTGCCAAGACCACTGCAGACAATGGAACAACTCTTTTGAGTCAAATGTTGTCTTAATTTGTCGATTCTATTGTTATAAGTATCGTTGTTAAGATTGTACCTCGTCCATGTGATGAAAAACGGAAGATAAAACGGGGACAAGTTGCATCTTGCCCGTGAAATGGACAATCCCGAGTAGCCCTTTCAGTTGTTGTAATGAAACAATTACTGCTGCACCAGCCATGAATCCAACTAGAGTTGCCTTTGACAAAAAATCGATAATGAATCCTAATCTGAAAAATCACACCAATTTGAACTCAAATAAGATAACCCAATAAATGTAGTGATTTGAATACTCTATTTAGCTCGAAAATACTTAGGGTGTGTTTGGATTGAGTGATTTGGATTTGGGAAGGGGATTTGGAGGAAGGATTTGAAATGACACCTGAAATGGAGTCATTTGAAATCCACCGTAGTTATGGAGAAAATAGCTCAAAGTGAATGTCGAGTAACATCCAAACGAACTTCATGGATTTGTTGATGAATTTAAAATCCATAGATTTCAAATCCGTCAATCCAAACACACCCTTATATATAACCATAATCGTTATATATACCTTATAAACCCGAGAGAGGCTTGGAATATCCCTGCAAAGAATGTTGCTGTGAAAGCAAGTTTAAGGTAAAGAACGGGCTCGTCGGTGTAAGAAACAACTTCGTTCAGCATTGTCCCCATTACAAGAGACGCTATCGAGACGGGACCCACAGCAAGATGTCTTGAACTACCAAGAACAGAGTATATCAAAGGTGGTACAAAACTTGAATCTGCATTAAAAAAGTCGTTTTGTTTAGTATAATATCAAAATAATTTTTGGGATTTTTCGATTTTGGCAACTTACATAACCCGATTATCGGTGGCAAATTTGCTAACTTTGCATAACTAATACCCTGCAGTGAAAAAGAAAAAAATAAAAAAAAAAAGTTCATTTGAGAGCTCAAAGAAGCAACAATTGTTATAAGTAACGATTTCATATTCTGTATATTCATTTTGAACTGTTTTCTCAGTATCCGTGGTTAATATAGAAAAGGGTTATAATCATATCGTTCATTGATACTCTTAACTTATAATACTTTCTCGGATTCAAATCCTCACGCCCAAACGCAACCTCACATGTTGTCTAAACTTCGATCACGGAGTGATTTGTAAGAACTTCCACGACCCAAAATATCAAAACTAGCACAAATGTGACGGTAGCCCACGTGGGACCCGTCGTACAAGAACAAAAATACGATTAAACCGTGATTCGAGCCTGACTATTAGTTGTTATCGAAATCAAAGTAAAACAACAACCCTTGAGACTCGTTTTCAGGTTATTCATAAGAATCTACATAACTCGATGTTTATATGAATAATTGCGATTATACCTCAATATGATCTCTCAATACATTGGGACTTAAAACTTTCAATATTATGTGTTAATATATTGTACAACAGTATTTCTATATATATACATATACATATATATATATATACCTGTGGAATGGCGAGGCTTGCGATTGTAATCCCCGAAACAACATCAGATTTCAGCAATTTCAGACTATAACTTGGAGGCCATTGGAGAGCAGGAAAGAAAAACTGCAACCCTAAAACCAGTTTCCTCAACAATGTTTGATCCTTAAACCTGTGTAACGGGTCATCAGGGAAGAAAATCTCCGACAACCGGTGCCGGAGTTTCTGCACGGTGGTTTTGGCCGGCGGCAGGCACACTTTGTGCACCTCCAACGGCGGCATTGGCGTCACGGACGGCGTAACTGTGGGTTCTCCGGGCGGCGGCGCTTCAGGCCCTGGAAAATCTTCAACCCTGTTTGAGTTTATACCCATTGTTTTCAGATTTTTGAGAATTGTGAGGAGATTTCTCAGTTAGAAAGCAGTTGAATAAGTTAGGATTCTGAGAGTATAAGCTGATAAGCCAGGTTTTTTATAGTGTCCTGATTTTTCGTGTAAATGGAATCTAACTTTTTTTTTTCTTGGAAAAAAAAAAAGGTTTTGATTCGGGTCGAGATTTGGTGATCTTTGATTTGTCTAGGATTAATCAAAAGGGTATTATATAAAATTATATATATATATATATATATGAGGGTTTAAATATTCGTTACTGAATAATATATATTTAATTGCGTGTCAATATAATATTTACAGGCCAGAGTCGCAATCTTTGGGATAATTTGCACATTGCACCCCGAGAATAACCTAATTAGGCAATATTCACCCTAAAATTACAAAAATTGCGGTCTCCACCCTGAAAATACAGTAAGTTTGGCACTTTGCACCCCAACCATATTTCAATTGATTTCTTGATGGGCAAAATCGGAAAAATAAAAATAAAATTTCAAACAAATAATAATCTATATAAATAATTATTAAAAATTTGTAATTATTATTTGTTACTGAGACCAAAGAAAGGAACAAAAGAACTGAAAAAGTATTTTTGTTCGAGTTTCAATGTTTGTATATATTATCAAATGAATATTGTGATTTGTATGATTGCTGTGTGTGTGTATGGAGTAATATATATACATATATATATATATATGTTAGAATTTGAATGTAAAGGAGACCCGTGGCGGCGTGGGTAGCACCGTAGCAGTAGTGTGGAGAGGGATGGGTAAAGCTAAAGGTAAAAGTGGAAACTCGGATATTTGATCAAAAGGATTTTTTCTACCTTTTTATTCAAAATGAAGCGAAAAATCTAGGTCAATATATAATAAATTTATGGAGTATAATGATAATCAAGATTCATAGTTGAAATTTATTAAGATTCCCATAGACAAAAATAAGATTTCAATCAAACAAATTTTGAAGATTATTATTTGTTTGAAATCTTATTTTTTTTTTCCGATTTTGCCCATCAAAAAATCAACTGAAATATGATCGGGGTGCAAAGTGCCAAATTTATTACATATTCAGGGTGGAAACCGCAATTGTTATAATTTTAGGGTGAAAACTGCTTAATTAGCATATTCTCGGGGTGCAGTGTGCAAATTACTCCAATCTTTGGGTAAAACCCGATTGTTGTCTTCATTAAAATCGATCCTAAATTAGTATAGAAAAGTGGAATATTAACAATTTAAGAATTAAACTCATTAAAATTGAATTTAAGTTAGTATAAAAACGTGGGGTATTAACAATTTAAGAATTGAAGTGATTAAAATTGAACCTGAGTTAGTATAAAACATGGATATTAACAATTTAAGAATTGAAGTTATTAAAATTGAACGTAAGTTAGTATAAAAAACGAGGGAGATTAGCAATTTTAAGAATTAAAGATAGAGTGTTGCGTTATGGTTTTTAAATTTTTTTGATTTTTTTATTAATTTTTTGGATTAATTATGTAAAATAGTATTAGATTTTACGAATTAAATGGGCTAGATTAATTTATATTTTACGGAATTATTATAATTTAGAACATTCTATTTTTTCAATAATTGACTCATTATATATGTTCTCTCTATAGTGGCACGTGTATTTCAAAACTCAGTTTAAATTATAATGTATATCAAATGGAATTATAAGAAAATAATAAACAAATTGAAAATAGAAAATTCGAGTTGATCAATATGCAAGTGGAATCTTGAAAATTAAAATGCAACCTCAACAAATTGATATTATTTAATCTAATTTCCAATACCCTTTTCCACTATTATTTTTAACACGAATCAATTGGTGAATTAATAATGTGACACAAAAAAATGGAATAAAGTGATGAAGAGACATCACATATCATGGTAGGCCAAATATATATGAAAGGTGAATGTGGTATTATAGTATTTAACATGTTTATATTTGAGAGTTTTCGAGATTCTCGACTTTTTAAAAGAAAAAAAATTCAGCCGTCCATAGATTCCATCTATGGAAACTGACAGTAGAGATGTAAACGAGTCGAGTCGAACATACATATGTTTAAGTTTGTTTGAATTATAATCGAAATTTGAAAACTGTATTTGAGCTTGGTTTGATTGTTAATCGGGTCGAACTCAAACGAGCATTAATCGAGCTGGTCACAAGTTAAAACTCGAGTAGTTTGAACGTATAGACTTGACCCGTTCGATTTTTAGAATTGAGTTTTAAGGGTCACCATTAATAATTATTTTGAATCGTGTTTAAACTCGAGAAGATAATATTTGAACAAATTTAATTTAGGCTAAAATTTTAAATTTTTTAAAAGTGTGCAAAATTACACAAGTTTAATTCCTTTGCACCACTAATGAACTAACAATTAATATTAAATAATTTGTCATTGGTACAATGTGGAATAAATTATAAACGTTATATTCATACTTGAATAGTCTACTAATCTTTTGTAGGTTCTTTGCTCACTATCTTTTTCAAATAAAGGGAATAAATATTGGTGAACTAAATTGAGAATATATTCAAAATTACAGTCCAATTTATGCCAATTTGTTTAGTCAAATCCGTTTTAGATTCTTATGAGGCAAATTTGTATAATTTTATGCAAAACTTTTATCAATTTTCCCACATAAATAGGTGATTAAAATACAATAATGTGATTGATTTACATAGTAAATTCTTATCTAAATATTATAATTTAT
This sequence comes from Verbascum thapsus, assembly GCA_963669365.1. Taxonomy (NCBI): domain Eukaryota; kingdom Viridiplantae; phylum Streptophyta; class Magnoliopsida; order Lamiales; family Scrophulariaceae; genus Verbascum; species Verbascum thapsus. Next base: position 4,537,668 of record OY770108.1, read on the forward strand.
GTAGATTCTTCTTAATGGGCACCATTTGTCTTTGCACAATATTCTTGCCCTGCCCCAATTTTATGTCTTGATTCAATTTGAAATGTGATTGGTTTATATTTTTAAATTCAGATACAATTTGTAATTTTTAATTGTAAAAAGTGGAATATTGGTTAGTATTTTTTCTTCTTCTTATTTTTAAGGTGGTAAAATTAATTACTCAATAAAAAAATAAATCTAACAAAAGAGCCTTAAATGTGTCAAACTAGACTTAATGGGCCTGCTTTACCCCTTAGGCATTAAGGAAAAAGTCAGGCCCAAAGGGCTATCTTATTGGGCCCTCTAATATATTGTTCTATTGTTCTATTTTTATTTTAAGAAATGTTATTAAATAGTGGATAAGAGGATTTAAACATATAACTTAATTTTAATTACATTACACTTGAAATTAAATTAATATTATATAATAATTATAATTATATAATATATTAAAATGATTGAATTCGGGGCATTCTAAAAATGAATTTATAGTTATCTTTTATTATCTCATAGATTTGTTTTAAAAAAATGTCCAATAATAATGTCGATTGTTGTTTCAACTTAAATTTGGTTAAATTAGTAAATAATAATAATAAAATATATAAAACAATCAATACTCAAATTTAACTTCGTATTTAATTTGATCTGGATTTGATTAATAATAAAATTAATTTTAAGCACAATTTTCAAAATAAAATAATAATTTAAACAAATTTAAATAATATACATTAAACTCAGCCGTGAAATTCACGCTCTTCTTCTATTTGATAGTTACACTCTTGCTGCTCAAAATCTCTATTTTCTCTTTCTATATTTCACATATATATAACGCGGCACTTTCTCTTTCTTGATCTCAGCATTCGATTGCGATTAATTCACTCTTCGATCTGTAAAAATGGTGCGTCGATTGGTTTTCCATTTCTGTGTTAATCGCAATTTTCTGTTTCAGATCTGTTAATTGCTCTGAATTTTGTGTTTATATCGTGCTTGGGATTGGATTTAGTTTGTGAAGAATCGATATTTACATTGCTTTAAATTGGAGTGATACATTGATGATGATTTTACTGCATTCGATTTTTTGATTGATTGATTGTTTGTTTTCTTTGTTGAATGATGCTGTTGTTGTGTGGTGCAGCCGCTCAGACTAGAAATCAAGGTAATGAGATCATTTAGATTCACCTTTTTTTTTTTTTTGCTTATGTGAGTGATTGTTAGATGCTGAAATTTCGATATATTGCATCAGAGGAAACTTTCTCAAAGATCAGAAAGAGTAAAATCTGTGGATCTACATCCAACGGAGCCATGGTATGTTCTTAAAGCAATCAATGATTGTTTTTTTCTCATATATTAGTGTTTGTTGCGGGCATTCTTTATTCTTGATTGGGAGCAAATCCTGTTCAAATTTTAAGTTCACTGCAGAAAAAAAAAAATTGTTTGGGCTTCTTAAATGCAACTCATACTTAGATGTTCCACCAGCATCTTGCATGCTTTTGTTCAGCTACATAAGTAAGTGGCCAAAACTTGCAAATTGTATGTTCTTTGCGATCAAGTTATACAATCCAGTTGAGTATTTTCAGCTTATTCCATCTTATCTGTGTATTTTGGTCTTTCTGTTCCTTGGAGTATTGGCGCATGTCTTGGATAGTCTATTTGCCTGACTTGGTCATATATGGGAGAACAAAGAACAATTTCAATGTCTTTTCCTCGATTAAGCTTCTCAATGTTTTTATTGACTCCTTAATGCATTTGACTTCCACAGGATATTGGCAAGTTTGTATTCAGGGACCGTTTGCATTTGGAATTATCAGACTCAGGTATGCCAAATCCAGCGAACACGAGTATTTCCTCTCAGCACATAAGATAGTTAATTGATGATAATGGTCATATGGATCATGTTAGCACGTCTGTGTAATTCTGTAAATTTTATGTTCCATATAACCAAGTAATAAGTCACGTTGAATGAAAATGGAGTTTTTGAGGAGTAAAAAAAAGTGATTGTTTTTACACCATTGCCGTCAAAAGTAGCTGTTGGGTGGGGATAGTGTTTTCGCATCTTTACTTTGAGTGAGATTGTAGGTTTACGAAAACAGATTTGATTTTACGTAATGGAGTTATTTTCTTAGCATCTACGAGGGAATAAGAGTAACAAATTGGGGACGCAATGGGTGCTTTTCATGTCTCATAGGCTAGAAGGACTAGAAGAAGAATTACAATCTCATTTTGAAGGATGACGAAAAGCAGCTTATTTAGTAGCATCTTTTGATATAATGAAATCTTCTAGGTCTAATATCTTAGTAAGGATGTTGATTTTATTCATCAACGTCTAGTAGATTAGAAGCAATTGTTTGACTTCTGTCAAAATTTTCTTTCTACTATAATACTTTCGGGACTCTATTATCTTCCAAGTTCAGAATTGATAATATTCCATAAGGGTTAGTGCAGTTTGGGGTAAGTTATATATCATACAACTTTCAAGCTCCTTGAAATCCTTCCAGATTCAGAATAAACAGATGAATGTTATGCTAAAATGATATTTCAATATGTTTGTTCAAATCTTATTCTACTTTGTTTCCTCGTGTGGAATGTGTGTGTATCATTATGCTAAATTTTGTTCCTCTAGTTACTTGTTTGCAACTCTAAAGAGCAAGTGTATGTACGGACCAATTTCATTTGAACATCATTTGGATCCTTTTTTTGAATCATGATGACAAATGTGTCAATCATAGCAATTTTTGTCATTTGATCTGAGATTTTAGATTTCTATACATTTTCTAGCTAGCTCTTGTTGATTATCTATGACCTGAATTATATTTAAACTTGTTTTTTGTTGCTGCAGACAATGGTTAAATCTTTTGAGGTTACAGAACTACCAGGTGCATGATAAAGATCACATGTATTTCTGAGTTGGTAAATAGTAGTAGCTATTTTGTCGAAAAATTCTAATTTGTTCAATGTATTTCGCAGTAAGATCTGCAAAGTTTATAGCACGAAAGCAATGGGTGGTTGCTGGTGCTGATGACATGTTCATTCGTGTGTACAATTACAATACGATGGATAAGGTCAAAGTGTTTGAGGCACATACAGATTATATTAGGTGTGTGGCTGTTCATCCCACTCTGCCATATGTGTTGTCATCCTCCGACGACATGCTTATAAAGCTGTGGGACTGGGAAAAGGGGTGGGTGTGCAATCAGATATTTGAGGGTCATTCCCATTACGTGATGCAAGTGACATTTAATCCTAAAGATACCAATACTTTTGCCAGTGCATCTCTTGATCGTACAATTAAGGTATGATTGGAACTTTCGTACGTCAAATTCATCAAGGCTTTATGATTAACTTTCTGGAACTTATATGATTAATTGTTTCTTTTTGCAGATTTGGAATCTTGGGTCCACTGAACCCAACTTTACGCTAGACGCCCACCTAAAAGGAGTGAATTGTGTAGATTATTTCACTGGTGGTGATAAACCTTATCTAATCACTGGTTCTGATGATCACACTGCTAAGGTAGTCCCTCTGCCTTCGTACATCTGTTGCCATGAGTTTCTATGAACAAAATTTGAAATTATCTTGGAAACTTGTGAAACAGGTTTGGGATTATCAGACAAAGAGCTGTGTTCAGACACTTGAAGGCCACACACACAATGTTTCTGCAGCTTGTTTCCATCCTGAACTTCCTATTATAATAACAGGTTCTGAGGATGGTACTGTCCGCATATGGCACTCCACCACTTATAGGTAAAATTTTTGTTAGATGGCTTAGTATGTGAGTTACACTGACCTTGACTTATCTCGTTTCCTATTCCATGAAGTGTCCTACATGCATTACTGCACATATGTTCCTCTTTTTAGCTTGTCATATTCTTCTCCAACAATCATCATGATTTTGAACTATTGATTAATCGACTTTTGCATGAATGTTCATTTAGGGAAAATTGAGTTTTTGATTAGTACTTTCTTTGAATTTGTTTTCTCACAAATTTTGAGTCTCTACTTCAGCTTCCTTCCTTCTTGCAGAACTTATATAAAAGGCGTCTCATAAAGTTCATAATCAACCTTCCCTGGAGTCATAATTCCTTTAGATACCACTAAATGTTGAGAAGTCGAGCCCATAAATGAATAGGCCTACTTAATTGTTTTCTTTTATAAGCAACCTGATTCTCACCAGATGAACAACCATTATTATGTTTACATATGTATATATATGTAACAATAGCTTTTATCTATGATTAGTTGTCTTGATCTTTCTTATAGAAGAATTTAGTTTCTATTGGTCTCCAAACGTAAGATCTCTCACCATTTGTGTCATCTTGCAGACTTGAAAACACATTGAATTATGGTCTTGAAAGAGTTTGGGCAGTTGGTTACATGAAAGGTTCGAGACGGTATGTTTCTTTATGGTTGATTAACTGTACTGATTTTAGGGTTTATTTCATTTTTTTTCTCTTAATGATATCAGTTAATGCACTCATAAACTTGCATTTGTAGACTTTTAGCTATAGGTGAAGTCTTAAACTCATGTCTTGCGTCTTGCTGAGAAAGTGTGTTATTATATAAAATTTGATTAAAAAAGTAGCCATGAGTAAAGTTGGTTGTGATCAATCTCAATACTCAAGAAGTTGGTTGTATGTTGGGTAAAGTTGTACTCAATGTTTGAAAATCCGACTAGACAACTCTAGGATGCTTGCATGCATTTCTGTTCTATTTTAAGACTGCACCTTAATTTGATGGATTTAATGTGCAGGGTTGTAATTGGTTATGATGAAGGTACCATAATGGTAAAGCTCGGTCGTGAGGTACCCGTTGCTAGTATGGATAGTAGCGGGAAAATCATTTGGGCTAAGCATAATGAAATTCAGACTGTGAACATTAAGAGTGTTGGATCAGATTATGAGGTATGAAAGCTTGGACCTTAGTGAATCAATTTGCAGACTAATTGCTGCCCTCGAGACTAATTTACATTCTATTCAGATGGCTGATGGAGAGAGATTGCCTTTGGCTGTCAAGGAATTGGGAAACTGCGACCTTTACCCACAGGTTTTTTTCCCTCAATTGAGTTTCCATTAATTATTTAAGTCGGATTACCATAGATTGATAGTATTCAGTTCCATCCCTATAGTTTTTATTCAAGCAAGTTTATATTTCTGTAAACCGCATTGCAAAAATACTTTACTTTCTCATCCACACTCTCTCTCACTTCGTTTTTGCTAGGATCTAACATTAGCTTATCTATGCTTTGACTTTTCTAATGTCATTTGAGAAGAAATCTGATATTAATTTGGGGAACTTTTTCTTTGTCTTGTAAGAAATGATGATTGTACCCCATGAAAGTCTTTGACTCTATACTATAATACATATGAGTTTATATCCATATAGCCATAACAGATTAGTAGCGGAGTTATATCTAATTTGTGGTATGCGGTGAGTGAAATGATATATGAAATGATAACTAGAATAAAATATTCTGATTGATGAAAACATGAAATGATGGGTGAGTGATTGGTAGTTAGTTATATAGGGATTGAAAAAGTAAAGTTGGAGAAAGCAGAACTTGGATGAAAAAAGTTTGTGTTAAGGTGATTTAGGATTCTTGGAAGTGGAATTGGAAACATAAGCAAATAAGGCCTTAATGTTTTGGGATTATGCAAGAGAACAGAAAGCGGACTCCATTGTTGAGGATGATGTTAACTTTCTCTTTCCCACCTCTCTTTTCTTATCAACTCTTTTGCTATCCTTTTGTGGTTAATATGCTTAGTCGATCCCTGAATATAATTTTTTATTTGTCTAAGACATTAGGTTTTCTTTATATTAAATACTTTATCAGAAAAAGGAAAAGGTCATGTTTTTTTTTTGGAAAAGTTAACTCCATATCAATTCTAGCTATGTTGACATATTATTAACTTTGTTTTTTCTTTTTCAGAGTTTAAAGCATAACCCTAATGGTAGATTTGTCGTTGTATGCGGAGATGGTGAATACATTATCTACACAGCTTTAGCCTGGAGAAACAGATCATTCGGCTCAGCATTGGAAATTGTTTGGTCAACAGAAGGAGAGTATGCTATTAGGGAAAGTACATCTAAGATTAAGATCTTCAGTAAAAACTTTCTGGTTAGTTTTTTTCAGCCTCCAAGTCTTTTCTTGTTTCATTCGTTGTTGAAGTGTGATTTTAATTTTAAACACAGGTTATTTCATGCCACCATTTTGCACCACTGTGATGTAAAATCTTGTTGTTTCTGTACAGTTATTTGTCCTTTTTTCTGAGATTATAGTCTGGGCCCATCATGATTTATTTAACTATTCATGTATGAATACTTATAATGTAAAAATGATTTAGAATGCACCATTCATAAATCCAATAGTTATTAATAATTTTCCTGTTCATAAACTGGGATAACAGTTAAAATGTTTTTTTATTTCAGGAGAAGAAAAGCATTCGTCCCACATTTTCTGCTGAACACATCTATGGCGGAAATCTATTGGCAATGTGCTCAAATGATTTTATTTGTTTCTATGATTGGGCTGACTGTAGGTTGATACGTCGAATTGATGTCACTGTCAAAGTAAGAAAGTTAAAGTTGAAGATATGTATTGCACATGTTGTGGATACATATATTTGATTCTTATTTTTTCTGTTTCTTGGTAATATATTCCAGAATCTTTACTGGGCTGATAGTGGTGACTTGGTGGCAATTGCTAGTGATGCATCATTTTACATACTTAAGTTTAATGTAAGCATTCTATACAACTTTAGTTTTTTTATGGATTTGCATGCAAGTTGTCTATGGAAGTTGGTTCCTAGATTTGACTTTACATATTGCAGCGCGATGTAGTTTCTGCACATCTGGATAGTGGGAGATCAGTAGATGAACAAGGGGTGGAAGATGCTTTTGAGCTTCTTTATGAAATTAATGAACGAGTAAGGACTGGAATTTGGGTGGGGGATTGTTTTATTTACAACAACTCCTCCTGGAGACTCAATTACTGCGTAGGTGGTGAGGTATGGTTTACTGTTTGACATATATTTTTTGCAGTCTTATATTCTCTAGCTGTATTACTGATAGAATTTGTTATGGAATTACATCTTTACAAGAAATGAGTGTTTCTTTATGTGATTTTGTAGGTTACGACAATGTTCCATTTAGACCGACCCATGTACCTGCTTGGATATCTTGCTAATCAGAGTCGTGTTTATCTTATTGACAAAGAATTCAAGTGAGTCCTTCACTCAAGGTTTTAGAAGCAAATTGTGTTTATTCATTGTGCAACTAGAGATTCTTTTTAAGTTAATTGGTACCTTTGGGTTTGACTTTATTTCCTCTTGATGTGAGTCCTTGATTTGTTATACAACTGCTCAAACGTGTTTGTGGTCCCTCTTTGCAGTGTAATAGGTTATACTTTGCTGCTCAGCTTGATTGAGTACAAGACTCTTGTAATGCGTGGTGATCTTGAAAGGGCAAATGAGGTCTTACCATCAATTCCGAAGGAGCATCATAACAGGTTTGTTTACATTTTCAAGGTCTTTTCTAACTACTGATTGAGTTTACTTAATTTGTTTGATAATCCATAATAGCATCATGTTTAAGAGAACAGTTTCTAACATGTAGTTGTTTTCATAGATTGGACTGATTTGATTTAGCATCATGTTAGATAAATTGTTTTCATATTTAATCTTATTCTACTGTGTTTTGGTTGCTCCTCTTTCATGAAAGAGAACAATGTGTGTGTACCTGATACATCTTTTCATTTTCTCGTATTATCTGATATTTTTTTGCTATAAATTCCTAGAACCATTTATCTAACTAGTTTGACTTTGGATATAATCTGGCCTTTTGGATAGTGTGGCCCATTTCTTGGAATCACGAGGGATGATAGAAGATGCTCTGGAAGTTGCTACAGATCCCGACTACAGATTTGACTTGGCCATACAGCTAGGGAAGCTAGAGATTGCACAGGTGACCTCTAATGTTTATTTGGCGGTTGTATACCTTTTTTTATTCCTCATGCAGCACTTTCAATGTTTTTCTAGGACTCCATTAGAAGGTTCTCTCTGATCTTTTGTGTTGAAATATTGTATTGAAATTATATGCTCTGGATAATTATGTGGTTGTTACATGTGCACTTCAATGTTCTTCTCTACAGGAAATTGCCACAGTAGCACAGAGTGAGTCGAAATGGAAGCAATTGGGTGAATTAGCTATGTCTACTGGGATGGTATTCTCTTGATCATTATGCTCTGAGCTGAAAATACACTAGAATCTGATTCTTTAAAACTGTACACTGATGTTTAATCAGTTCAATCAGCGAAAATATTCTTACATAAATAGGAGACCATTTCTCTATCAAAACAGCCACTTTGAATATGTTGAATAAATTCATAAATTTCTTCACTGCTCATCTCTCTCCCTCTCTCGTTAGTTTTGATTAGATCCAATCAATATCTGGTGTTTCTTCTTTTAATTAAATAAATTTATTCTTCTACTTTTGTGTTCCAGTTAGAGATGGCTGAGGAGTGTTTGAAGCAAGCAAACGACTTGAGTGGTTTATTGCTACTCTATTCTTCTTTAGGCGATGCTGAAGGAATTGCTGAACTTGCATCTCTTGCCAAAGTTCATGGCAAAAATAATGTTGCATTTCTTTGTCTATTTACGCTCGGTAAATTGGAGGACTGCCTTCAGTTGTTGATTGAAAGGTAATATTTTTTAGTTACTTCATCTGGTTGTCACCCATATTTTTATTTTGACTAAAATAACCATGAGTATTTGCAGCAATCGGATACCTGAAGCTGCATTGATGGCTCGGTCATACCTTCCGAGTAAGGTGTCAGAAATTGTTGCTCTTTGGAGAAAGGACCTGAATAAGGTTACCACGCATTTTGTCATCCATATATTGTGATGAATTTAATTAATGATAAATAAGAGGAATACAAGTTAAATGTATCTGGATGGTCGTTGAGTAGTCTTGTTGTTTGATCTGATTCAATGGTTGAATAATCTGCAGATTAATATAAAAGCAGCAGAATCTCTTGCTGATCCAGAAGAATATCCAAATTTGTTTGAGGATTGGCAAGTTGCACTTGCTGTTGAAGCTAAAGCTGCTGAGTCAAGGTATTTCAGCTTTCATATCCTTCAGCTTTTATTGATAATGTTGGCAAAATCTGCACTTGCCCTTTCGATATCGAAATATGTTAAAAGCTTATGTAAATTCAACTTAAGCTACTTGTGCCATTTATCTTGACCTTCTCTCAATTTGTTGGAATTTCTCTACTTTGTGTCGTCTATTTCTGAGACTATATGGCCTTTACATGATGTTGTAATGTTTGAATTTGTTCATGAAATAAATCAACAATAACTTTTATCCACTGTGTTGTAGGGGTGATTATCCTCCCGCAGTTGAATACGTTAATCAAGCTGATAGATCAACCGCTAGTCTTGTGGAAGCTTTTAGAAACATGCAAATGGACGAGGAAGAAGAGGTGGAAGAAGAACCAATGGAAAATGGAGGCTTGGATCACGAAGTAGAGGTGAATTTATTTCCTATTTGTCGAATTGTTTTCTGTTTACATAAGAATCGGAAAAAAGTTCATCCCTATTGAAATTTAAGCACATGACGTCTTCTTAAGCGTAATATGAGGAATCTTCATTGTTTATTCGTGAATCTAATTGACAGATGTATTAGATTTTATAGTATCTCTATTAGTATCCAACGACAAAATGTTTTTTCGAATTAAATTTTACTCAAGATATTCGATTGGTGCTAATTATTATTGTTTCCTTTGTTTTTTCAACCCCCATTTTCGTTTAGGACGCAGAGGAAAACGGAGATGAAGCACAAGAGGTGGGCCCACATGAAGAGGCTGTTGTGGTGGATGCTGACTCTACAGATGGAGCTGTGCTCGTTAATGGCAGCGAGGCTGATGAACAACGTGATTCGAATAATGAAGGAAAATCTGATGCTTGAGAGCAACTTGTTGGGCTGGTCTGAATTCCTAGTTTTGTTGCTGGTGATTAATTGATTTTTCTTTTAGTTGATTCACAATTCTTTGTAGTTTTGTTACAGTTTTGTGGTATTATTAGTGCTCATTGTATTCATCTATGCTTTTAGCACATGTTCTCATAGTATCCATTATTAGCATTGGGAACTATTGATTTCTAGACGAATATAATTTTATATGCCAAACCAAGCGAAAATCAAATTTTCCGGTGATTTTTGTATTCAAATTGACACATATACCCCCACATTAGTGTACTCAAATTGTCCTTCCCATATTAGTACTAAAGAAACGTGCAGGTCACATTATACCAAAAATGCATTTTTCCCATAAGATAATTGTGTTGGTTTCTATTTGATATTTTGTCGATTTGTACATGTCAAGTCAGATCTTTTCTACAAACGGTCCAAGTCTAATGGCATACACCCTTATCATCAAAAACTACATTTACCTTTAAAACTTTCAAATACCCCTTCGACCATATTAAAATGTATTAAACACTCTGGTCGAGCTCAATTAGCTTATTATCATTCATTACCGATTGGAGTAATGCTCCAAAGTACTCTGGTCGAGCTCAATTAGCTTATTACGGACTCAAAAATACTCTGGTCGAGCTCAATTAACTTATTACCATTCATTGAGTCGAGATTGAACTAACCTTCAAATTTATTAAATACACAAAATAGTGAACAAGTTCCATTTAATATATAAACAAATCAAGGGGATAAATGCAAAAATACCCCTTGTGTTAATCCAAAAATGCAAAAAAACCCACGTGTTAATGAAATAGGCTGAAAGACACCTTGTGTTCTTCAAAAGTCTGCAAAAAATACCCATTCCGTTAAAGTTAACATGTTTGATGCCCACTCGCTCGTTCTGCAAAGATGGATGTTTTTTTTATTGTTTTTCACATTTATTTATATATAGATTTGTCCATTTTACCCCTCATAAACTATAATATTTTTTAAAGGTAATATTTTTTACATTATTATTATTATAATATTTTAATGTTTATTTTTAACATTATATTCGAGTAGTCAAACACTATTTTTTAAATGCTAATTTTTTTAATTATATTGTTTTTTTACATTATCATTTTTCTTCCCTTATATTTTAGTACAATAAAAATGTACTAAAATATTAAACAAAAAATGTACTAAAATATTAAACAAAAAATGTACTAAAATATAAGGGAAGAAAAATGATAATGTAAAAAAACAATATAATTAAAAAAATTAGCATCTAAAAAATAGTGTTTGACTACTCGAATATAATGTTAAAAATAAACATTAAAATATTATAATAATAATAATGTAAAAAATATTACCTTTAAAAAATATTATAGTTTATGAGGGGTAAAATGGACAAATCTATATATAAATAAATGTGAAAAACAATAAAAAAAACATCCATCTTTGCAGAACGAGCGAGTGGGCATCAAACATGTTAACTTTAACGGAATGGGTATTTTTTGCAGACTTTTGAAGAACACAAGGTGTCTTTCAGCCTATTTCATTAACACGTGGGTTTTTTTGCATTTTCGGATTAACACAAGGGGTATTTTTGCATTTATCCCACAAATCAAGTTGATACACATTTTAACTAGACAATTTTGAATTGAAAATAAAGTAGTTTGTTTAAAGAAATCATGAATCATGATCATTGTCCTAATCTAATTAAAAAAAAAATCCACTTCAAATTGGTAATAAAAAGACATCCAAAATATGAATAGCGATTTCATTTTAAAAGAGGTACCAAGTGTCCAAGAGCATGGTATAAGAAGGCCAGCTTATACTATTGTCTCTCTAGCCTGTTTCATTTTAGGGGCTAGGGTTTTAGCAGATCTCTAATTCAATTCAAAAAACACAAAAGCTTCAATTTCAAGCTCTTTAGATTCTCTCAGGTATCTCTCCTTTTTTTTCCTACTGGTCCGCTGTTTTTTCCTTCCTGTATGTGCCTATTGTTTTGTGAATTTTTAAAATTGTTGAGGTCGTGAAAATAGTTTTTAAATCGTTTCGGTGTGTTAATTGATAGAAATTGGGGTTGAAATGGTATTAGGATTCGATTTAAAGGTGATTAAAAATCTCAAGTAATTATTGTTTGGTTTGTTATGTTTTCGTTTTTTTTTTTTCCGGTTTGAATTGGGGAAAGTTTTTAGTTTCATCTGTTAAGCAGAGGAAAAGCTGTATATTGATTGGAAATGGGTGTTACTTTGAAGGAAATTGATTAGTAGCAAGTGTCTAAAGTGATTTTGGCCTCGAGTTCCTCCTAGGAAATATGAATTGACCATTTGGATTTGTGAATATTTGAGGTGTAATTGTTTGAGATGGGTGTTTGAGGCATTTACCTGATGTTTATTGGTAGCAATGCTTTTATTTGTATTTAAAAGTAAATTTTCCCCAAAGTTTATTAGTAGTAGGCTCAAAACTCTATAATAAAGAGATTTTTGGTTCAAGTCACTCCTAAAAGTAATGAATTTACGATTTGGATTTGGCAAATACTGGGAGGATTTTTGGAATGGATGTCGGAGACCTTCACCTAGTCTTTGTCGGATAGCAATGTGTTTGTCGTATTCGAGATAATGATTTTGTGTTGGTTTTCGTTATTCTTTTGGATTTTAGCGTGTTTGTTCCTGTCCGATTTGTCTGGCATCTCAGATTGAAATAATGTCGGCGTTCAAGGCCATACTTTTTCCCTTTTAAATTATTCACCATATTGTATTATCCATAATCATAGACTAGAGGTGCCAATCGGGTGGGTCGGGTTGGGTCCAACGGTTCGGTTCTTAAATGGGTTGAGTTTTTAAATGGTTTTAAGGTGGAACCAACTCAACCTAAAACGGAACCGAAGTCAACTCGAAAAGGAACCAAACCCAACCCGACTTAATACCTTACGTTTTGTTCTTTATAATTTAGATTATTGGCAAGCGGTTTGGGCCTAACTTGAAATTAGTTGGACCCAACTTGGAACCAAGTCGGAACCAATTAGGAACCAAAAATAATTTCATAGGAACCAACCCAACCCAAACTAGTTTAATTGGGTCGAAACCATGGTTCCGGAACCATTTTGCCATTCCTAATCATAGTTTCTGTTAATAAAAGATGTCATGCTTCAGAATACTTTGTCCGAGAGCATTAACTTCACTTTTAACAACTAATCATGTTATTTTCATAACCGCTGCATATAGATTATTCCGCATTTGTCAATCAACTATATTCATTTTTTTGTTGCTGTAATTGGTTATTATTCTGTGCATCTCTATTTACAATCCTTGTTTCTAATTATAATGCTATATTTTTATTCAGTATTCGCATGATCTTGCTTATTGATTTTATACCTTTTGTCGTGCATATCTTACTCATTACTTTGTTGGTAATGATGATGCTTTCTTCAAATTCTTCTATTTTCTTGGCTGAGTTGATTTATTTTCTTTAAGTGTAAGTTAATCAACGACTCTGGGTTAAGCCTTTACGAACATTTTATGGTAAAAAGAATTTAGAATTCAATCACTTCTCACAGTTATTTTCTTTTCTTTCAACTAATAGTATTTGTCACACCCAAATAAAAATTGGTGTAAATTTACCCAGTGCTTTGTAGTAAGTTTATTACATATTATCATCATCTAAAATTTGCTGAAATTTTCTTATGGTTGATAGCAGAGATTGCCTTATTCTCTAGTGTCTTTCCTTAATCTGCAATGGGGGATGCAGAGAATCAACCTTCGAAAAAGAGATCTGCCGGAGTACAACTATCTCGAGATAACCCTGGTCTCGATGATGATGAAGATTCATCCGAACTAGAGGCAGGGACTTTTAAAAAAGCACCCGATGAGGTTTTGGCCACTAGAAGAATAGTGAAAGTTCGTCGTCAGCAAACATCATCAACTACAGCAGCTACAGCCCCATCTTCTGCTACAAATCCGTTTGCTGCTATCCGCTTGGTTCCTCCTGCTGCTGCTACTCCTCCTGTGGATAAGAAACCTGAGCAAACTGATAACAAATCAGAAGAAGCTGAAAATAAAGTAACTGAACCAAAGGTTGAATCTTCTGCAGAGGAGAAAACTGATATCACTGATGATAATGACAAGCAATCTGAAATAAAGGTTGACGAATCGAAAGCCGAAACAAATCTTCAGAAGGATGACAAAGACGATGTCCCTGAGCAAAACATAGCTAAATCTGCAGTCAAGGAGGTGGCAGAAGGTGAAAATACTGGCGATGAAGCCAAACAAGACTCAAAAGCTGATAATAGTGAGATTGAAACCAGAAAGAATGAGGAAGGCGAGGAGAATAGCGAAAAGAATGCAGAAACGGCCTCTTTTAGCTCGTTTCAACAACTATCGAGTAGCCAGAACGCTTTCTCGGGACTTAGTGGAACAGGTTTTTCAGCTACTTCATTTTCATTTGGAACAATTTCCAAAGACGGGTCACCGGTGGGGTCCACTACTGCTCCCCTTTTCGGCTTTGGTGCTTCTAATAATGGCAGCAACTCTTCCATTTTTGGTACCTCTGGGTCAAATGCTGCTGTTAGTCAAAGCGAGGGCAGCAAATTTCCTCCCATGCAGGAAGTTTCTGTCGAAACAGGGGAAGAGAATGAGAAAGCCGTTTTTACTGCTGATTCGATCCTGTTTGAGTATATTGATGGAGCGTGGAAAGAACGAGGGAAGGGTGAACTTAAACTCAATGTTTCCACAACAGGGTCTGCCAAAGCCAGGCTTGTTATGAGGGCTAGAGGAAATTATCGGTTGATTTTGAATGCTAGTCTTTTTCCAGATATGAAGCTGACGAATATGGACAAGAAGGGGATCACATTTGCATGTGTGAACATTGCTGGTGAAGGGAAAGATGGTCTTTCGACAATTGCATTGAAGTTTAAGGACCCTTCGATAGTCGAAATATTTCGAGCGGCTGTGATGGAGCATAAAGGTGAGGCTGCTGTTGCTGCAAAAACGCCCGAAAATTCTCCTAAGGCATCTGGTGAGTAATAACAATCGGTATAAGACGTTGTTTGTGAAAGTTGAGTCCAATCTATTTTATCCTACTTTGAGAAAGAAGATCAGTCTGGTAACTCTTTATGAACATCTCCATGTAGTCATAATTGTTTTGTTGTGTTGTTAAATCTCTTGTGGACCTTAATTGAGTATCTTCCTTGTAGTGTGTTTTTCGGCAAATATAATCGGGATTCTGAGTTTATGGTATGTGATTTTGATGGCATATGAAGCTAAGGGTGTGTTTGGATTGAGTGATTTGGATTTGGGGAGGGGATTTGGAGGAAGGATTTGAAATGACACCTAAAATGGAGTCATTTGAAATCCACCATAGTTATGGAGAAAATAACTCAAAGCGAATGTCGAGTAATTTGAAATCCATTATAACTTGGATACATCCAAACGAAATTCATGAATTTGTTGACGAATTTGAAATTCATAGATTTCATATCCTTCAATCCAAACACACACCCTTACATACTTAGAAATCCACAGTTCCATGTGAGAAGCCTTCTGTGTTATTCTGTGTTTTCATTTTTCCCTTCATTTTAGATGCTCAGGAATTAGGAGACCTTGAGGTATATTTCGTTACATAAATGATTGTGTTTATATGCATACTCAAACATGACAATTTGAGGGCTTAGTGATTCGATTCGACCTGGCCAAGATGATGAATGATCAAGTGTTTTTTTGTCCTTTTGTCGCGTTTATAAAATTGTGTTTCAGTTTTGGTTTGATTGACAAAAGAATCAAACTCAAATGATGTTTGATCAAATGGAACACGAGTTGAATTCTAATAGTTTCATATCTCATGTTCATATGTTATAGCGATTCAGTTGAGTTCGTACCGAACTTTAAAATTCATGACAGAAGGATACTCAAAAGTTAATTTCTTATGGTAATAAATTACAGTTGATTTATTCTCTAATCGTCGATCCCAAATTAAATATCTAATAGTTTTATTCAATTTTTTTAATCTAATAGTTTGGGTGGATCTATTTGGATTAGGTTTAACGTGGGTTGGGTCCAATTGAGTTCAATGTAAAAAATATGCATTATAGTTTGACCCAATAAGTATCCAAAATGGACCCAATAAGGACCCATTATGAATCAAAGTTTTGTAAGGAGGAGTTGTAGAGTGTAAAAACGTAGATTATTAACTCAAAGTGAAAAATAGGTTGGACCCAATTTAGATCCAAATTGGACTCAAATTGAGCCCAATTTGAAATACATTTGGACCCAAATATTATTAAAAGCAAACTCAATTTAACAATTAGTTCTTTTCTTGGACCAATTTGCCATATATATTAATTGTATTATATTGTTACTAATATATAAAAGGATGCATAATTTTGAACTACTATGCAATATTTTCACCCGTGATCTAAATTATGCATCCCCAATTCCCCAATCTACTATTATTTTTTTTTCCCACGGCATCTTGTTCACATGTCTCTTCATGAATTTCTTATCAAGAAATAAACTTAAGACTGAAAAATAAATTCAGAAAAAAAGATTGCAACTAAAGTTTAATTAAAATTAATTGACATCACAAAATACAACTCAAAAGTCAACATTTGCTAGAGTGAAAATCAGTAGCTCTTGGTGCAAGTTTTTGAGCAAGATCCCACACATCCATCAACTTTATCTCCATCTGAAAAATAAAATTCAATGTGAAAATAAATAAACTGAAAAATAAAATTTGAATGTGAAAATAAATAAATATAAGAATTAAAATCTCAAATGCACTAAATTATTCTCAACAGGTCCTTGTGAAATGACAAAAGGCAGTGGGATGTCTTGAGAGCATTTGGACCCATCCCATATAGCTAGTACAACTAGTGATTGTTGGTGAATCACAAAATGTTTGTTGTTATTTATGCACTTTTCAAATAAAATTTAGAATTACAAAAATTCTAATGATTAAATGGTTATATTAAAGCGAGAGTAAACCCTTTATAAAGATAAAAAAATTCAACTTGGGTGGTACGGGTTAATATAAAAAATGTTTCAAGATACTATAGTTATGTTACATATCGAAATCATTTTTGATATTAGAATTTACGAACTTGATTGCTCAACAGCACTCTCGAAAATGAGAATGAAGATGAAATATAGAACGTTTTTATATTTGGTGCATGGATTACTTTCAATAGGAGTCCTAGACTTCTATATAGACATTGGAAACATAATCAAAATCGAATTAAATTCAATAATGACAAAATCATAACCGCCGAAACATTTTATGAGATATAAATATTATAGCGATTACATCTTTTGAAAACCAAAAATCATATTTTAAACATACGAAAAACGCCCCCAACCCTTTTCCCATTACGATTTCTCCTTCTATCAGACGTCGAAAAACAAAATCTTCAACAGTATTTACACGAGAATAAGATACCAAACATGTAATCTAACAGTTCACTACCCTACTTCGAGATAGATAATAACTTACTTGGTGTTTGTTTAGTGCTAATAGAAGAGCACATAGAAAAGGCACATCCAAGTTTGCAGAATCCTAGGTTGTCTTTGGAATCTCCATGTTCATCATGAGCTTGATTTAATGGCTTTGGATTATCCTGATTAAAGATGCAGTCTTTCAAGCAACGAGTGGAGCAAGTACAAAGGGTTTGAGTTGGTTCTATCATGCAGAAAATGAAGCATTTTGTGTAGCAATCTTTGAAAGATGCATCACATTTTTGTGTTACAATTCCCACAACTAAGATAACCAATACAAGTGCCCTTAATTTCCTTAATATTTCCATCTTTTTTTTAGGGTTTTATTGGCCTATGAGAAGCTCTTGCACTACAATTAGAGGCATATATATATACATATATATATATATTAGTTATAAGGGATACTTGTAATCTGGTTCTACTTTATTTGAGCCAATCACAAGGCTAGTGAACTACGTTTTACAAGATAAACATTATATACAAAACTCTTGTTAGAAACTGAAACTTATTGGATCTTGCCAAACCCGATTCAGACCGATTTATATATATATATATATATGTATACATATATATGGATATATATATATTAGTCACAAGCGATAGTTGTAATCTGGTTCTACTCTATTTGACTAATCACGAGGCGAGTGAACTATGTTTGCTTTAGTGTACAGTTCCAAGATACTAATAAATTACAAGACAAATATTATATACTAATAAACTGAAATTTTTTGGATCTTTGTCAAACCCGATTTAGACCGATTATATATATATATATATATATATATATATACACTCACAAATACACACTAGGGAAATTTTAGGTAGAACCAGGCACGATAAATTTTAAATATAATTTACAAAATGAATGAAATACATTTATCATGTGAACTGTTGCATATATTCATATTAGAATATTTTGGACATATATACTCGAAAAGGGTAATAAGTAAATAAATAAGGCATTAGTTAGTCATGTGAGTGGCCAGCAAGCAATTATGCTGTGATTCCCACTTCTAAATTGTTTTATATAGAAATCTTGATAGACATTACATATAGTCCTAAAATACACGTTACTATATATAAATAAATGTGTTTTCATGTGTGGATTTATTGAATTTTGTGTTTAAAAGCTAAAACTGATGCTAAAGACAATTATGTAAGGAGAATGTAAAATATTAGGTGATATATAATTATTATTATGTGGATAATATTTTAGATTAATAGTGTCGACATGTGAAGGTTATTTGTTATTTTGTGTTGTAATTTGATGATAGTTTATTCATATACTACTTGCATTTGGATTATTGATGTTACACTTTCCTCGAGTGCCATTATTTTGTCTCATCCAATCACGGATTAGGGTAAATTGTATTTTTCATCATATAAATATATCATTCTAAACTTTTGGTAAAAAAAAAACCACAATAAACAAAACATTAGAGTAACTTGGAAATAAATGTGATTTTATTTTGAAAAGTTTTCATATATAAAGTGTTTAATAAATTCGAAAATTTCCATATCTAAAATATTAATAAAAATTCTTTTTCTCCCTCTAACTAAAAAATTCTCTATGTTTTTTTAACAAAATTTGCTTACGGGCCAAATTTGAGAATTTCGATTAATTATAAGAAGAATATGACAACATTTTTTTTAATGTTGGTGTTTTTTTGTTATTCCGTTTGAGGAGCCTATTCAAAGGCATCGAAAGCTAACATTTAAATCCGCATTAAACCCTGACACTAAGGCAAGATCGTAACACGCGATACGGTTAAATTGTTACATAAACATTTTTGGTGATTATAGTTTCCAAAACCAAAATTCAGATTTAAACATAGTAAAAATGTGACCATTGTTTTACTAAGTATCTATTATTTATAATTTCAAATGATGTTTTTCAATAATTCCTCATACAAATGAAAATAATGCAAATGCATGATTCGACTTTCGAGAATTCGATCAAAAGTTATCACATTAAAAAATGTAGGTTTTGACTTTAATTAACCTTTTTCAGTAAAAAATCATTAGATAAATTAATATACATAAAATGTAATATTTCACATAAATTAATATACATAAAATGTAATATTTTAAATTGGTTGCAAAGAGAAATAGTTAATCCATCACCAATAGATAATGATGAAGCCGGTGGTGGAGTATATAGTGGTTTGTCTAAGTGCCCTTCTCAAGTGATGCACTTTCCATTTGATAAAATAATTATTTTTCTTAGTCTTCCCATAAAAATGTTTCACCTAATTTTGTCATAATATATAATGATTTTGTTCACACATGTCATATTTTCCTTAAAAAGTTGGTATATTATTGGGTTGGTGAAATGAGTAAACTTTTCTTCCCAAATGGCTATAGATATTTTATGAAATTCTAATTTCATATATTAATTAGTTAATTTTAAGATCTTAAACTATACAAAATTATGAAAGTTTACATAATCATGAACAAATTAAGTTTCTATTACTCCATATTGATCTTACTCCTAGACAAAAAAATCATCAATATTTGCATAATAAAAAGTTGTTTTTCATTATCAATTTATCATCCGGCCGGTTTAGTGCTTAATTATGATATAAATACTCCAAGATAACTTTATGATCATGAATAAAGTAAGACTAGTTTACATAGGATTAATTTTAACAAATAAGAAACTATCATATACCATGTGTAATTAATTTATTTACTATCCATATAAATCTCACACTCTATTAAAAATAATGAATTTCATAATTATCTTCTGCAGATTTTGTAATTTCTAGCAACAACAAAGGAAATCATACATGATTATTATTTCATCAATTAATATCTTTACAACAATTCTACTAACCTTACCATAAGATCAATAAGTTAATAGTTATTGAAACAATCTTTTAATATCCTTATCAATCTTCTTCCTATGGCAATGGAATCTCAATAATCTTTACATACTAAAAAGTTTAGGTTTTGTGACAGTATAAATACACATTGTTCTTGTGATCAAGAAAAGTACAACTTAATAATTTAGAAATATTTTAACTAAAAAAAAAGTTCGAAGAAATGGGAGGGAAATGTACTATATATCAATGTTGTTATTGCAACATTAACACTATCGATGATGATAAATGTGGTCATCTCGACAACTTTACTACGAGCAAATGTGATGATGAATGTGCTAAAAAGTGCATCAATGGTGGTATTCCAAATACATGTTTGATGTATTGTCGATATTGTTGCACTCATAAATGTCCAACAAAAATCGAAAACCAAAATTTTTCACCGTCTATCGGCTGCAAAGTTGGTTGTTTACTTCACAAATGCACCAATACTAATGGTTTTTAAACTTATTCAATACCTATAATAAGTTTTTGCTATATAATTTTTGTTTTTCTAAGTACATATTTTATTTATGTTTTTGTACTAAAATTGTGTACTGATATATATATATTTTAATTGTTATGGACAGATACAGATTTTCAAAAGTGTGCTGATGATTGCTCCAATGTCGATTGCAAAAATTGAAGATATTACAGCCTAAGAGATTGAGATATTGAACTTATGTTTAGAGTTCATGAGATGGAAAATAGAGATATGTAATTTTTTCTTGAAATTACATTTGATGCTCAACAAGTGATTATACATTTCGCCTTTGTTTTTGCTTATATACAATATTGTATTTAAAATTATAATTTTGTCACAACATTTTGTAATGAGGGAAATCTGTATTACAATTTACAATCAACATTTTATTTTTGGACTACATTTTTATTAATCAACATGTAATTTTGCTGAGCTTGTAATAAACTTAGAAGGCATTAATGCGTATTACATTAGCCTCAACGTTCGAGTACCTCCCATTTCAAATTTTGGAAATTTTGAAGATATTACTATATATTATAGTTATCTTTTTATATTTATGCGCCTTTCTTTTGATATAGATTAGGGTTTCTTGTAGACTATTGTATATGTGTTCGTCCTCGGTAATGAAAGTTCCTTACGAGATTTATACCAATCCAACAATATTTACCCTTCTAAGTGGTTGTCTTTTGTAGCAAGGTTCATATCTATTACCTCTTACTTTTATCTCATACAATTGAATACATTTAATTTACTTACACCTCTTATTGAAACTGAAATTTAAGGAACTAGCAAAAAGTATATTTGTTAAACTTGAATCATATAACCATATTAAACTAATTTACATACGTTACTATAGTTCAACTTAATATTATAAATTCACAACTTATATAATAATTCAACTAAATGAACTATCTATTTAAATAATAATAAAATTAAATATGTTTCTATATACATTCACGTTTCATTTATACATATATGTTGTTTAATTTTGAGAAATTCGACATCTTATTTTTTCTTTCTTCTCTTGTATAATTTTAATAGTTTTTGTAGTGTCTAAAAAACTAAATATTTATCTAGTGTTTTTATTTCTTATCTCAGAATCATTATTTTTTCTTTCTCGTGTTTTTAAAGTCAAAGATGTCTTGCTTCAAAATGTCAATCTCACTCTTCGCAAATCACATAGTATATTGGCATAAATGATGCATCATTTAATTTTTATTGTTGCTGATTATATCTTTTTTATTTATTAATTTGAGTTCACTTGATAAATATATAAAAAAAAAAAAGACTTGCATGTTGCACGCAAAAGTTAATGTACAATATTAAAAATAACTAAGATATAACAAGGAACTCTTTTTTTTCCCCTTTACTCTTGCTTTAATTTATTAGTTGCCATCATCGCATTTTGATTTTCAATTGATAAAAGATTTTTAAATATAAAACATTGACCATTTTTCAAATAAATATCCTTTTACTAACTCTAGTGATTTAGTTTCATAAATATATTTGGTAAACTATACAATTTGTTTAAATATGTTGTAAAATTATAATTAGTTGAATGATCATTTACAATCCAAAGTAATAAAGGAGAAAAATCAAAAAATTCAAACTATTGAATAAAATATTTAAAAAAATTAAGATATTAAAATCCAAACCTAAATAATAATTAAATAAGTAAATGCTTATTAAATAAATATTAACTCATGAATTCGTAAAATAATTCATGTTATATCGATAAGTTTTAGTTTTAAAAGATTAAATATACAAAACTTCAACAAGAACTTAATTAAGTGAATTGCAATTTAGTAAAATATAATTATTTCAAAAGTAAATATTAATTGACATGAAAGATTGATTAATACATCAAAGATCATTTGAACTTGAAAGTTCAAACTATGTGATGCCAATAATATTTATAACATGTCTTATAACATAGAAGATGTTTTCACTAAGATAATTCAGAATTAAATATTCTATAATATGCATATGAATTTAAAAAAACTTTTAATGAATTTTTATATATTAATTTGTAGAACAAAAATATCATAACCTAATATAGTAATGAAAATAATTTAATTTTCATGTTTAAGCTAATTTTTTAATTATAATTTAATATGTATATGTAATTTAGTAATATGTATTTATCTTCTCACCTGTTTTCCCTATATGTTATCCTTTTTATTTGATTAATTGTTTCAAAGTTTTTTGTTTTTTTCACACACACATAGAACATACAGTATTAACTAATATTGCAAATTTGTCCCTTACTACTTTCCGTACATTATATAGGGTTTACATTACATCATTCCAAATTGACTTTCCGTACATTATATAGGGTTTACATTACATCATTCCAAATTGTGGTGAAAAAGTGTGGTGAAAAAGGACACAGATTCATATGTAGCTTTATGTAGGGGTGTTCAAAACCAACCGAATCGACCGAACCGAACCGAACCGAAAATCGAAACTTCGGTTCGGTTTTTAACCGAACCGAAAATTTCGGTTAGGTTTCGGTTATTAATTTTCCAAAAATTCGGTTTTCGGTTCGGTTTCGGTTTGTGGTGTCGGTTAACCGGACCGAACCGAAAACCGAATTTTTTTAAAATTTCATTAAATTAAATATATTATATTATTAATAATTGTAATAAAAATATCAAAATACATTGTAGTCTAATGGTTAAGGTGTTTCCCTTTCATCCAAAAGACCTGGGTGATGATTTTTTTTTGTTTTTTTTAACCCAAAAAATAAAAAAATAGGAAAAAATAATATAAAAAAAATAAAAAAATTAAATTCGGTTTTTTCGGTTTTTAACCGAACCGGTTCGATTTTTAACAGAACCGAACCGAACTATTTCGGTTCGGTTTTCGGTTCGTAAAATTACCGAACCGGGCCGAGTTGCACCCCTAGCTTTATGGTAGAGTTCTATTATAATTATACATCTTGCTAATGTTTAATTATTTGTTATATGACTCTTTTACCATTAAAAAGGTGAATTACATCTCATAGAGTTCTAATGTATTTATCCATTTTATTATTGTAGATATATACTACTTTTTTTTTTTTTTTTTTATTTGACACTTAGGCAGATTCATGATTTAAAAAAAGCACTCATACTTTTATAATAGAACAAATCACAATAAATAATCACACTAGATAATTTGGATTTAAATATTTTATGATATGCTTTTGAAATTCAAGAATTACTTTAAGAAAAAGCTTTTAATAAATTTTTATTTATTAATTTGTAGAACAAAAATATCATAACCAAATATAATAATGAGAATTATTTAATTTTTATGTTTAAGATAATTTCTTAATTTTAATTTAGTATGTATGTGTAGTTTAGTAATATGCATTTATTTTCTCACCTATTTTTGCCCTATATTCTATCACTATTACTTGATTAATTGTTACAAAGATTTTTTTTTCACGCTTAATTAATTAATTTTTACAAAGATTTTCTTCACACACAGACATTACCAACTAAATGTTGCAAATTTGTCCCTTACTACTTTCCGTACGTTATATGCACATCATTCAGAATCGAGGTGAAAAAAGGCGTAGATTCATATGTAATTTTATGGTAGAATTCTAAAATAATTTTCTATACATCTTACTATTGTATATGTATTCAATTTATTTTAATTATTTGTTATATGACTCTTTTACCACTAAAAAAATGAATTACATCTCTTGAAGTTTTAATGTAATTATCCATTTTATTATTGTACATATGTGCTACTTATTTCTATTTTTTTTTTATTTGACACTTAGGTAGATCCAAAATTTTAAGAAACACCCATATTTTTATAATAGAACAAATCACCATAAATAATCACACTAGATTGTATAAAATGATATTTTTTCATTATTATTATTTTAAAGTTTCGGGTATTACAACATTATTGTTAGGATCATCTAACACCGAAGTACATCTGCAAATTTATTCTAGCTAAGATATCGGTACAAATATATTTGAGCAACAGTACACATATCAAAATATAAATCATAGAGAAAAACAATTAATATTTAGGGTTTCAAATTAAACACCCCAATATTTACTCATTCAATATAAATACAGTCTCATGGAATAAAAAAAAGAAACAAAAAACAAAAAATCAAATGGCTAGCAAAATGATAGAACTCAATATTGCTGCTATGGTGATGGTGCTATTATTTTCTGCTCATGCAGCAGAAAATAATGTTCAACCAAACGACGATTTTTTTAGCTGTTACAATGATTGCATGAGTCATTGTCATGCAATTATTGAATTAATTTGTAATTTGAAATGTGTTAAGAGGTGTAAGCCGAATTCGCCGGCCGGTGACTCTGCCGCCGCTCCCTTGGCCTTCGATCGCCGCCTGCTTGGTGGTGGAAGAGGTTGAAGATAAGAATTAGTGGAATATTTACTTGTTGAAAAATAATTTGATGATTTATATTTTTCTTATATGTTTTGATTTAATTGTGATGTGAGACAAAATTTGAGGTTATTAATAGTTCATTACATATTCATGTGATGTTTGATTTTAGTCAGTCACTTTTGATTATTTATGGGGCTAATGATCAGTCAATTTGATTTCTTTTATAAACTTAATGTGATATTTTTGTCCGATTAGTAAAAATATAGTTTCATACTAATTATCAGCATAAATAAAAATTTAGTCTCACCTAATGAGACCCGTTTTAGTTTTAGCCATGATTTACTAAATTCTAATTAAAATGGTTCCAATAATTAAAAGAATTGCAATGTTAGTTTTGTTAGAGAACTTAATTTACTCCATGCTTTATCTTCTGTTGAAAATGCCGAACACAAACGAAACATGTCTTTAAAAGTTGCATTGTGCCCTTGAACTATATATAAATAGTATCAAACACCCCTAAACCAATATAAATATCATTTATACATGCAGGAAATTTAAAAAATGTACCAAATGTTTTTTACTCAAATTTAATAAATTAAAGTTTTACTAATATATAATTTAAGAAATATCTATAAAAAGGGAAAAAAGGATAAACGTGTTTTTTGCTTTCTTTTTCTTTTCCTTTTTCTATTTTCTAGAGGGGGGGACTGGCAAGAAAATTTGTTAGGGGTGTTCGATAATAAGCTGTTTGATATTAAAAATTTACAAACGTAACTTAAAGTGACTATTAAAAGATGTTTGACTATGTAATCTAATAACGAAACTTTATTTTCTAAAAATATGAAATAATTCGTCAAGAGTTAAATAAAAGTGGTGAGAAGATCTTTGAGGATAAAAAATTGTTTAGGTTGACGCGTTTTTCGTGTAAATTCAAGATTACGTTTTAAAAGCGTATTCAACGTACACATAAACTTTTTTCCCAGAAGCAATGTTTTTCAAAAGTATTATTGAAATATCACAAACTAAAAGTAAGAAAAATCATGCTATTAATTATTCAAAATTAGATTATATATATCTGTATATAAAGTATGAGAGATAATTCAAGTCAACTTGCCAATTTTAAGTAATGTATAATCCATGTAAGATTATTTATAGATTACAATAAAGTAAAAAATAGATAAAATCTCATACAAATTATGTTAGCAAGGTTTTCAAAATTAAACTACCCACAAACGGTGTAAAAACTATAAATTGTGCTGTATACAATTTTAAATTTTACATCTAAGTAAACAATTTCAGAAAGAAAAATTAAAAAAAAATGAAGAACATATTTTTGGTTTATTTGGCTTCAATTATGATGATGGCTCATATAATTTGTGTAGCAAATGCACAAACTATTCCTCCTTATATTGTTTGTTTTCAGGATTGTTATCGAGACTGTGGACACGGTCAAGTTAACCCTGCATGTTTATTCGTATGCAAGAAAAAATGTTGCGGTCCCGATGATAGAGTTATATCTGATCGACCAATTAAACTTGGCGAATTGTGCAAACCACCACTAAATTAAGATCTCATTTGTCAAAAAGATGAAATAAATATATTAGTTGAAAATAATACAGGAAGATTTGGATGTTTATTCTAGTTTTCCTATATGTTTACAATAATTCTTGATGTTAGAAAAAAGTTGTGGTTATTAATAAAATTGTCGATTTTCATGTGGTATTTTTATTTGTTCCCTATAAATGATACATTTTGCTCATTTGATGATTGTTACAAACTTAATACGAATTGTTTTTGTCAGTTTAGTAAAATTGTGTTTTCGTAAAATGATGAACTTAAACAAGTATCATGATCCAAACTATTTTTATTAATATAAATCTATTAAAAGCTTTATATAATGAGTAATTAATAACCACATAAGAATATAAATGAAAAATGGATTTATTGTTGAGAGTTAAATAAAAGCGCGGTCAAATGATCTTTGGCAATGTAATTGAACAAATAGAACGATATAATAAGTGAGAATTTAGGCATGATAATTTCATTTTTAGTCCATTGTTACACTTTATTCTGCATGCGTTTTCCAGTTTCACTACTCGTTAAATGTAGACCGTAAACTATCATATTCATCGAATAGGGTTCCTCCATCCAATTCTGTCTAAAATTGATAATGAGTGAGGCTAATTGAAATATCAATGGAAAATTACATATTTCATCTCATAACTTTACCTCATTATAATATTTTTTGTTTATTATTATGCAACATTGCATAGTCTATCACAGAGTTGGGTTTTTGATTAGTATTATTATGTTGCATTAATATCTTTTGACAAATTAAATTTATATTTAAATACAAATAATATTTTAAAATTGTCATTGATTCTTGTATTAAAGAAATGTTTTAAATATATGTTTATTGTCTTTTATTTTTAGGGTATGGATTGAGATAATTCTTGCATATAACTATAATTCTATTTACCTGTAATTTTTAATATTATGTAACTGAATATTCTTCTTTTTTATTGACTCTAGATATTCCTAATGGAATAAATAATTGACATGAATTATAATCATTCTTTATTTAATATTTTAGCAGAAAATCATTCTGATGAGATCTATTCCCATGAAACAAAAATAAATTCTACATATATGAAGGAAACAATTGCTTGAATATGTTTTATATATCATTTTATGTCCACAAAATTACTTGGATACAGTAATATTAAAAGAATATAAAATGGACATTTTTTAGTATTATAATTAATCATATCAATATTGAGAATGCAAAGAAAAGTTGGACAAAAAG
The DNA here is from genome assembly GCA_963669365.1 of Verbascum thapsus. Taxonomy (NCBI): domain Eukaryota; kingdom Viridiplantae; phylum Streptophyta; class Magnoliopsida; order Lamiales; family Scrophulariaceae; genus Verbascum; species Verbascum thapsus. The sequence continues at coordinate 4,565,639 of OY770108.1, forward strand.
TTTATTAATCAGGCAACTAATCAAAGTGGACATCCCTTTCAAGATATTCTGAATATCTTGAAGAATCATGCAAATTAAATATAATTTACACTAATTGCTTAAATTAAAACTATAAATAAGTAAATTTAAAATTGAAGAGAAATGAAGATCAAATGGCTGGTTTCTTTGGCTTTAGTGTGAGAATGATATAAGACAAATAGAACAATAATTCTTACCAAAATCACTTTTTGGTAAGTAAACTGGATTGAGAAATGCTTTTCCTAGAAATGATATTATTAAATTTAACAAATCATGAAATAAAAACCATAATATATTCAAACAATATATTGTGTATATAATAAATTAAGAAAATAATTCAAACACTATATATGCTGCAAACTGTTGCAAATTAGTAAGTGATAATCCAAGTATTACAGTCAACAACAATAATTAGCACATAAAATCGCAGAAATATAATTGTGTATTACTAACGTATAGTAAATCTTTCACAGAATAACTGACAAAAGATTACTAAAATTCATCTATCCACTGAGTGCTTAAAGCCTATTAATACCACATACAATATACTACCTATATCATTACATCAAAATCAAATAAAAAAAATTCGAAAAAAAAAATGAAGAGCAAATGCTTGTTTTCTATAGCATTAGTTGTGATGATGGCCCTGGTAATTTGTGTGGCTAATGCACAAAGTGAACCCATTGATGTTTGTATAAAGAAATGTTTGGAAAGGTGCAACGGCGATTTTAATACCTGTTTGCCTGGCTGCAAGAAAATCTGCTGCCATAAAATTGTTTCGCCTATATGTCCACCAAAAATCTGAAGAAATCCTCAAGCTTTTGAGGAATTATGAAATTATTTATATGGATAATAAATGAAATAAATAAATTAATGTCATTTTGTTGTGATAAATTAAAAGGGTTTGTTTATGATGTTACTTATATTAATTGAATAAAGGATTGTTGTTTCGTGTCAAAATATTTACTTATACATCAAACGATGACATGATCCGAATTTATATTTCATTTTATGTGTTGTAAATTGTATAAAGTTGAAAAAAGAAGCGGAGATTGATGAAGTTACTGTTATGATATACTTGATAACAAATTAAACACTAAGTTAATCAATCTCTTCAATGTGGTAAAAGAAGTACTATATATATATATATATATATATATATATATATATATATATATGAAGGAGACTTACTTGAATTTATCATTCACCTTGAACTTGGGTGAGAATTATCAGATGATTTTATATATATGTTGTTTTCATTAAAAAAAAGTACATGAAGTATTTCAAAATTTGTAAATTAAAGAATATATTACATTCTTAACATAAAAATATCATTATTCTATTCAGTTATCTTGCGTTGTGTCGCATCCTGAATGTGATTATATTGTTGCACTTGCACATACGAAATTATTTTTTGCGTGATTTAAATATGAAAAGTATTGGCACAAATCACATGCATTTGGAAAATGAAAATTATTGGCACAAATCACATGCATTGTTTGGTTTCATAATCTTTCCAATCATGATTATTGCATGCAATGAATATCCCTAACTTAAATATGTGAAAATATAAATATTGGCCTTATAATTTGATTAAATAGTTGTCTGTGCAATGAGTTTGTATTCGCTTAAATAATTGGATGTTTTAAAGAGTTGTGACTCCTAAAATTTAAAGAATATTCTAACAGAATAACCCTAATATAAATTACTTAAATCTATATATCAATTATTTTATATAATGTATTTTGAAATTAATAATTTCCAATACATGTATACAAATGAAACTCCTCTATCCCTTTTCTTACCTAGATTATAGTAATTAGTGTTTGGGATTTAGTTCCACTTTAGTTCTAATAACTACATTACAATATTCTCTAGATTTATTAGTAGATTTGCTTAAAAAAAAAGTTGATCAAAACATTTTTGCTTATTATTCATACGAAAATCCCCACAAATAATGTACTCCTAAAAACATTTATAATTTTTCTCTAGAACCACTTCATGTTGTACACAATGTGGTCAAAACTGAAGTAAATTTAGTACTCAAGTCATAATTTTAAAAAACAAAAAAGCAAAATCGACACATAAATAAATACTTTCATACGGCCCCTCATAAAATAAATCCAGTTAATTCATATATAAAGTATATATTCTATAAATATGCCCCCTTGATTTTATGAATCCAATGTTATATTACGCACACAAGAAAAAAAAGTTCAGTTACAGATTACATGCATCCTGTGAAATAATACATAAAATCCAATTTAAAAATTATTACAATCTTGTATATATAAGAGTGCCAATTGGTATAATTATCAATAAATCGAAGAAAATCAATAAAATTCACAAAAATATGAAGTTCACAGGATTAATTACAGTTATGGTGATTGCTTTGTTGATTATTTCTATGGCAAATGCAGATTACTGTTCAGATTCTGTTCAATTATGCTTCACACCAAATTATGTTCCTGGTTGTTTTGAAAACAATAGCATCTTATCAATATGTGACCCGAACCCTGAGCGGCCTCGCCTTTTCCATCATCGTTCTATAGCTGGTTTCGTTTGAGTATAATAATAAACTTGTGTTCAATAAATAAAGTATTTGTAATTCGATGATTTACAAGAAAATTTACATCGATAATTTGTAATATTTTATCTATATTAGTGATGATTTTATAAATATTTAAGGAAACTCGGTTTACTTTATTTGTTTATAAAAGTTGAAGTTAGCCAAAATTATAGTTTTTTTCTCATTTTCATCCATTAAATAATTTTTAATTACTTGGAAAATCTGTTTTAAATTGTCAAGTTGCAAATAGTTATTAATCTGATTATGAGTTATTAAATGGTAAAATGAAAAATATCCACGATTAAGAAAGATTGTTCCTAAAGGCCCTAGCGAATTCTTAATTGAAATTCGAGGATCTTTTGTAAATTTATTTGATTATTTTATCACATTGTGATATTTTACACTGACTCATTCAAAAATAATTGGATGACGATAAAATTATCAATCACATAACCTGTTAAGATCTCGAATCGGATTTATTACTCATACTGATAAAATTGCAAAATTTAATCTTGTAGCTCTGGAGGATTGGGAAACATGGTTCGGTTTTTTCTTTTAACTTGCAAATTGCTCTTGTATTTATTAAAAACTCGCGAACTGTGGACAAATTTGGTGATAATTCTTCGACTTTGCTATGTGACAATTCCAATTTGTAAATATCTTAAATTCTTAGCCAATTTAGCCTTGGTGGATTTTTGTATATATTTTATTAATTTCAAAATGATAATATAGATAAAAGGACCAAGTGGTTCAATTCATTAATAACAAGTGTAAAATAATGTTAAGTAAAACGTCGTTTTATAAAATCTCAAATTATTACTCTTAATATTAAACTATTATAATAATTTAAATAAAATTTAATATACACATTGTTAATAGACATATTTAGAAAATCAAAGTAACCCTCAAAACTCCATCTTTTTCCTCACGGTCCTCGCCCTTGCGTCCAAAAACGAATTAAACAAAAAATTACAGGCTTTCAAGACATGACTTAAAAGAGAATAGGATATTTTATCAGGCGCCAAGCTTGCTTGGTTAAGAGAATCGGCAAAATCCTAATTTATTCCCGTAAGATATCGTGATTGTAGTTTAAGTCCCACATTTTACGGAATTTTAGAAAACGTCTCAATATTTTAAATTAGTTGCAATATTAATCCTATTTTATAATAACATTAGTCTCATACTTCCCTTCTATTATCATAAATTGCATTTTGTCCCTTCAACTAAACACTAGATGTATTATACCTTTTAACAAATATTATTTGCCACTTACCCTCTGAAAAATAATTTAAAAATTAAAATGGAGAATATATAGGTTTATCCGCAACGTTTATAATATGGCACAATCATCATCATTCTCAACCATTTTTTATATTCTTCTAATTTATCTAGGGGTAAATAATAATAGTATTTGTTTAAGGGGATGTTTGATACATTTTGCATATTATAAAGGTAGTATGCAATTTTAAATGACAAAAGTAAAGTATACAACGAGCATCGATTAAAGAAAGGACGAAAGTTGTAACTTTATCAAATTATTGAGATTATTTTCAATTTCATAAAGCATGGGACTAAAACTAAAATCGTGATATCATGTGAAACTATATTATTGAATTCGAAAACTACAAAAATATGGTCCCTCAAATATTCATGATCGCAAGGTCATATTCCCAAAAAAAATTCAGAGATATCAAATGCATTATGTGTAGTACATAAATAAATCCAATCACATTTATAGGTCATATTCCACAAAAACAAAAAAAAATCCAGAGATATTAAATGCATTATATGTAATACATAAATAAATCGAATCACATTTATAGGTCATATACCACAAAAAAAGAAAAAAAATCAGAGATATTAAATTCATTATATGTATTACATAAATGAATCAAATCACATTTATAGGCTATATTCCACAAAAAAAAAAGATCCAGAGAATTAAATGCATTATATGTATTACATAAATAAATCCAACCACATTTATAGGTCATATTCCACAAAAAGAAAAAAAAATCCAGAGATATTAAATGCATTATTTGTATTACATAAATAAATCAAATCACATTTATAGCTCATATTCCACAAAAAGAAAAAAAAATCCAGAGATATTGTCCAAAAGGTTGAATCCCCAACCCCAAGGGCCCCTCATGCCCCGGCCCGACAGCGCTATGGGAGGAATTAATCATGGTAACCCAGCCAATCACAGGGGCTAGACCAGTGCCCACTGCGCACAAGGAGCCCCCCTCACTTGAGAGGTTGCTCCCACACTGCCGCTGGTGGGACTCGATCCTTGGTCATTGTCCAAACTTCACCCTTCTGTAACCAACTGGGCTGCCCATGCGGGCAAAAAAAAAAAAAAAAAAAAATCCAGAGATATTGAATGCATTATATGTATTACATAAATAAATCAAATCACATTTACAGGTCATATTCCACAAAAACAAACAAACAAAATTCCAGAGATATTAATGCATTATATGTATTACATAAATAAATCCAATCACATTTATAGGTCATATTCCACACACACAAAAAAAATCCCGAGATATTGAATGCATTTTATGTATTACATAAATAAATCAAATCACATTTATAGCTCATATTCCACAAAAAGAAAAAAAAATCCAGAGATATTGAATGCATTATATGTATTACATAAATAAATCAAATCACATTTACAGGTCATATTCCACAAAAACAAACAAACAAAATTCCAGAGATATTAATGCATTATATGTATTACATAAATAAATCCAATCACATTTATAGGTCATATTCCACACACACAAAAAAAATACCGAGATATTGAATGCATTTTATGTATTACATAAATAAATCAAATCACATTTATAGGTCATATTCCACAAAACCAAAAAAAAAAAGTTCGAGATAATAAATGGATTAATTATGTGTATTACATAAATAAATCAAATCACATTTACAGGTCATATTCCACAAAAAAAAAAAAAAAAACCCAGAGAATTGAATGCATATATGTATTACATAAATAAATCAAATCACATTTATAGGTCATATTCCACAAAAACAAAAAAAAAATCCAGAGAATTAAATGCATTATATGTATTACATAAATCCAATTCCAGTTACATATTACAAATGAATAATACCTATAAATTGTCACCTTAGAGTAATGTGTGACAATTAAAAATCATAAAATTATGAAGATCAAAGGGCTAAAACCTGTGGTTATATTCATGGTGATGGCACTCCTGATTATTTCAATGGCTAATGCAGATTCTGACTATTGCGACAATTGTTATAAATACTGCAGGGGTATTAGTTGTAGACGTTGCGGAGAAATTTGCTTTAGGCTTTCTCAACGTTCCACAGTCGATGGATCACCGAGAGTGGCGCCCCACATACCAGATCGTTTAGTTGATTAATTTTTACGAGTTGAATGAAATTTTATCGAATAATATTATTTACAAATTGATGATATGATCGTGAGATTGAATCGATAATTTGTAATGGAGCACATTTTATTTCAGATCAAGTATATATTATCTTAATAAAAGATAACCTGCGTATTATCCCCTTGTGTTTTCTGGATTCACGGATTTATCGACATCAGGTTCAACAAAAAAGACCAAATTCTTGTTGTCGATTATGCAAGATAAAATAGGCTAATTATTATGCGTTATAAAATAGGCTAATTATTCCCTTATGTTTTAATAAATTAGTAAGTAATACCTTCGTTGAACATGAATCATTTAATCTCACCCAAACATTATATATATATATATATATATATATATATATATATATATTTCAATTTGAAAATGTTATTAATCCAAAACTTATATAATAATTTAACTAAATGAGATGAAAGAATATCTATAATTTTTCCATTAGTATATACTAATAATTAATGTCTAAATAAAATGAGTAAAAACTTAATTATTTTGAACTCATGAAATGACAAAAATGATTACTTAGTCATTCAGTTACTTAATTTTAATTATTACAGGTAATAATGTTTCTGTTTTTTATTAAATTTAGGATCAAAGTGATACAAGCTTGACACTTTAACTTTACGAATTAAAATGCAACTAAAAAAATTAATTATTCCGGTAATTAAAAATGACCTAAAAGGACTAAAATGAGATAAAACTTTAACTTCGTGGATGGCAACATAACAAATTTTACTTTAATGACCGAAAAATTTGGTATTTACAGACTATTTGATATTATCCCAATAACTTTAAGTTGTATGATCAATAGATCTAAGTTTTCCAACTTAAAGGAAAAATTAAAGATATTTTTATTAATTAAATAAGCATATTATTTCACTTTTATTTGTATGTACTCATAAATAATCCATGTATAATGATTTTAGTTTTGGTCTTCTTATCATAAATATCAAATCCAAAATTATTAATGTTATCATATGCCTACAAGAAAGTTTTATTTTCTTTATATGTTATATAATTTTTAGAAAGTGATCGATCAAGTTATTATTCTTAAATTATTTTTCGTTTAATTAACTATGTATCAACTTTGAAGCACAAATTTCTAAATATTCCACAAAAAAAAAATCCAGAGATATAAAATGCAATATATGTAGTATATAAATAAATCCAAACACATTTATAGGTCATATTCCACAAAAATAAAAAAAAATCCAGAGATATTAAATGCATTATATGTAGTACATAAATAAATCCAAACACATTTATAGGTCATATTCCACAAAAACAAAAAAAAATCCAGAGATATTAAATCCACTATATGTAGTACGTAAATAAACCCCATCACATATTATAAATGAATAACACCTATAAGTTGTCACCTTAGGTAATGTGTGACAAACCAAGTAAAGGGCTAAAACATGTGGTTATATTCATGGTCAAAGAACACACGTTTTAGTAGATATTGTATATTTAAATGTGAATCGAGTGCCTTTTTTTTAATAATAATTAAATAAGTAAATGTTTACTAATAAATAAGAACTCATGACCTCATAGAATAACTTAGGTTTATAGATAAGTTCTAGTTTTATCAAATTACATATTCAAAATTTAAATCATAACTCAATTGAGTTATTATATAATAAAGTATAATTATTTTAAAAGTAAATATTGATTGACATGAGAGATTCAACCATGTTTCCATGTTTAATAAGTTTATTTAAGTTTGATAATAATATGATATTGTAATGAAAATCATGCAAATTTCATGTTTAAGCTAATTTTCTTAATTATGATTTAGTGTTTATATGTATTTTTAATGTAGAATTAATTTTACATTTTATTAATATATGTAAATTATTGTTAATGATAACGGAAACAGTATAATACATTTATAAGTGAATTACAAAGATATATTGATTGAATATTTCCACCTATATCTTCACAAAGAGCATGTATATATATAAAGATGACCCTTTTATTGCTAAGTTTGAATGAAAGGTTATTTTGAATCGGAAACAAATGGTGTAAAAAATTAGACCTAAAGTTATAAAGTCAAGAAGTTATTTTCATTAATGTTTGTCTAAAGTACGTATATGGTATAACCTTAATTTATCGCCTTTATGAATGAGCATCCTTCTCTCCAGTACAATTGAACAACTTGATGGGATTAAAACTATTATTTAGTAACTTAAAAATAATATTGTTAAGAAACAAGATATTTTGCACAGAAGCAATTTTTTTTTTTTTTTTTGTCGTTTTCTCAATAGACTCCATCGAGAATGATCATGTCACCTCTTAATGACATTAGAATTACATGTAATAAGTAAATACATAGTTATAATTTTATTAATGGAATTATGTAATAGAGTTACAACACACATTAATTAATATTACAGAAAATTATACGAATCATAAAAAAAGAAGCAAAAATAATGCTCTTAATAACAAATAACTCGACTTTAAATATTGGTAACATAGTTACAATTACATATATATATAATCTAATTTACAAAATTAAATTCAAACTATAATTATATATATATATATGCATCACATGGAAGAAATTAGTTGTAAAATAAAATAACAATTTTGTTTGTAGAGTGATACAAATTAACCATGAACCAAGGCAAAAACAGTCGAACGACTAGTTTGATCATCATGTTGATGTTAATGTATGCTAGCCATGCATCAGCATCTTTCAAAGAATGTTTTGCACTTTGTGCTGTTGGTTGCTACATTGGAGGATCGAATGAATTCAAATGTGCATTCGAATGCTTTGTTAAGTGCCTTCTTAACCCTAATTCAACCGTGCTCGACTATTGCAAGTTCGGTTGTGCAGTTGATAAATGTGCTGGATTTGGCAAGGGTAAATAAAACATTCAATAAATTTGTATAGATATATATATATATATATATATATATTCACATGTTTATACTTTTAAAATGCAAATAATAATCGACAAAATTAATCTTTATGTAATGCAGATTTTAACAAGGTGGATACCTGTGTTAGTAACTGTGGGGCTGATAAATGTGGCATAACGCAAGCTCCATCATCAACGACTTCAAATGCCATTACCAACTAGAGTTCTATATGGTAGATAATGAGATTTCGATTTTAATTAACCGTGTTGCTAGTTGAAAATCATTAAGAAAAAATAACTCTGAACAATAAAATAAATTGTGTGTAAATTTCAGAATTGTGATTCATCAAGAATCTGATATTTCTGAATCTTAATATTTTAGCACATTGAACTATGGTGCATTGGTCAAGTTTTAACTATTAAAACATTTTTGATAAAACAAAAAGTAACATATATACTACTAATATATAGGCAATTTGGCTTATAATCTCTATATGGTTAAATATAAAAATGTAATTAGACAAACTAGTTTATTTTTTCCTAATCCAGTGAAAAACATTTGATCCTTTAATTTATTGACATGATGTATAAACATTCAAGTAATTCTTTTAGCACATTCTCAATAGTAAAAAGTAAAAAAATGATAATCTCTTTAAGGACAAAATAAATATAATTTAAGCTAGAATTATAAGGGAGAAGCTGATAAAGAAAATAAGTATTTTAGCGCATGATAATTCAATGGATTCATTGGAGACATCATCACGTCATTTCTCAACTTATGAACAAATTTGTATATAAAATATCGATAATATGAACATCTTCGCTTAGTAATTTACTAGTCGTGAAATAATAGTAAGATTGTAAAAAACAAAAAAATCTTCTCAATCAATATATAATTAGATATTTTGTTACTGATATTCCATTTTTATAGAGTCAACATATATCCGGAGAACAAAGTCAACATAAATTTTTATAGAGTCAAACAAAGATTACATTGACCATCAATAAGATGCCAAGACTTAAGTGATTGCAATAATTTGTTATAATATTATGTAATAACATTACATTATTTATGACATATTTCTGCAATCTGCATTGTAGATTTTGAAGCATTAGTTACATCCACCAAATGATCACATATATGTTACTCACTTCATCAATCATATTACAAATTAATTACCTCTAAAGACCTAATTAAATTCTTCAACAACATATATAACCTTATCTACTCAAGTCAAATTAATGTACACATACATAAATATATATATATATATATATATATATATATATATATATGAATTAATTGTTGTGTGTCTATATATATCACATAAGTTATCAAGAATTTACAATATAAATTAATTAAGACAATATTGAGAAGAAGAAGTGAGATCAATCAACATGAATAAGGGCAAAGCTACTGAAAATATAACTTTGATTATGTTGTTGATGTTTCTATATACAAGCCAAGCCTCAGCCTCTTTCAAAAAATGTTTTGATAGTTGTGCTATAGGCTGCGTTTTCGAAGGACATAAGTTGAAGTGTATAGCAAAATGTGTCGCCAAATGTATCATTCGTTCAAGTCCAAATAAGGTTAACTATTGCAAGCTTGGTTGTGCTATTGATCGATGCACTCGATTTGGCAAAGGTAAAATTTATTTGTATTCTTTCTTTTTTCTTGATGTAATCGTCAAAGATTCTTTCATCCAACTCCTAATTGAGTGAAAAAAATTCACTAAAACATTTGAGCATCACTAATAGCTTCATTAGTCAATATTTTAAATATAACCAAAAAAAGAAAAGAATTAGTCAACATTTTAAACCAGTGCTTTTGGGAAATTCATACGTGAATCGCACTCGCACATTGCTTCAATTTAATATCACATTATTTTTGTTCCACATATATCATATGACACGTACGAACCGTTTGCCAAAAAAGGGTAAACATAGACTAATATCATACGACTTAACAAGTAGAATTTGGTAGAAAAATTTAGTTGGTAGTAAATTCGAGCCATTCGCAAGTTATTATATCAAAATATAAAAACTTGTAACTGATGAGACCAAAGTTGAAAATGAAACAAAGCTCAAGGGTTCCGGCTTCCAATTACCCCTATTTATGTCTCACTCAAAATAAAATGGGATGCATTTATATAGTATGAATATTGGATTTAATATTTAAAACCCTTATTTTCTATATACGAATACGAGTAATATATATATATACATATATATATTGTGCTCTTAATCATTTAATTTTAATCATGCAGATACGAACAAAGTGGAGGACTGCGTGAACAGGTGTGAGTTTAGCAAGTGTAACCTCTCAAAGCAAACTATTGTACCTGCACCAATCCAAAAGTCTCAGATTTCAAATTAAGGTTTAGAATTTATCTCTAATGTTTGATATTTTGGTTGGTCATTTAGTTATGGATTTGATTGTTTTGTTTTGAATTAGTTTATATATTTTAATGTTTTTACAACAAAGAACTCAATTATTAAGATTAAATATAGTAAAATTGAAGTTAATAGCAACTAAACGATTATATTGGTTAGTATGTTTTTGTATTGGAATTCACTAAGTTTCTATTGTTGTCAACTAGCTATATAAACTATGTTGCATATTTATAATCTCTTCTGTTTAAATTGAGCAAAGATATATAAAAGAGAAGGTTGTATTTTAATCTTTTTTATTATAAAATTGTCAGTATTTTTTGAAATTTTAACTTTGAAGCAAAAGGGTCAAAAAATAATAATAAAAGTAATTAGCACATATCTACAATAATACGATCTATAATTACATTAGAATTATATGATGTGTAATTCAAAATTTTAATGGAAAAAGAGCCATATAATAAATTAATAGAAAAAAACAAGTTGTTTATATTAATATTAATAAAATGTAAAATCAACTCTACATTAAAATTACATTTAAATACTAAATCATATTTGACAAAATTATCTTAAACATGACTAATATTCATTACAATATAAGATTATTATCAAACTTATATATACTAGAAGAATGTGCTTAAACAAGAAAATTGCATATGAAAATTACATGTTTCAATCTTTCATGCCAATCAATTTTTAATTTTAAAATAATTATATTTTATTAAATAATACTCACTTAATTAAGTTATAATTTAAGTTTTAAAAATATAATTTTATAAAACTAAAACTTATCTATAAACCTAAAATATTTTCTGAGATCATGAATTCTTATTTATTAGTAAGTATTTACTTATTTAAATATTATTTAGATTTTGAATATTTAATAACTTAGTTTTTAAGTATTTTATTTAATAGTTTGAGTATTTTGATATTTTTGATCATTATAAATGATTATTCAACCAATTCTAATATTTGCAACGTATAAAAAAAATTGTATACTTTACTAAATATTTTTATGAAACGAATTATCATTAGAGTTAGTAGAAGAAGAAGATTATTTGAAATATGGTCATCATTTTATTTATAATTATATATATATATATATATATATTTAAGTGAAAACCAAAACATGATGATGACCACTATCCAATAAAAGCTAAAATGAAGGAAAGAAGATTTTCTTATTATAGTTTAGTCATTTTCATATTATGCATTAACTTTTGCAGGTAACATGCAAATCTTTTATTTTTCATATATTTATCAAATAAGTTAACTCAATAAAAAGATACAATCAGCAATAGTAAAAAGCATATAAAATGGATACACCGTTTATGTATTACATATAATTTTGAGACCCTGTGAAAATTATTGAATTATTTCATTATTATATATGTTTTAATTATCATTTATTGAATTACTTCATTATTATATATGTTTTAATTTTTCAATTAACTGAGTTCCTTCTAGAATTATATTAACTAATTATTTTATGACAATCAATATCTTTTTTTAAAAAAATAGTTTATTAAATAAATAGTTCACTTACAAAAATTATTATATAAATTTTAAATTTATATCATCTTCATGACTATAGCTACGTATATAAATTACTTTAATAAAATTATATGATTTATGTTCAACGTCGAACATGCTGCTTACTAGTATACCTAAAATAAATTAAAAGGATTATAATTTTATTTTATTGACGTAAGAGTGAATTTTTACATAATTTTGTAGTGTATATATCTCTGTTAAACTAATAGAAATTGGCCATATAAAATGTAATTTACTAACTATGAATAGTGACATTTGAGCGGATTATAATTTGATAAGAAAATTATACTAATCAAATAACTAAAATCATAATCTAAAAAATAATTAAAAGTTAAACTAAATATAGGATCTGTTCACGTAAAATCAAAATTTACACATGAATCATGACCTTAGGGATGGCAATGGGGCCGGGTAATTTAATTACCCGTATTGGACCCGTCCCGATGGGGCCGGGTCCGGGTCCGAAAAAAGGGGATTGGATCCGGGTCCGGGTATCAAAATTCAAGACCCGGCCGGGTCCGGGGCGGGTCCGGGTCCAACATATACCCGTCCCGGACCCGGACCCGGACTCGCCCCGTTAACATGGAATTTATATATTTTATATTTTTTTATTATTATAATATAATAAAATTATAAAATCAAATAAAAATTAATATAATAATATATAATTTTAGATTAAACAATAATAAGATTATTTAAATGATGTTTATTTGGTATTTAATTTGTTTTCAAATTTAAACTTTGGAGAAAACTTGAATTATTTTACCTATTATGATTTGTCTTATTGTGATTTATGAATGACTTAAGTGTGTTGAATGTTTTTTTTTTTATGTATTTTAATTTATATTGGTTTTGTATTATTTATATTAGTTTTAAATATATTTTTGATAAAAAAATTAAAAAAAATTATATTTTGACTGGGTCCATCGGGTAGGACCCGGACTCGCCGGGTACCCGCCGGGTCCGAGGCGGGACCGGGTATTACCGGGTCCGGGGCGGGTCCGGGTCCTAAAAATTCTGACCGGGGCGGGTCTCGAGTCCAGCATTACCCGGCCCCGACCCGCCCCATTGCCATCCCTACATGACCTAAAACGCTATCCAATTTAATAGTAAATAATCTAGTCTATACAATTATACAAACACTAAATCAACACTTCTTAATTTCTAATATCCAACTTAGAATACCATTTATTTCTAATAAAACCTAATCTCCAATTTTAACACTATATATCTAATCTCCAGATCTGATTTAAATATGATTAACTAAAACATTTACTATAAATATGAATACCATTAGGCATCAAAAATTCAAGTGAACAATATAATTGAGGTTCATAAGCCATGGATCAGAGAAAAACTATCCAAATAATAACTGCAATCACAATGTTGATGCTATTACATGCAGGCGAAGCATCAAATCGATACGGAGTATGCTATGGAGATTGTATTCCACATTGCTTTCTCTATGGAGCTGTTCCGTCACCTTGTGTCCTCACATGCCTTATCAAGTGCATAAAGGGCCATGGTGTCAACACTTGCACGTCTAATTGTGCGGTTGAACAGTGTGCTCGATTTGGCAAAGGTAATTTACCTCGTGACAAATGAAATTTTATTGCTAGCTAATATCTATAAACGAGATTATATGTGACGTAGATAATTGAATAAAAATATATAATTAAAAAGATAGATTCGATTTGGAGTAGAGGCATAACTCTAAGTCTTGGAAGGGAAAATAGGAAATTGAATGAGAAGAAAAAATTGAAGTATCTTTAATTTACTAATAAAATTTGAAAAGAAATCGACTTAAAGGGCGACTAAACATGATGGTATCTATATATTTCTCGTACAAAAGTGAGTTGCAACGAGGGTAGTTCCTACGTACCTGAAATATGCCTAGAGATACAGATTTTAAAATGGACATCATAAAAAAATATTGCAATTTTTTTGTGAAATATTTGTGTAATTGTGCTAAATTAATCTTCTAACAATGCAGATGTTGACAAAGTTGAAGCATGTGTGAATACTTGTCACACTGGAAAATGTAGACTCTCGAGTCAAGCCACAACATTGTCTGAAGCTCCATTGGCAAGATAGTTAATTTTTTGTCACAATAAGAAAATTGATGGACACAATTAGTATAAATTGTACTATTGTGATTTTTCATCAATGTTGATGTGTGTATGGTATCAATGATTTGAATTACAGATTAAAAATGAATAAAGTTATATTGGTTTGATTATTAATTTAATCTTTCTATGTTTACATGAAATGACATCGTTATGAGAAGTGCTAGAACTGGTTCCCCCCTCAGTTTATGGAATTATAGCAACATAGCAAAATAAATTTAAACAAAAAACGTAATACTTTTGTGTTTGTTGCCCTTTGCTTATTCTAATTTTTTTGGATACTAAATTTAAGTTAGAGATACCATCAAGTTTATAGACGTTCAAGAAGCCTTGTTGAGCAAGTACTCTATTATGGTGAATACGAATACGAGTAATATATTGATATGCCCGTTGGGCCGAATCCAGTAGAGAAGCCCAAATTAATGTTGAAGACTTAAATTATTATTTTGCAATTTAAAGCCCATTAGTTATTTCAATTGAATTAGTCATAGTAGTGATTTAGTGGTTAGTTATTTTAGATTAGTGGTTTATGTTAGTGGTGATATTTATCTAAGTTAGTGGGCATGTTTCCTTGTTTTTAGATTTCTAAATTGTGTATTTAAATGTTGTCATTCCATTTGGATGGTAAGGAGAAAAAAATATTTTAGTGTCATTTCTTCTTAGTTTTCTATACAAGGAGTGTTGTTCCTCACTCACATTTAGGAACGTATCAATTGGTTAATTTGGGCTTCTCTGCTGGATTCGGCCCAACGGGCATATCAATACTCCCCTCCCCAAATATGGTCTTGTCCTCAAGACCAAGTTGTGATCGGTGCCCCAAGCGCAGGTGTGACTAAAATCCCGGGATCGGGTGGCTCGAATTGAATGTCAATAGGGAATTCGGGGTCCGCAAGGTCAACCGTAGAAGGTGTGACGATAGCAGGAAATTGTGGGCTTTTGCATTTGTGGCTAGGTTGAAATCGTTCTTCACAACTGAAACATAGACCTTTGGATCGGCGTTCTTGCACTTTTGTGGCGGTGAGGCGACGGTAAGGAAGGCTCGATGGATTTGGTTTCACTGTAGGTACTGTTAGTAGGGGCATTGGTGTGCGAGAATTGGCCAGGTTGGTAGTGGTTGAGGGTGTGGAATTGGAAGGCATTTGAAACAAGGGAGTGGTGGTTTGGGCTGTGACTTGTTGACCTTGTGTGCGGGATGTGAATGCAACGTCTAGTGGTGGTTGTGGGGACGTGATGTTGGAAATAAGTGAGAGCAAGGATTAAGGATTCATGACGTTTAGAGGCTTCGGCATCGCGATGTTTGGCGTCGTCGGCTAGTTGTTTGCAAAGCTGTTCGGTGGATTCGAGTTGAGTTTGCATAGAACGAATGGTGGCTGCGAGTTGAGAGACTTGATGTTCAAGGGAAGGATTTGGGTTTTCGATTTCGCGACGGGGAGACATGTTCGAATCGATGAAAGCACCAATTGATACGTTCCTAAATGTGAGTGAGGAACAACACTCCTTGTATAGAAAACTAAGAAGAAATGACACTAAAATATTTTTTTCTCATTACCATCCAAATGGAATGACAACATTTAAATACACAATTTGGAAATCTAAAAACAAGGAAACATGCCCACTAACTTAGATAAATATCACCACTAACATAAACCACTAATCTAAAATAACTAACCACTAAATCACTACTATGACTAATTCAATTGAAATAACTAATGGGCTTTAAATTGCAAAATAATAATTCAAGTCTTCAACATTAATTTGGGCTTCTTTGCTGGATTCGGCCCAACGGGCATATCATATATATACATATATTGTGCTCTTTATCATTATATTTTAATCATGCAGATACGACAAAGTGGATGATTGCGTGAACAAGTGTGACTTTAGCCAGTGTAACCTCTCAAGGCAAACCATTGTACCTGCACCAGTCAGAAAGTCTAAAGATTTCAGATTAGGGTTTAGAATTTATCTCTAATGTTTGATATCTTGGTTGGTCATTTAATTATGGATTTGATTGTTTGGTTCCGAATTATTTTATATATTTTAGTGTTTTTACAACAAAGAACTGATCAATTATTAAGATTAAATATATATAGTAAAATTGAAGTTAAGAGGAACTAAACAAAATTTTATTGTTTAGTGTCTTTTTGAATTGAAATTCACTTAGTTTCTATTGTTGTCAACTATATATACACACTATGTTGCATACTTATAATCTCTTGCCATTAAATTGAAGAAAGATATATAAAAAAGAAGGTTATGTTTTAATCTTTTTTATTATAAAAATGTAAGTATTTCTTGAAATTTTAATATTTTGAATGGCAAAAGGGTTAAACAATAGTAATAGAAGTAATTAGTACATTTTTATAATAATACGATTTATAACTACATTAGAACTATATGATGTGTAATTCACATTTTTAATGGCAAAAGAGTCATATAATAAATTAACAAAAAAAAAGTTGTTTATATTTACATTAATAAAATTTTAAATCAACTCTACATTAAAATTACATTAAGTACTAAATCATATTTAAGAAAATTATCTTAAACATGAAAATTACATAATTTTCATTACAATATAAGATCATTATCAAATTTAAATATACTAGAAGAATGAGCTTAAACATGAAAATTACATGTTTCAATCTTTCATGCCAATCAATATTTAATTTAAAATAAATATTTATTTTAAAATAATAACACATAATTATAATTTAAGTTTTGAACATATAATTTTATAAAACTAAAACTTATCTGTAAACCTAAATTATTTTATGAAGTCATGAGTTCCTATTTATTCGTAAATAAGTTACTTATTTAAATACTATTTAGGTTTTGAATATTTAATACTTAGTTTTTAAGTATTCTATTTAATAATTTGAGTATTTTTGATATTTTGGTCATTTCAAATGGATTCAACCAATTCTAACTTTGCAATGCATTGAAAAAATTGTATACCTTAGTAAATATTTCTATGAAACTAAATCATTAAAGTTAGTAGAAGAAGAAGATTATTTGAAATATGGTCATCATTTTATTTAAATATATATATATTATATATATATTCAATCGAAAAATAAAACACGATGATGACAACTATACAATTAAAGCTAAAGTAAAGGAAAAAAAGACTTTCTTATTATCCTTTAGTCATTTTTTATATTACGCATTTAACTTTTGCATAATATAAAATAATATTCTGAAATAAGAAAAAAAAAACAAAATAGTATATATGTATTATATATAATTAACTTTCGAGACATTGAGAAAATTATTGAAATTATACAAAAAAATGAGTCTTTAATCTCATTATTATATATGTGATAATTTTTAATTAACTGAGTTCTTTCAAGAATTATATTGATTAATTATTCATGTCTATCAATATTTTTTTCAAAAAATAGTTTATTAAATATATAGTTCACTTACATAAATTATTATATAAATTTTGAATTTATAACATCTTCATGTTCAACTATAGTTATGTATATAAATTACTTTTTAATAAGATCGTGTGATTCACGTTGAACGAACATGCTGCTTACTAGTATACTTCAAACAAATTAAAAAGAATTACAACTTTATTTTATTGACGTAAGAGTGAATTTTCACATAATTTTGTAGTGTATTTTTCTCTCGTAAACTAATAGAAATTGGTCGTATAAAATGTAATCTACTAAATATGAATAGTGACATTTGAGCGGATTATAATTTGATAAGAAAATTACACTAATCAAATGATTAAAATCATAATCTTAAAAATAATTAAGAGTTAAACTAAATATAGGATTTATTCACGTAAAATCAAAATTTACACATGAATCATGAGCTAAAACGCTATCCAATTTAGTAGTAAATAAGTAATATTTCAATACGATTCTAGTATATACAATTCTACAAATACTAAATCAACACTTCTTAAATAATCTTTAATTTCTAATATCCAACTTAGAATACCATTCATTTCTAATAAAACCAAATCTCCAATTTTAACACTATATATCTAATCTCCAGATCTGATTTAAATATGATTAAACTAAAAAATTTACTATAAATATGGATACCATTAGGCATCAACAATTCAAGTGAACAATATAATTGAGGTTCATAAGCCATGGATCAGAGAAAAACTATTCAAATAATAACTGCAATCACAATGTTGATGCTATTACATGCAGGCGAAGCATCAAATCGATACGGAGTATGCTATGGAAATTGTATTCCACATTGCTTCTCTATGGAGCTGTTCCGTCACCTTGTGTCCTCACATGCCTTATCAAGTGCATAAAGGGTCTTGGTGTCAACACTTGCACGTCTAATTGTGCGGTTGAACAGTGTGCTCGATTTGGCAAAGGTAATTTACCTCGTTAGCCAAATGAAATTTTATTGCTAGCTAATATCTATAAACGATATTATATGTGACGTAGATAATTGAATAAAAATATATAATTAAAAAGATTGATTCGATTTGGAGTAGAGGCATAACTCTAGGTCTTGGAAGGGAAAATAGGAAATTGAATGAGAAGAAAAAATTGAAGTATCTTTAATTTACTAATAAAATTTGAAAAGAAATCGACTTAAAGGGCGACTAAACATGATGGTATCTATATATTTCTCGTACAAAAGTGAGTTGCAACGAGGGTAGTTCCTCCGTACCTGAAATATGCATAGAGATACAGATTTTAAAATGCATATTTCACAAAAAAATTGCAATTTTTTTGTGAAATATTTGTGTAATTGTGCTAAATTTATCTTCTAATAATGCAGATATTAACAAAGTTGAAGCATGTGTCAATACTTGTCAGACTGGAAAATGTAGACTCTCGAGTCAAGCCACAACATCATCTGAAGCTCCATTGGCAAGATAGTAAATTGTTTGTCACAACAAGAAAATTGATGGTCACAATTAGTAAAATTGTACTATTGTGATTTTTCAATAATGTTGATGTGTGTGTGGTATCAATGATTTGAATTACAAATTGAAAATTAATAAAGATATATTAATTAGATTATTAATTTTAATTAATCTTTTTAGATTGTTTGCATGCATTAAAAAAATATATGTTTAATTTTAGGGGAGATACAAATTTAGCCTATAAAGTACATATTTTTAAATTTTAAAATGACCATTTGGTCTTGCTATCGATAGAATTAAGGCACGCAAAGCTTAACTATTGCACAATGTGTCGCCAATTGTATCATTCGTTCAAGTCCAAATAAGCTTAACTATTGCAAGCTTGGTTGTGCTGTTGATCGATGCACTCGATTTGGCAAAGGTAAAAATTTATTCTTGTTCTTTTTTTTTTCTTAATTTGATCGTCAAAGGTTCTTTCATCCGTCTCCTAAATCGATGTTTGGGTTAATTTATGGACTCAGATACTTGTATTTACTTGCGTATAAAGGTCATTTAGTACCATCCTCATATCTTCGTTAGTCAATATTTTAAACCAGTGTTTTTTTTGTAAAATTCATGCGTGAATCACATTCGCACATTGCTTCAATTTACTATTACATTATTTTTATTCCATACATATCATATGACATGGATGAATCGTTCGCCAAAAAAAGGGTAAAAATCGACTAACGCAACATATGACTTGACCAGTAAAATTTGGTAGAAAAATTTAGTTGAGAGTAAATGCGAACCATTCACAAGTTATTATATCAAAATGTAAGAAACTTGTAACTGATGAGACCAAATAAAAAATGAAACAAAGTTGTAGGGGCGAAATCCAACAAAGAACTCAATTATTAAGATTAAATGTAGTAAAATTGAAGTTAAGAGGAACTAAACATTTTATTGTTTAGCATCTTTTTGTATTGAAATTCACATACTTTGTATTGTTGTCAACTATACACACTATGTTGCATAGTTATAATCTCTTGTGATTAAATTGAACAAAAGATATATATATAAGAGAAGGTTGTATTTTAATCTTTTTTATTATAAAAGTGTGAGTATTTCTTGAAATTGTAATCTTTGACCGGAAAAAGGTCAAAAAAAATAACAATAAAATAATTTGCAAATATCTATATTAATACGATTTATAATTACGTTAGAACTATATGATGTAAATCACATTTTCAATGGCAAAAGAGTCATATAGTTAAGTAATTAAAAAAAAAGTTGTTTATATTTACATTAATAAAATGTAAAATTAACTCTACATTTAAATACTAAACTAAGGGAAAGAAAAAAAAAAAAAAACTCATGGGTTGCCTCCCACGCATCGCCTTTCTTTAACGTCGTTGGCTAGACGATGCTATGCCTCAAGTGGCTTAAGTCGGAGGTTCAAAGCCATCACTATGCCAAGCTACCTTTAGTGGATCATCATCATTAAATTCAAAAATTCGCTGCATCACAAGGTTAGTAGCATCTAAACCAAACATAGAACAATCATTATTAGCATACTTCATGGAATCACATAAATTAAACATCACAAATTCATCTTCAAATTCCATAATAAGAGTTCCATCATGCACATTAATTTTAGCCCTAGACGTTTTCAAAAATGGTTTTCCAAGAATAATAGGGGCTAA
Source organism: Verbascum thapsus (assembly GCA_963669365.1). NCBI lineage: Eukaryota > Viridiplantae > Streptophyta > Magnoliopsida > Lamiales > Scrophulariaceae > Verbascum > Verbascum thapsus. The sequence goes on from OY770108.1 coordinate 4,587,135, forward strand.
CTTACTAGATTGATCTTCATCCATATCAACGACATAAAAATCAGTAGGAAAAACTAAGTCATTAACATGGACTAATATGTTATCAAGAAAGCCATTACAAGATGCATTAGACCCATCAGTTTTCTCAACTTTTTAACATTCAAAGATTCATAAATAGAACGAGACATGATATTTATAGAAGGTTCAAGGTCTAACATAGTATTCTCAAGTTGCACATTGCCTATTTTGCAAGAGATAATGAACTTACCGGGGTCCTTGCATTTTGGAATTAATTCCTTTTCGAGTGTTGGAGATTCATCTTTCATATCCTCCTCTTCATCGTCACTAATCTCATCTTCCTCAAACATCTCATATTCTCTAAGAATCTCATCTTCCCCAAAAATCTCATATTCTCTAAGAATCTCATATTTTGGAGGAGTGATCTCTATAACCTCAGAATGCTCGGTAAGTGTTTCCGTTGGTTTTGTGAGTTGATGGTCCACATTTTTCTCTCTAGACTCACCTTCCACCTCTTCATCATCACTGAAATCATCTTCCTCAAACATGCCATATGTTGGAAAGTCATCTTCTATATTCATCACTTGTTTACAGTTAACAAAATGACCAGGAAATTGAGGAGGTATCACAAATGTCATCGGTTTCTTCTTCGGAACAGGTTCCTCTTCTTTTTCCAGCTTTTTCACATCATCGTGTTTCGAAGTATTTTCAGCAGAAGGGTTTCGAGTTTTAGGCGTGGGCACGCTTAATTCTTGAAACGGTTCTGCTTGTTTCAATTCTTTCCCACTTTGTAAGGTAACTGTATTGGCATTTTCTTTTGGATTTATAATGACCTGGGACGGAAGTTTATTCAAATTTTGCGACACCAACTCGTTCATGGTAGTAGCCACTTGACCGACTTGCTTCTCCAAATTTTTGATAGAGTTTTGGTCTTCTTGTTGAATCTGTTGGAATCCATGTTGGAATTGCTCGGTGCTTTGCTGAAATTTCTGGTTATTTTGTTGAATTTGTTGAGTATTAGCGACCAATGTTTTAATCATATCTTCCAAAGACGTACCCGACGGTTGGTTTTGTTGAGGAAACGGTGAGCCTTGTTGTTCGTAATAGCTAGGAAGTCGTGGGGTGTAGCTCAGATTGGAGTGATAACTCCATCCTGAATTGTAAGTGTTGGAATATGGATTGTAATTGCTCTGCGGGACACCCCAGAATCCATAATAAGCTTGTCCATATGACTCCTCTTGAACACGGAAGGTATAGGAGAATTTCTCTATGAATTTTGCTTCCAGTTGAGTCCATGTCTTGATTGAACCAAAAGATGAATCGTAGTACCAATCCTTAGCATTGTTTGCCAAAGAAAAAGGAAAGGCTTTAAACTTGACTTGATCTTCAGTGACATCTTTTGATTTCATTACTGAACATACCGCATGGAACTCTTTTAGGTGCTTATGAGGATCATCTCCTACAAAACCATGAAAAATAGGAAGTGAGCAAATAAATTCATATGTTAATTCAAAATCATCTTCAAAAGTAGGATATTGAAAGTAAGAAGATTGCTCATTAGAATTTGGCATAGCCCACAACTCCTTTAAAGTCCTCTCGACTGTAGCCATGGCATCTAAGAACGTTGCAAGATCTCTTTTTGTGGACGTTGAGCTCCTTTCTCAATTTGAGATTCACCTATATGAAGAGATCTAATAATACAAAAAAAAAACTAAACAAAAATATTAGTAACAAAAGAAAGAAATCTATTAGCACCAATCCCCGGCAACGGCGCCAAAATTTGGTGGGTGTCGAATCCAACAAAAATAAAAACCTACTTTAAAAAGATTTGTAATTAGCGATAAGTAGGGTCGATCCACAGGGAATGGTGTACAATTTAATTCCTAAATTACTAATATCGATAAAAAGGGGGGTTTTTGGATTTGATTAACTAACTAAAATAAAAAAGCGTAAATTAAAAGGCACAGATTCAAAAACGCAGATTCGAAAGATGCAAATAGAATAAAAATCGGATTCTCAGTATGATGGAAATTTCTAGTCTTCGAATTTTCTCGGTATTGATTCAATTAATTCGATCACTGATGCAATGATAATTCAATGTTTTATAGATAAATTGGCTATAGTTATTAACAAGCTCTAATAACCTAGTCTTTCCTTAAGTCGTCGATAACCAAAACAAGCTCTTTGATTACTTCTCTTACCAAGTAGACAACCCTAAACAAGCTCTTAGGATTTAGCCTATCGATAGCATGCATGTATTAGAAAGACACCAATTCTAGCCAACAAACACATAAGCTCGGTTTATTTAGACCAGGTTACTAATTCCCATAACGACTAATCGAAAACGATTAAATAATCAACGTCGCTAACTGCTACAAAATTAGGGTTCACCAGTCACGGATTTAGTCCTAAATAGCTAAATACGATTTCAAAGATTAAATAATTGATCAGGTTATCTAACCTATTGAAACATATTGTCAACAAAGATTAGGGAAAAAGTAAATACCTAATAACAGAGAAATTATGGCACAATTCGATCTCACGAATTTAAAGAATCAAACCTTGAAGAATCCTCGACTAGAAGTATGAGCTTAGCTGCTCATAATCGAACGTGAACAGTAACGTGAACAGTAAACGTGAACAGTAAATAAAAATCGAGAACTTCCGAATTAGAGGAAAAACGATGCTGGAATTAAAAATAATATCAAAAAGTGTCTTGTGGAATAAAATTCCACATACTTATAGTAGTAGAATCCTAATCTAAAAGGTAACTAACCAAGATTAGGATCCTAACAAACTTAACAAAATCAAATCTTGCAAAATCTAGAAATAAGGAAATAAAATCTAAACAAATAAAAGGGAATAAATCCCAACTAATTATCTTAACAGCTATAAAATCCGATTTTGACAGCTGGATAACCGAATCTTGAGTCCAAATCTTGAAATCCCGCTTTTCTCATAAATTTTCGTTTTTGGGCAGAAGCAATTGGCGATTTAAGCGTGGGCACGCAGTTTTCTGCTGGAATTTTTAGCACTAACTCTTTTCTTCTTCATTTTTCCTCTTTTGTGTCTCTTTTAGTTCTTTTCCTTTTTAATCTTCTAAAATCCAATTGTCAACTTAAAATCACAAAATAAGAGGATTAAATGTAACAATCAACCCGACTGTAGACATATAAAATATGCACAAAATACGACTTAACATGCTGCCTAGGATACCTAAAATAAATTAAAGGATTACAACTTTACTTTATTGTTTCACATAATTTTGTAGTGTATTTTTCTATCGTGAAATAATAGAAATAAGTCGTATAAAATATAATTTACTAAATATGAATATTGACATTATTTGAGCGGATTATAATCTATTAAAATGTGATGCATTTATCTAGAAAAATCTAGTCTAGAAATATCTAATATAATATTGTGTTCTAGAAATATCTTAGCTAGAAGTTTCATATGAAAAATCTAGACTAAGATATTTTAGGAAGTTTCCTATGTAACTTCCTATATAGAAAAATCTAGATATTATATCTAGATATTTTAGTAGAGATATCTAGAGAGTTAGTGATCTAGAATGATCACTTAGGACCTATAAATAGGCCTCACTTGTAACCATTTGTAACAACAACAAACAACAACATTTCAAGCTAAGCTAATACAATCTACAATATTTTGGAGATACGTACTCCACTCTAAATCACATTCTATATGCTACACTCTACACTACTAATCTTCATCCACTCACTACACTAAATCACTTCCTACACACTAAAACACTCTATATTCACTTCTAATTTCTAACAAGTGGTACCAGAGCTTGTTCGATCAAGTTTGGGCGTTATGGCATCTTCACACGTTTACGAATCAACTCCAATATTCAATGGGAGCAACTACGACTATTGGAGTGTCCGAATGAAGACTTGCTTTAAATCTCACGATCTTTGGGATATTGTTGAAGAAGGAATCACTATGCCGGAAGAAGGTGATGAGAAAACTTCAACTGAGGTACGTAAGAAATTAGAGCAACAAGATGCTAAAGCTCTTTATCTTCTTCAACAATCCGTTAGTGATAATATTATGTCAAGAATTATTCATGCTACTACTGCCAAAGAAGCTTGGAATATCCTTAAGGAGGAGTTTCAAGGAAATGTTAAAGTTAGAACCATTAAACTACAAAGTTTAAGGAGAGAGTTAGAAAATTTAAAAATGAAAGATTTTGAAGCTTCAAAAGGCTATTTCTCAAGAATAATGGAAATAGTCAATCAAATGAGATCGTACGGAGAAAATATCTCCGACGAGAGAATCATACAGAAGGTTTTAATCAGCCTACAGAGAAGTATGATTCAATAGTAGCAGCAATTGAAGAATCAAAGGATTTGTCAACGATGTCCGTCGCGGAGCTGATGGGTTCCCTTGAAGCACATGAGCAACGACTGAATAGGCGACACGAAAGTTCACTAGAGAGCGCTTTTCAGTCCAGACTAAACGTAAGAGGCAATAAGTCAAGAAATGGTGGAAATTATAAACAAGGAAACTTCATCAATAAGGAGAGCAAAGGGAATTTTCCACCATGTGGCATTTGCAAGAAAACAAATCATTTAGAGAAGGACTGTTATCATCGAGGAAAGCCACAATGTCAAATTTGCAAAATGTTCGGGCATGTGGAAAAGAATTGCAGAAACAAGAAAAACCATCAAGCCAACTATTCTGAAGAACAAAAGGAGAAGGAATGTCTCTTCTATGCATGTCACTCGGCTACGGAAGCAAAAGAAGAAGAGTGGTACATCGACAGCGGATGTAGCAACCATATGACATCCAATGAGAATATCTTCCGGGAGCTAGATGCTTCAATAAAAACGAAAGTCAAGATGGGCAACGGAGAACTCGTGGAGACAAAAGGCAAAATGTACCATCGCTATAGAAACAAAGAAAGGTACGCGATTTATTAAAGATGTTCTTCTCGTACCACAACTATCAAATAATTTGCTAAGTGTTGGCCAAATGATGGAGAATGGATATGCACTACATTTTGAAAAGGACTCTTGTCGAATTTATGATATGAAAAAGAGTCAAGAAATTGCCGAAGTAAAAATGGGAAATAACAGAAATTTTCCCATTCAAATGAAATATCCTCAAAAGGCAATGATGGCTCAACTCGACGATACAAGTTTATGGCATCGAAGATTTGGGCATTTTAACCTAAATGCCTTAAGGCTACTTAATCAGAAAAATATGATGAGAGATTTGCCTCTATTGAAGGAAAAAGAATGTGTATGTGAAGGATGCATGACCGGAAAGCAACACAGACAACCATTTCCAATGGAGAAAACATGGCGAGCCAAGGAGATATTGGAACTAGTCCATACAGATATCTGTGGACCAATGCGCACGCCTTCACTAAATAAAAACAGGTACTTCATACTCTTTATTGATGACTATAGTAGAATGACGTGGGTATATTTCTTTCAAGAAAAATCAGAAGTTTTTGGAATCTTCAAGAGATTCAAGAACTTTGTGGAAAATCAAAGTGGTCACAAAATTAAAAAGTTGAGAAGTGGAAAATCAAAGTGGTCACAAGAACTTTTAGTTCTTTTCCTTTTTAATCTTCTAAAATCCAATTGTCAACTTAAAATCACAAAATAAGAGGATTAAATGTAACAATCAACCCGACTGTAGACATATAAAATATGCACAAAATACGACTTAACATGCTGCCTAGGATACCTAAAATAAATTAAAGGATTACAACTTTACTTTATTGTTTCACATAATTTTGTAGTGTATTTTTCTATCGTGAAGTAATAGAAATAAGTCGTATAAAATATAATTTACTAAATATGAATATTGACATTATTTGAGCGGATTATAATCTATTAAAATGTGATGCATTTATCTAGAAAAATCTAGTCTAGAAATATCTAATATAATATTGTGTTCTAGAAATATCTTAGCTAGAAGTTTCATATGAAAAATCTAGACTAAGATATTTTAGGAAGTTTCCTATGTAACTTCCTATATAGAAAAATCTAGATATTATATCTAGATATTTTAGTAGAGATATCTAGAGAGTTAGTGATCTAGAATGATCACTTAGGACCTATAAATAGGCCTCACTTGTAACCATTTGTAACAACAACAAACAACAACATTTCAAGCTAAGCTAATACAATCTACAATATTTTGGAGATGCGTACTCCACTCTAAATCACATTCTATATGCTACACTCTACACTACTAATCTTCATCCACTCACTACACTAAATCACTTCCTACACACTAAAACACTCTATATTCACTTCTAATTTCTAACATAATCTGATAAAAAAATTACAGTAATCAAATAACTAAAATCATAATCTAAAAATGAATAAAAAGTTAAACTAAATATATATATAGGATTTGTTCACTTAAAGTCAAAATTTACACATGAATCATGTTCTAAAACGCAATCTGATTTAGTAGTACATAAAGTAATATTTCAATATGATTTCTAGTATATACAATTATACGAATACTAAAGCAACATTGCTTACTATACATCCAAACTCTAGATCTTATTTTTAAAATCAGAAATCTGATTTAACTAAAAACTTACTATAAATATGAAATTATGAATACCTTTAGGCATCAATAATTCAAGTGAATAATAGAACTGAGGTTCATAAGCTATGGATCACAAAAAAACTATTCAAATAATAACGGGAATCACAATTTTGATGCTATTACATGCAAGCCAAGCATCAGGTGCATTCATAGAATGCTATGGAGATTGTATTAAAGATTGCTTTGCCGGAGGAATTATTCCGTCACCTTGTGCCGTCAAATGCATTATCAAGTGCATAAAGGGTCATGGTTTCAACCTTTGCACGTCTAATTGTGCGGTTAATCAATGTGCTCGATTTGGCAAAGGTAATTTAACTCGTGACCCGAATGAAATTTTATTTCTATCTAATATCTATAAACGAGATTATATGTGACGTAGATAATTGAATAAAAATATATAATTTAAAGAATGAATTTGATTTGGAGTAGAGGTATAATTAACTCTAGGTCTTGGAAGGGCAAATAGGAATTTGAATGAGAAGAAAATATTAAAGTATGTTTAATTTACTAGTAAAATTTCAAAAGAAATCGACTTAAAGGGCGACTAAACGTGATGGTATCTATATATTTCTCGTACAAAAGTGAGTTGCAACGAGGGTAGTTCCTACATACCTGAAATATGCATAGAGATACATATTTTAAAATGGACATCGTAAAAAAATATTAATTTACAATTTTATAGTGAAATATTTGTGTAATTGTGCTAAATTAATCTTCTAATAATGCAGATATTGACAAAGTTGAAGCATGTGTCAATACTTGTCACACTGGAAAATGTAGACTCTCGAGTCAAGCCACGACGTCGTCTGAAGCTCCATTGGCAAGATAGTAAATCTTTTGTCACAACAAGAAAATTGATGGACACAATATAATTAGTATAAATTGTACTATTGTGATTTTTCATCAATGTTGATGTGTGTATGGTATCAATGATTGGAATTACAAATTGAAAATTAATAAAGATATATTAACTAGATTATTAATTTAATTTTTCTAGCATTATTTCCATGCAATGACATTAATATGAAAAGTGAGAACTGGTTTTTCCCCCTCAGTTTATGGAATTATAGCAACATATCAAATTAAATTTTAAAAAAAACGTTTAGTTTTTGTGTTTGTTGCCCTTTGTTTATTCTAATTTTTTGGATACTATTTTTTTAGTTGGATTTTCGTGAACGATTTATTTTCGTAAAGCATAAGCAAATTAGTTTTGGTAAATGTGTTCACCAAACCAAATACACTTTAGGTTAAATCCATTCTGATCTTTAGGGTTCATCCCGAGTTGCATCTATTCTGATAAAGATTATTTGATTTGATGAAAATCAATAGTAACACATGGGAATAATTTAATAAAGCAATTACATAAATCAAATAGCTAAAATCATTATCTATTTGATAAAAATATGTATGTGATACGAGGTATTTACGTATACACCATATGTAAGATACGAGGTGAATCATACGACCTTGTATAATAACAGTATATGACCTTGAGATACGAGGACGATCATACGACCTCGTATAATAACAGTAAAGACAAGCCCAATACTGTAGATTGGTCCCATGAACAGTGAAGTCAACATATAAGGAGGCCCAGCCCATGATATTAAATGATATAATAATCCATTAACCACCAGTTAAACGACAAGTGGCAGTCAATATAAAGGTTACAAATCAGATCATGAACAGTTGTTAAAGAACCTATATATATGACAAATAAGCTCTTTGTGGGGACGGATAATTCCAGACATACGAGCTATTAATACATTCTACACACAATTAATTAGAACTACGTCAGACTTGATCCCCTAGTGCGGTACGTAGGCAGCTATTATACGAGCTCAGTCTTTGGATACATCTGAACGAATATTTGACTAGATCATTTTGGCGCCGTCTGTGGGAATCCACTAAGCTGTCAAACGAATTGACATGGAAAAAGAACATCATCGATCAGGGAAAGAACCAATGAATTCGGAAGAGGCTGAGCAGATTCAAGCTGGTACACCTCAATCAGTGGAAGAAATACCAGAGAAAACGATTACAATGACTGAGTCAGAGTTTGATAGAAGGGTACAAGAAAAGATTCAAGAGATGATATCGAAATTACCACCAGTTACCCCGAATATCGGAACGACACATCCTCCCCCGAGTACCCCAGGAGGCCCATTCCCGCAACTTGACCCAGAAAGGGAACAAGGGGAATATGGTCACAAGAGTGGTACTCGGCGACGGACCTTCCCACAAATTGACCCTGCGGGGGTGCAAGGGGAAGAGGGCCGCGAGAGAGGGACACGACGAAAGCTTTTCAGCAGTCGTGGTAATGAACGAAATGAGAGTCTCAGATCGTATGAAACGAGTCAGAGCGAATCAGATGAAACAGACACGGCATCTTACATGCCGAGTTCTCGTAGTCTGGCGTCATCACGAGGAAAGGTAGGCAGAACAGATTCGGGAAATCAGGTAATATTGGGAAAAGGATTCGGGACTGCGTCGTCAATACAGCGGAGAAATAACCCGTTTAATAAGGAAATCGTGTCAGAATCGATGCCTGCGAATTTTAGAATCCCAGACCTCCCTAAGTACAGCGGAATGACAGATCCCCGAGAACATCTCGTTACATTCGAAACACTAATGACGTTGCACGGTTTGAGCGATTCATTAAATGCTCGAATATTTGCTACTACATTGACAGGTAGAGCACTGGATTGGTTCGTGAACCAGCCTACCAATTCCATCAATTCATACGATCAACTCGTCCAGAAGTTCGAGTATCATTTTGCCAGTAAAAGGAAAACCAGGAAGTCGGTCTCACAGTTACTGGGGATAAAACAGAAGGATGATGAAACATTGCGGGAGTTCGTGGACAGGTTCAATAACGAGGCCTTAGATGTCCAAGGCATACAACACGAAGTGGTTGTACAGCTCTTCATTAACGGACTGAAGATGGGTCCTTTAGCAGGAGCACTCACTCGCAACCCACCAAGAGACCCCGAGGACATGATGATCACAGCTCAGCAATATATCCATGAAGACGAGATGTATCGTATGAAACGAGCTGAGCATGCGATCAATAAGCAGAGCAAGGACAAAGGGGTCCAAAAAAAGGAAGAGGTGAAAACCGAGAAGGCAGGAGATTACCGGCGAGGTCGTTTTGATAATTATGCACCGTTGAATACTTCGAGAACCAAAGCATTGATGGCAATAGAACGAGCAGGTATTCAGGTCGAACTCCCTAGGAAGATGAGGGTTGACCCCAAAAAGAAAAGTAATAGCAGATACTGTAAGTTCCACAAGGATACGGGCCACGATACAGAGGAGTGTCGTCAATTAAAGGATGAGATTGAAAAGCTCATACGGCAGGGTCATTTGCGGGAATTTACAAAACGAGGAAAAAACGAAGACAGATACGAGATGCAGGGTAATAGAAGAGAGCCTCAACAAGAACAGTGGCGGGCGAATCAAGGCCAACAAGATAGGGGTCCAGTTAGTAATAGGCATCACGAGCCAGAGAGGGATAGGCCTCGGAGAGATGATAGGGAAGATAACAGGCCAAAATACGGGGATATACATACAATATCAGGAGGGCCAATCGGGGGTGATTCGAGCAATGCGAGAAAGCGATACGCAAGGGAGATCACGAGCTACGAACATTACGGGCACAGTGTGAATCATGTTCAGGGCGGTTCAAAGGAGATGATCTCTTTTGGAGATCGTGATTATGAAGGGGTGATTATCCCCCACAACGACCCAATGGTGATAACGATGGACATAGCGAACTACTCGGTCCACAAAGTTTTGGTGGATAATGGTAGTTCAGCCGATATCGTATTCTCTACGGTATTGGATAAAATGAAAATCCCCACGGACAAATTGCAGTTCGTAAGTACCCCCCTCATAGGATTCGGAGGATCAGAAATAGTACCTCTCGGTACGATTGAATTGCCCACCTCGTTGGGATCCAAGCCAAGAAGGAAAACCATGATGATCAGATACCTCGTTGTTGACTTCCCGTTCGCATACAATGTGATATTGGGACGACCCGGGTTGAACCAGTTTGGTGCGATCATCTCTACACCCCACTTAAAAATGAAATTCTTGACAGACTTTGGGGTAGGGATGGTGCAATGTGACCAACGAACCGCCAGGGAGTGTTATGCAACATCTCTGAGGAAAGGTACGAAGGAAGAAAGTACGGAACGAGTTGTTATTCAAACAAACGAGGTAGTAAGGTTTGGGGTAACAAAAACAGAGGAGCCGGACAGAAAACGGGTTTCTATTGAAAAGAGCCGGGTACAACCGGCCGAGCACAAAACGATTGAACTCGTCCAGGGGGACGAGGAAAAATTCACAAACATAGGTACAATGATGCCAAAAAATATAGAATTAATGATAATAAGCTTCCTACGAGCTAATATTGATATGTTTGCATGGCAGGCATCAGACTTTAAGGGGATTGACCCTGAAGTCATTGTACATAGGTTGAATATAGACCCATGCGTCAAACCTGTGAAGCAGAAAAGAAGAAATTTTCGCCCAGACCGCAATAAAATCATCGAGGATGAGGTGAACAAGATGTTAAAAGCTGGATATATTAGGGAGATCAATTACACAGAATGGTTGGCAAACGTTGTTTTAGTTCCAAAGAGTACGGGGCAATGGAGGATGTGTATTGATTATACGAATCTCAACAAAGCTTGTCCACGAGACCCGTATCCATTGCCTCGTATTGATCTCCTCGTAGATTCAACTGCTGAATGTGCTTTGCTCAGTATGATGGATGCTTACCAGGGTTTTAATCAAATAAAATTGGCACCCGAGGATTGTGATAAAACCTCGTTTGTGACAGCTAGAGGCGTTTACTGTTATAACGTCATGCCGTTTGGACTAAGGAATGCAGGGGCAACATATCAGAGACTCGTGAATCGTATGTTCAAAGAAGAATTAGGTAACACAATGGAAGTATACATGGATAATATGTTGGTTAAAAGCAAAGACGAGGCAGATCATTTGGGGCATTTAAAGCGATCGTTCGCAATCATGAGGAGATACGGGATGAAACTAAACCCAAATAAGTGCACGTTTGGGGTACGCGGGGGAAAATTCTTAGGCTACATGGTTACGCAACGGGGTATTGAGGCTAATCCTGAGAAAATACAAGCAGTTCTGGAGATGCAGTCCCCGAGCTCCGTCGCGGAGGTGCAAATGCTAACCGAAAAAATGGCAAGTTTGAGCCGGTTTATATCAAGGTCGGCTGACAAAGGTCTCCCTTTCTTCAGAATATTAAAGAATGTTAAGCACTTCGAATGGTCAGAGGAATGCGAAGACGCGTTCCAAGCTTTGAAGAGATACTTAACGAGCACTCCATTGCTCACCAAGCCCGTCGAAGGAGAACCACTCCTATTATACTTGGCTATCTCAGCAAATGCGGTCAGTGCGGTATTGGTTCGTGACGACCACGGGAATCATCGCCCAGTGTATTACGTGAGCAAAACGATGTTAGGGGCTGAAAAGAATTATACTCAAATTGAGAAATGGGCACTGGCCTTGATGACAGCAGCTCGCAAATTACGACCGTATTTTCAGTCGCACCAGATTATCGTCCTCACGGACCAACCTTTGAGACAAGTGCTCTCTAATCCCGACATATCAGGTCGTCTCGTTAAATGGGCAGTTGAGTTAGGCGAGTTCTCATTGGAGTACAGACCACGAACTGCTATCAAAGCACAAGCCTTGGCGGAATTTATAGTTGAAATGGCATCGCCCAACGAGGCATACGATGCACGAGGTGACATAAATTTAAAGTTACCCTAAACATTTACGATATATTCGTCCTATGAAATACGCTGAGATAGTAAATTTTCTCTTTTTCCTTACAAACAGATGACAGACTATGGACATTACATGTCGATGGCTCATCTACGACCCTAAAAGGGGGTGCAGGAATATGGCTAAGAGATCCGCAAGGTATTTTGATGATCTTTCGAAATGTATACGAGGATCTATATTATATAAAACAGAATATATGTGTAAAACAGCCTTTTGCTTTTTCTTAAACAAGGTTATGACCACGAGTTCGCAGTAACGCTGGATTTCAGTGTGACGAACAACGAGGCCGAATACGAAGCCATGCTTGCAGGTAGATAATTTGATAAAACGACCACTTTATGTGCATTCGAAATATTGAATACGAAGCCATGCTTGCAGGCTTGAAAATGGCAAGAGAGCTCAACGTCAAAAGGTTGGACGTCTACACGGACTCTCAACTCGTGGCAAATCAAATAAGTGGCTCGTTTGAAGCAAGGGAGTTGAGCTTATTATCGTACTTATCAAGGGTGAGGGAGTTTATGGCTCAGTTCACCAAAATCAGCATCTTTCAAATACCTCGTGAAGAAAACGAGAGAGCAGATGTATTATCAAAGTTCGCAAGTTCAGCCATAGGTCTCAAGACAAGGAAGGTCACGTTGTTGGTGTCCAACCGGTCACAGATCGATAATACGATTCAAACTCAAAAGGTAGCAACGATTTACACGTCGGATGACTGGAGATCCGAGATTTATAAATATTTGGATGAGAAGGTATTGCCCGAAGACAAGAACCAGGCCCGACGGATCGTTTATAAAGCTTCTAAATATACCATAGTAGAGGAGAAGCTGTATAAACGATCCGCGGCGGGTCCCTTGCTTCGTTGTCTGGATAGGACGGAGGCTGAATATGTAATGAAAGAGGTCCACGAGGGTAGTTGTGGTAATCACTCTGGAGGACGAGCTCTAGCTCAGAAAATTTTGCGCCAAGGGTATTTCTGGCCAACTATGGTCGCAGAGTCACGTCGTTTTGCAAAACGATGTAAAGGATGCCAACTCAATGCAAACTTGACACACTCCCCGGGCACTGAGCTCGAACCTATCAAGATAGCATACCCATTCGACCAATGGGGAATTGATATATTAGGACCATTCCCATTGGCATCGGGCCAGAGAAAGTTCATAATCGTGGCAGTAGAACACTTTACGAAGTGGATTGAAGCCGAGGCAGTAGCAAAAATTACAGACCACGAAGTAATGAAGTTCATCTGGAGAAATGTTGTATGTCGTTTCGGGGTACCTCGTGTACTCATCTCTGATAATGGAACCCAGTTCAACAGCAAAGGTGTGGTTCGTTGGTGTGAGGAATATAAAATTCGACAAAATTTTACGGCGGTCGGCCATCCGCAAGCCAACGGACAAACGGAGGTAGCTAATAGAATATTGCTCCAACACTTGAAGGCTAGACTCGATGGGGTCAAAGGAAATTGGGCTGACGAGTTACCCGGGGTCCTATGGGCATATCGAACAACACCTCGTACTTCCACCGGAGAAACACCGTTTTGTTTGGTATACGGTTCAGAGGCTGTTATTCCGGTTGAAATAGGTGAAATGACACACCGAGTCGAGCAATACGATGCGGAGTCCAATATGGGGGGAACGGCTTTACGAGCTAGATGTTATCGAGGAAACCAGGGAACGAGCATACGCGAAGATTCTAATACAGAAGAAAGCCATGGCTCGAGCTTACAATAAGAATGTAAAAACAAGGTCTTTTGAGGTCAGTGACCTCGTACTAAAAAAGGTTGAAGTGTCAAGACACGTAGGCAAATTGGACCCAAATTGGGAAGGCCCCTTCAAAGTCGTCAAAGTAACAAAAAACAGGGACTTATCGCCTACAGGATTTGAATGGCAAAGATTTGCCTCGTCCCTGGAACATTCGTAACCTACGTAGATATTATACATAGGTTGATACCGATTTTTGGCACATCGTTGCATTTTTATGAATAGTGATCATTTTTGAATGCGTATGTTCTTTAATATACCGTACAAACACTCTTGGAATGCATTCAGTTGTCTCGTATATAAACGATCACATTACTGCTTTCACATTAAGTTATTACTGTGTTATTCAAACCAACATTTCACCTACATATGAGCCTCGTAGGAGGTCCAAATGCATAGAGAGTTCAGCTAAATCTACAAATTATGAATTCATCACAAATACGATAATAGATATATATATATATATATATATATCGAGCACAACATAAGGATTCATAAATCAGAACATGTTTGTCTAACAAATACGAGGTAAAAGATAAGCAAAATGGTACTTAATTGATTAAGATAATACGATACCACAGAAAATTAAAACTAAATACAACTAAGCTAAAATAAATACTAGTTCTCAGCAGCAGCAGGGGCGGGAGTATTGTCGTCTTCAGGTACGGCAGCTCTATTGTCTTCTTCGTCAGAATCAACAGGACCCAACGTTTGAAACTCAGGGAAGTCAAGGTATTCCACCGACGAGCTGGCAATGGAGGGACGAAGAGAGGGCTCAGTCACGTATTTCTCAAAAGCTACAGGGTCGAACCCCGGAACAGTGAAGCCCTCTTTCACCATATAATCCACTGCTCTTGCGAATCCATCGAACAGATAATCGGCAGCAGGTTCGAGGGCTAGCATTTGAAAAACGGTAGAATGCCTGAAATCACGGGCCCCGTTGAACCTGGCCTCATCGATAGTTCGTTTATACTCTGCCGACCTGAGGAAAGCATCTCGCCTATCCGTATGCCCCACCTCGTAATTTTGGGCAGCCTCGGCTTTGGCTGCCTCAAGATCCTGCTTCAAAGCCTGGATTTCCTCGTTCTTCCCGTTAAAGGCCTCTTTCAGTTCGGCCATTTGACGACGAAGCTGCTCTTGTTCTTGGACCACTGCTTCTGCTTCGGTCCGCAAGTTACGAGCCTCTTCAATCTCAGCTAAGGCATTCTCGTATGACTTCCTCACCTCGGTATTCTCATGATTAAGATACGAGAGATTGAGAGAGAGGGAATGAGCAGCCAGCGACGCCTACAAACACGAGGAAGACATGTAACGAGTTGAAAGATAAAAAGAATGTAAACTTGCTATTAAAAAAAAAAAAAAAAAAAAAAAAAAAAAAAAAAAAAAAACAAAGGGAGTTGGATAATGTTCTACCTCGGCCAGGGCCCTATGAATCGTATCTTCGAGACGGGTGAAAGGCATTGTTATGAGCTTAGCCTTGTCACCCGGTAGCATGCTCAACCGAGCCATCTCCGAGGCCACTTTCGCTCCACCAGTACCTAAGATGGAGCTCGTGGGATATATGCGCCAATCCGGGACGAGGGGAGCTTGACCCGGAAGGGCTTCAGGCCGCCAGTCTTCACCCTGTTGTCGCATACGATCCCGGAGGGCGAACGCCTCATACTGATCAACGATCTCTGTTCCGGGGGGTGGTGAAGAAGTTGATCCATCAATATGTGGTATCGAATCTACGGCGCTTTGGGGACCGTTCCTGGCTCTGGATCTCTTACGACCCCGGAGCTGTGCAGATTCTCGTTCACTGGACTCGTCGGATTGGACAGGGACTACGACCTGCCTGCTGGAACCCTCGCGAGCAGGCCGGACCTGCCTTAGCGGAGCCGGATTGCGCACCGAGACAGTATCCTGGGCCGTGCCTCGTCTTGGAACAGTACCCTCGGCCGCTTCTGTGGCACGAGGAGCACCTGACGAGCTACTCGCCCCGGCAGCAGAGCGAACTGAAGCGCTCTTCTTCGTCCTCTTGGCTAACATCTTGTTAAAACGAGCGTCCATTTCAGCTTTGCCTGTAAAGAACAAAGACATTTTATCAGATTCTCAAAACGGACATGATAGGCAGAAAAATGTAAATATATAACAGAATATACGAAGAAGGCAATACGAGAAAGGACTTACCAACTTTCTCGTATGGGATTGGGGCACTACTAATCCCACACCGGACTAGTACGGCCTCCTTGAGGAGAATCTTTGGGTCGTAGAACCATTGGAAGTGGTTTTCAACAAAGTTGGGGCCCCATGTTGGACCCCCAACGTCCTCGAGACGAGGAGAATCTAACCTCCACGTACGAGGTAGATTCCAACTAGCCAAATCCGGTTGACCCACGAAGAAAAATTTGTCCTTCCACACTCCATGTGAGGAAGGGGAATGATCTAATAGGCGTACCCTTTTGTTACGAGGGGAGAGATAGAAGAAACCCCTGTCCCTGACTTACTGACTCGAAACATATAATGAAAATTCTCAAAATTGGGATCTTGTTTCCAAGCTCGCATGAGAATAATAAATGTATTCAAATGACGATACGAGTTTGGCAGAAGCTGAGTCGGGCATAAACCTAAACGGTGGAGGATCATACGAATCACAGGGTGTAAGGGAAAGCGGACACCACAAGCAAGATGGGCCACAAAGAAGGTTCTATATCCACGAGGAGGCCTATGCATACGTTCCTCCTCGTGAGGGGCCGAAAGAAAAAAGGTGTCCGGTATGTAGTAAGTACGTTTGAGGGAATCTAAGGTACCCTCGGTGATCGTGGAAGGGCTATGAACCCAGGCATAGGTATCGGCTGGGAGGAACTCACGATTTGGGTCATCCCCTTCGGAGACGACCTGAGGAATATCATGAGCTAAATACGACAAATCAAAGTCGTAGTCCGAGGGAGAAAAGTTGTTACTCGAAGATCGAGGCTGATTACGGGGAGACTCATTAGACTCGTTAGTCATGGGATCTAGATTTCCTAGTGAGGTCGAACACTCGTTAATATTGGAAGGGATCTCTAATCCCTCTAACGTGGGTAAACCTGAACTCTCACGGGAATTTTCAGACATGGCGATTAGGAAGGTAGATGGACTGAGATCAAGTCGTAAGGGATATAAAAGACAAAAAGAAAAGAAGATAAGGTTGAGAAGAGTACCTAATCGACGGAGGTCGGAAGTAATTGAAAGGATAAGACCGGAAGGACTTCAAAGGGCAACAGATGAAGGAAAGCTCGTCACTCCAGAAATTCTCTCTCTAAAATGATAAAATGCAAAGTAACAAATGAATATAATTCATGCTTATTTATACATATCATTGGCGGGAAAATGAACGGTTGAGATTGTAAATAAAAATTTCCAATCAAAGGCTCAGATTAGAAACCTTTCAAATCCTTGTGATATGATTGGGGGAGTCAGACGGTTGAAGGACCGCGCGTTGCGAGCGCGTGGATTTTATGACCTACGATGATAATAAAACATAAACAGAAATTTAATTAAGATCGTATTTTACGAGAACCGCCGGTATCCTCATAGACTTACGATCTGGGGGACTTCATGATACGAGGTATTTACGTATACACCATATGTAAGATACGAGGTGAATCATACGACCTCGTATAATAACAGTATACGACCTTGAGATACGAGGACGATCATACGACCTCGTATAATAACAGTAAAGACAAGCCCAATACTGTAGATTGGTCCCATGAACAGTGAAGTCAACATATAAGGAGGCCCAGCCCATGATATTAAATGATATAATAATCCATTAACCACCAGTTAAACGACAAGTGGCAGTCAATATAAAGGTTACAAATCAGATCATGAACAGTTGTTAAAGAACCTATATATATGACAAATAAGCTCTTTGTGGGGACGGATAATTCCAGACATACGAGCTATTAATACATTCTACACACAATTAATTAGAACTACGTCAGACTTGATCCCCTAGTGCGGTACGTAGGCAGCTATTATACGAGCTCAGTCTTTGGATACATCTGAACGAATATTTGACTAGATCAGTATGATTTTTCACATGATTATTTGAATTATTATCTGATTTAGTAATCTGTAATCCTTGAATGTCCTATTTAATATTTTTTTCTAAATTACATATACTAAACCTGTAATCTTTGAATGTCCAATCTAGCATTCTTATTAAACTTTACCAATACAAAATCTGTAATCATTAAATGTCCTATTAATCTACACAAATACCAAAATCCATTTTGAAATATATCAAAAAACAATGACTATAAATATGCACATCATTTGGCTAAAAAAATCATGAAAAATATTATTTGATTTATAACTTGTGACAAGTAAAAGTGAGATTGATTAGCCATGGATCAGCAAAAAAATATTCGAACTATAACTGCAATCACGATTTTGATGTTGTTATGTGTACTGTGTAGGCCAAGCAACAGCTTCGTTCAAGAAATGCTATAATAGTTGTATCGAAGATTGCTTTGCTGCAGCAGGAGAATGAGTAGCGTGTGCAATAAAATGCCTCGCCAAATGCATCAAAGTTGAGCGTACAAAACAAATCGACAATTGCAGTCTCGATTCTGCAGTTGTTCAATGTGCTCGATTTGAAAATGGTACGTTTAATTTGCCAAAATGAAACTTTATTTCATACAATTGACTTAGATATACTTGTTTATTTTGTAAATTTTGGAACATATTTATTTGTGTTAATTGTTGGCTAAATTTGTTTATAATTAATGTTTTGCAGATATCGATAAAGTTGATGAATGTGTCAAAAAGTTGTGCCAAGGCATACCAAATGCTCCAAGAAAAATTCCATTGGCAAAATAGAGGGTTTTAGGCAGATATTTGACATTTATTTCGACTTGATCAGAGTATGGAAACAAGAAAACGGATCGAAAAATTAGTAGATTGGAATTTTTTATTATTGTGTTTCTTCAAACATATATTAGATGTATGTGCCTATAGTATTTGCAAGTGAAACTAAACATTGAGAATTATCATAGTTTTACTAAATTATTTTACGTTGTTTTATATTTTACAACCTCGGTCTTGCAAAAAATTAACAGGCAACTTATAGCTTTTTATCGGAAATAAGAAAATTAAAATATAACAAATTTGTGCATTATATATTGTTGATTAAATATATTAAGATTTTAAAGGACCACAAAATTAACTCTTAATTAATGAAAGATTAGTTTTAGTTTTCATTAAGTGATATAATTGCATTACACTAAAATAATTTTCAATACAATGGAAAATTTTATAATTAATCCGATAATTAAATGCCTTGATTTTATGCTATATTTGTGACAAGCATTTCGGAACAAATTAAAAATTATTGAGTCTGGGCTCATAAAAGTTAATAAATAATTAATTTACATCATATATGTTTATTTTATACATTATCTAAAAATGAGATTATTAAGTAACATTAATTAATATATCAAGTAATTCTAAAGTTTTGTGGACAATGTAAATAGTTTAAATTAGGGGAGAAATCTGTATGCTCAATTTTACAATTGTTTCCAGTATAAAACACTTGTTAAAATTCAGAAAGGAAAAAGTACTATTATGTATTTTAAACTAGTGTTTTTGGAAAATTCATTCGTGAATCACACTCGCATATTGCTTCAATTTAATAACATTATTTTTGTTCCATATATCATATGACATGCACGGATCATTCGCCAAAAAAAAAGGATAAACATTGACTATTGCAACTTATGATTAGACTAGTAGAATTTGGTAGAAAAAATTAATTGGGAGTAAATGCGAGCCATTCGCAAGTTGTTATATCAAAATGTAAGAAACTTGTAACTGACAAGACAAAATTAAAAATGAAACAAAGTTGTATGGGCGAAATCCGATTACCCCTATTATGTCTCACTCAAAATAAAATAGGATGCATTTATATAGTATGAATATTGGATTTAATATTTAAAACCCTTATATTTCTATATACGAATACGAGTAATATATATACATATATTGTGCTCTTTATCATTATATTTTAATCATGCAGATACGAACAAAGTGGATGATTGCGTTAACAAGTGTGACTTTAGCTAGTGTAACCTCTCAAGGCAAACCATTGTACCTGCACCAGTCAGAAAGTCTAGGCTATGTTTGTTTATGTTTTTAAGTTAGAATTTTGAAAATTTCTCGGGAATGGCGTACCATCGAAATTCGTGTGAAAATAGTAGGTGTTTGTTTATGTTTTTAGAATTAGGTTGAAAATTGTAATGTGTCAAATCAATGATGATTGGTTGATGTTTAATGATTAAATTAGTTGTTTTTGTAATGATTATTTAAATATATATATATATATATATAAGTGTGTAAAATAATGTATATATTAATTGTAATTGATGAATGTGTAAAATGATTGATGTGTTGATTGATAGGTAGTTAGTATTGGAGATTGAAAAAGTAGAGTTGAAAAAAGAAAATTGAGATGAAAATTTGGTGTGTTAAGTAGATTTAAAATTTTGTGATTTGAAATCTTGAAATTGAATTTCAAAAACATAAAAAACATAGCCTTAATTTCAGATTAGGGTTTAGAATTTATCTCTAATGTTTGATATCTTGGTTGGTCATTTAATTATGGATTTGATTGTTTGGTTCCGAATTATTTTATATATTTTAGTGTTTTTACAACAAAGAACTGATCAATTATTAAGATTAAATATATATAGTAAAATTGAAGTTAAGAGGAACTAAACAAAATTTTATTGTTTAGTGTCTTTTTGAATTGAAATTCACTTAGTTTCTATTGTTGTCAACTATATATACACACTATGTTGCATACTTATAATCTCTTGCCATTAAATTGAAGAAAGATATATAAAAAAGAAGGTTATGTTTTAATCTTTTTTATTATAAAAATGTAAGTATTTCTTGAAATTTTAATATTTTGAATGGCAAAAGGGTTAAACAATAGTAATAGAAGTAAATAGTACATTTTTATAATAATACGATTTATAACTACATTAGAACTATATGATGTGTAATTCACATTTTTAATGGCAAAAGAGTCATATAATAAATTAACAAAAAAAAAAAGTTGTTTATATTTACATTAATAAAATTTAAAATCAACTCTACATTAAAATTGCATTAAGTACTAAATCATATTTAAGAAAATTATCTTAAACATAAAAATTACATAATTTTCATTACAATATAAGATCATTATCAAATTTAAATATACTAGAAGAATGAGCTTAAACATAAAAATTACATGTTTCAATCTTTCGTGCCAATCAATATTTAATTTAAAATAAATATTTATTTTAAAATAATAACACATAATTATAATTTAAGTTTTGAACATATAATTTTATAAAACTAAAACTTATCTGTAAACCTAAATTATTTTATGAAGTCATGAGTTCCTATTTATTCGTAAATAAGTTACTTATTTAAATACTATTTAGGTTTTGAATATTTAATACTTAGGTTTTATGTATTCTATTTAATAATTTGAGTATTTTTGATATTTTGGTCATTTCAAATGGATTCAATCAATTCTAACTTTGCAATGCATTGAAAAAATTGTATACCTTACTAAATATTTCTATGAAACTAAATCATTAAAGTTAGTAGAAGGAGAAGATTATTTGAAATATGGTCATCATTTTATTTAAATATATATATATATATATATTATATATATATTCAATCGAAAAATAAAACACGATGATGACAACTATACAATTAAAGCTAAAGTAAAGGAAAAAAAGACTTTCTTATTATCCTTTAGTCATTTTTTATATTACGCATTTAACTTTTGCATAATATAAAATAATATTCTGAAATAAGAAAAAAAAACAAAATAGTATATATGTATTATATATAATTAACTTTCGAGACATTGAGAAAATTATTGAAACTATACAAAAAATGAGTCTTTAATCTCATTATTATATATGTGATAATTTTTAATTAACTGAGTTCTTTCAAGAATTACATTGATTAATTATTCATGTCTATCAATATTTTTTTTCAAAAAATAGTTTATTAAATATATAGTTCACTTACATAAATTATTATATAAATTTTGAATTTATAACATCTTCATGTTCAACTATAGTTATGTATATAAATTACTTTTTAATAAGATC
Source organism: Verbascum thapsus (assembly GCA_963669365.1). NCBI lineage: Eukaryota > Viridiplantae > Streptophyta > Magnoliopsida > Lamiales > Scrophulariaceae > Verbascum > Verbascum thapsus. Next base: position 4,609,465 of record OY770108.1, read on the forward strand.
GTGTGATTCACGTTGAACGAACATGCTGCTTACTAGTATACTTCAAACAAATTAAAAAGAATTACAACTTTATTTTATTGACGTAAGAGTGAATTTTCACATAATTTTGTAGTGTATTTTTCTCTCGTAAACTAATAGAAATTGGTCGTATAAAATGTAATCTACTAAATATGAATAGTGACATTTGAGCGGATTATAATTTGATAAGAAAATTACACTAATCAAATGACTAAAATCATAATCTTAAAAATAATTAAGAGTTAAACTAAATATAGGATTTATTCACGTAAAATCAAAATTTACACATGAATCATGAGCTAAAACGTACGCTATCCAATTTAGTAGTAAATAAGTAATATTTCAATACGATTCTAGTATATACAATTCTACAAATACTAAATCAACACTTCTTAATTAATCTTTAATTTATAATATCCAACTTAGAATACAATTTATTTCTAATAAAACCTAATCTCCAGTTTTTAACACTATATATCTAATCTATAGATCTGATTTAAATATGATTAACTAAAAAATTTACTATAAATATGAATACCATTAGGCATCAAAAATTCAAGTGAACAATATAATTGAGGTTCATATATAAGCCATGGATCAGAGAAAAACTATCCAAATAATAACTGCAATCACAATGTTGATGCTATTACATGCAGGCGAAGCATCAAATCGATACGGAGTATGCTATGGAAATTGTATTCCACATTGCTTTCTCTATGGAGCTGTTCCGTCACCTTGTGTCCTCACATGCCTTATCAAGTGCATAAAGGGTCATGGTGTCAACACTTGCACGTCTAATTGTGCGGTTGAACAGTGTGCTCGATTTGGCAAAGGTAATTTACCTCGTGACAAATGAAATTTTATTGCTAGCTAATATCTATAAACGAGATTATATGTGACGTAGATAATTGAATAAAAATATATAATTAAAAAGATAGATTCGATTTGGAGTAGAGGCATAACTCTAGGTCTTGGAAGGGAAAATAGGAAATTGAATGAGAAGAAAAAATTGAAGTATCTTTAATTTACTAATAAAATTTGAAAAGAAATCGACTTAAAGGGCGACTAAACATGATGGTATCTATATATTTCTCGTACAAAAGTGAGTTGCAACGAGGGTAGTTCCTCCGTACCTGAAATATGCATAGAGATACAGATTATAAAATGCATATTTCACAAAAAAATTGCAATTTTTTTGTGAAATATTTGTGTAATTGTGCTAAATTAATCTTCTAATAATGCAGATGTTGACAAAGTTGAAGCATGTGTCAATACTTGTCACACTGGAAAATGTAGACTCTCGAGTCAAGACACAACATTGTCTGAAGCTCCATTGGCAAGATAGTTAATTTTTTGTCACAATAAGAAAATTGATGGACACAATTAGTATAAATTGTACTATTGTGATTTTTCATCAATGTTGATGTGTGTATGGTATCAATGATTTGAATTACAGATTAAAAATGAATAAAGTTATATTGGTTAGATTATTAATTTAATCTTTCTACCATTGTTTACATGAAATGACATCGATATGAGAAGTGCTAGAACTGGTTTCCCCCCTCAGTTTATGGAATTATAGCAACATAGCGAATTAATTTTAAAAAAAACGTATCATTTTTGTGTTTGTTGCCCTTTGTTTATTCTAATTTTTTTGGATATTATTTTTTAAGTTAGAGATACCATCAAGTTTATAGACGTTCAAGAAACCTTGTTGAGCAAGTACTCTATAATTATGGTGAAATCATGTCAACTATATTTGAGAATCAGGGCGAGAGACTCGTTTTAGGTTAAAATTGAAAGACAATATTTTAATATTGAAGGAAACCTAATAATGTGAAAGATGATAGTTAGAAACTTGAAAAATAAAACCCTAATTAACAAGGATTGATTCTCCACTTATGAACCTGTTAGTGGTATTGTTTTCATGATTAACAATGCAGTACAAAAAATTGCTAAAAAATAAACAATTAAGATGCATGATGGTGTAGTTAGGGTTTTATATTTAAGATATAATTAGGGTTTTCAAAAAAAAAAGTGAAACTTGTTTTGTGATAGAAAATTAGCAATATGGATTTTCGTGAACGATTTATTTTCGTAAAGTATAAGCAAATGAGTTTTGGTAAATGTATTCACCAAACCAAATACACTTTAGGTTAAATCCATTCTGATCTTTAGGGTTCATCCCGAGTTGCATCTATTCTGATAATGATTATTTGATTTGATGAAAATCGATAGTAACACATGGGAATAATTTAGTAAAGCAATTACATAAATCAAAAAGCTAAAATCATTATCTATTTGATAAAAATATGTATGATTTTTCACATGATTATCTGAATTATTATCTGATTTAGTAATCTGTAATCCTTGAATGTCCTATTTAATATTTTTTTCTAAATTACATATACTAAACCTGTAATCTTTGAATGTCCAATCTAGCATTCTTATTAAACTTTACCAATACAAAATCTGTAATCATTAAATGTCCTATTAATCTACACAAATACCAAAATCCATTTTGGAATACTTCAAAAAACAATGACTATATAAATATGGACATCATTTGGCACCAATAATTCATGAAAAATATTATTTGATTTATAACTTGTGACAAATAAAAGTCAGATTGATTAGCCATGGATCAACAAAAAAATATTCGAATGATAACTGCAATAACGATTTTGATGTTGTTATGTGTAGGCCAAGCAACAGCTTCGTTCAAGAAATGTTATAATAGTTGTATCGAAGATTGCTTTGCTGCAGCAGGAGAACGAATAGCGTGTGCAATAAAATGCCTCGCCAAATGCATCAAAGTTGAGAGTACAAAACAAATCGACAATTGCAATCCCGATTTTGCAGTTGCTCAATGTGCTCGATTTGAAAATGGTACGTTTCATTAAGTTTTTGTTACATACAATTGACTTAGATACTTGTTTATTTTGTATATTTTGGAACATATTTATTTGTGTTAATTGTGTGCTAAATTTTTATATAATTAATGTTTTGCAGATATCGATAAAGTGGATGAATGTGTCAATAAGTTGTGCCAAGGCATACCAAATGCTCCAAGAAAAATTCCATTGGCAAAATAGAGGGTTTTAGGCAGATATTTGACATATATTTCGACTTGATCAGAGTATGAAAACAAGAAAACGGATCGAAAAATTAGTAGATTGGAATTTTTTAGTATTGTGTTTCTTCAAACATTAGATGTATGTGCCTATAGTATTTGCAAGTGGAATTATACATTGAGAATTATCATAATTTTATTGAATTATCTTATGTTGTTTTATATTTTACTACATTGGTCTCACAAAAAATAAACACGCAACTTAGCTTTTTATCAGAAATAAGAAAATTAAAACATAACACTTTGTTTCATTATATATTGTTGATTAAATATATTAAGATTTTAAAGGACCACAAAATTAACTCTTAATTAATGATCAATTTAGTTTTTGTTTTCACTTGCATTAATACAATGGAAAATTTTATAATCTGACATTAAATGCCTTGATTTTATATATACTATATGGGTGGCAAGCATTTCGAAACAAATAAAAAATTATTGAGTCTAGGCTCATAAAATTAACAAATTATTAATGTATGTCATATATATGTTCATGTTATATTCTATATAAAAACGACATAATTAAGTAACACTAATATATTAAGTAATTCTATAATTTTGTAGACAATATATAAATAGAATAAATTAGGGGGAGAATCTGTATGGTCAATTTTACAATTGTTTCCAGTACAAATTGTTAAAATTCAAAAAGGAAAATGTATATGTATTTTAACCTCATTGGTAGTCTAAAATTCTACTAGAAAATAAATACGAAAGTTGAATGGTTGATGTTTATATATGACTTGGTAATGCGTTAAGTTTTATTTTGTTTTATTATAATTTAAACATAAATCAGTGTTCCTTTTACTTGGCAAATTGAAATTCAACAACTTGACATTTTAGCACAAATATTTGAGATTCGATTAAAAAAATTTAAATGTAATTTTGGGTTGTTTAATGAAAAGATATTAAATATAATTTTTGGGGTATTTAATGAAAAGGATATCTCATTGTTTTATTAAGTTAAAGATTTGAGTATAAATCGATTCCCTATACGAAAGTAGAATAAGTCTAAGTGATCTACAATAAATCAATAATACCACGTATGTATAATATAATTAAGGAAATAACATAAATTAAATAATTAAAATCATAATCTAATTACTATAATTAACCACCTCTATGATTAATTTTCTAACGTAAATGAGCATTAAAATACGAAATACTGAGGCTAAACCTCTTTGCATTAGTAATCAATCAAATTTAAATTTCCAATTTGAATTCTTTGAAAAACACAAATACAAAATCTTCACTAATTAAATCCTGATTTTTCAGTGCCTAACTTAGAATATGTATTAAAATACAAAATCCAAAAATCTCTATCTAATCACTGGAAAAATTACTACAAGTATGAGTCTCACTAGGCATTCACTTCATATCAACAAAAATATTTGGTTAGTAAATTAGTGACATATAACAACGAGATTAATTCATCATGGATCGAGTTAAAACTATTCAAATAATAGCAACAATCTCGATATTTATGCTATTATACACGAGCCAATCATCAGCTTCTTTTGAGAAATGCTATGCAAAATGTATTCGAGAATGTTTAATTGCAGGCATATTCCCACCTCTGTGTGCCCCAACTTGCCTTCCCAAGTGCGTAAAAGGCGAGAGTTTAAACAAATGCACGCTCGATTGTGCAGTTGATCAATGCACTAAATATGACAAAGTAAAAATAATAAACCCTTTAATTTGATTGTTACTCGAGTTTTGATTAGATATATATTTGCATAAGAAGGTAATTATAACATGCATAGGGGCAAAAATTCGAGCTTTGGGAAAAAAACATGAATTAGATGAAAATGTTTTAGTTTACATAAAAATTGAAATTTACATAAATATAAAAAGGAATAGATATGATGTTGTAAAATACAAAAAATTGTGTATGTGAATGATTTTATAGTAATATAGATGTTAATAATAATATATTTTCGTATTATACTAAATCAATCGATTTATGATGCAGATGTAGAGAAAGTGAATGAATTCAAGATCCTCTGTTTTCGATTATCTAATAAATCACTTAATGAAAGTAGATTATCTTTCCGTTCAGTTTAAAACTTCCATAATCCCTTCCCGAACCAAACACGAATCTTTCGATTCATTTGGCTCTCACGCTCAATTACTTAGGGTAAATTCTCATAGCTTTTTTTATAAATGTAATGAGCCTATCCTCTCTTCTTTATTCATAGTCCAAAAAAATGAAAAAAAAAACGAATCTAATGCAAAACCAAAATACAATACTTGGAGGACTCTTCTGACAAAATAAAAAATATGTAATTGTCAGCAAAGTTGTTTCTTTTTTTTCTTCAGTTCAAATCCAAAAAATCCTTCTTACTTATACATAAGGCATAGGTCGTCGATTCAGCATTGCATAAAAGAGGGGGCATTACTGTGTTAGTAAATGTGAAATCGGTAAATGCTCCAATACCACGGGGAAGCCATCAACTGAAGCTCCATTGTCAACATAATACTGAAATTTCGAGCACAAGAAGTAAATTGATGGATGAAATTAATTAGTAGAATATTGGATTGTTGTAATGTGTTTGTCCAAACATTTTGATGTTTTTCAACTTTACATTGAAATAAAAAGTGTAATTCAAATTGATTGTCTCTGATTTGTTTATTACTTTCTTTTTATATACTAAGAATATGGAAATAGATATATTCATGAGAAATTGGTCATATTTACGCTTTTTTTTTCTTCTTCTACTATCAACAATTAATGGAATCATAGTAATGCATGCAAATTAAATAAAGCAAATTGTACTTTTGTAAGGGAACTTTCATTTTTAAATCTATGAAACAAAATTCTTTTACTGTAAAATGTTCAAATATTTTTTGTAAATTTTACAAAATATGATAATTACTTAAAACAATACTTTTCATGCTTTGAATGAAAACGTGTGGAATTAGTATATTAAATATAAATTATTATTATTATTATGAGTTTTTTTATATATAAAAATGCTAAATATCTAAGATTATAACTTACAAACATATATATATATATATATATATTAATGTTTGGTCTCGGGTAAGCAATCTAATTTTCGGACATATACCCATTAAAATTCATATAAACAGTTTTAACTTAAACAGATTCTTAGGAAATTTTTCAGACAAGGCTCGGTTCAATTACAATTTTTGAGCTCGTTATAGATGAGTCCAATTTGACCTAAAGATTCAACTAAAAATTAATTTAACTAAATTTTTTTTCTTTTATAAACAATTAAGAATATTTTATTTTTATTTTAAATTGACTTGTTAAAATATATTAATAATGTATAACATAATTAACAATATAGTTTCTCAAGTAAAACGATATAGTTATATTAAAAATATATTCTATATAAGAAAATTAATATTGTAGGTATCTTTCATTCAGTAATACTTACAAATTATGAGGTAATTGGTAAATACTTTTATTCACCTTGTAATGTAGAAATATATATATCATGTATCAATAACTTATACATAATATTTTATAGTATGTTATATTATTGTTATTTTTTATGAATATGACTATACCAAATTAATATAGATTTGCATGCATGTTGTATATCTTATACGGTTATATATTTAGTAAATTTGAGAACATGAGATAGATAAGAAAAGTTTTTTATAGGGCATAAAATGTCCATTTTGTAATTTAGTTTGCATAAGATTCTTTTTTATGAAATGTATGAGGTTAACTGTATAACAATTCCATATATTGATTTATTAAAGAAAAAAAGAATGAAAATTGAAATAAAACATTTATATTCGATAAATGATAAATACATATCTTATGTTCAATAATTATTTACGAAATAAAGGGTATCATGGGGACATGATTTGATTGAACCAATTTATATAAATGCATGTAAAAAAATATTCTATTTAATTAGGATAGTAAACATGGAAAATAATCTAATAATAAGACGACTACATAAATCAGAAAAGTGAAATTATGTTATCACAGCGAAAATTAAACTAGATATGTTATGTCCTCACACAAATTGGCATTTAAATGCTAAGTATATTATAAATCACTATCTGATTTAGTAGTGTCAAATTTATGATCTTTATGAATTACATAGAAAAGAAAATCAATACTAATTTAATGGTCATCAATTTCGAGTATCTAAAATGTAAAATAGTGTATTCGATATATGAAAATCTAAATATTTCGTATGTTAATATGGGTAATCAGAAATACATATGGTTGACCAAAAAAATACTATAAGTATCTCATTATTTATATGAATATACATATTTGTTTCATAGTAACGAATAGAAGTGAAATTGATTTATCATGGATCGAGGCAAAACTTTTCGAATGAAAGTTACTATCATTCTGTTGATGCTTGTTTTCACTAGCCAAGCCTCGGGTTCTTACAAGAAATGCGTTGCAAATTGTATTCATGATTGTTTTCATCGTCCGGGAGTTGTCCCAGGACTGTGTGCTCCAACTTGCTTTGCTAGGTGCTTAAAAGTCGAGAGTTCAAACAAGCTTAACCAATGTATGTTTGATTGTGTAGTTGATCAATGCGCTCGACTTAACAATGGTAATTTTTCTCTTGAAAAATAAAATTAAATGGTATATAATACAGTAATCGATATTTAAATTAAATACAAGTATACATCTGGATACAGGCAAAACCCTAGATGCAATTAGGGTTTGAATTAGAGGAAAGATTAAATTCTATTTAATTTATATTGTATATAGTATACAATATATATGAACTAGCCCCTTATACTTCACATATGAATTAACTCAATTCAACATGCTATTTAATGGTATAATTATGGATATTTCACATATAAATGCGAGCTAGAATGAGCACATATTCTACATATATACGCTACACATCTAAAAAAACTTAGATGACATATTATTTTTATCGTACTAAATCTAACTTTTATTAATGCAGATATCAATAACGTTGATGATTGTGTTAATTAATAAATGTGAATCTGGCAAATGTAGCCAAAACTTCGCATAAGCTTCAATCTCAACTTCTTCAACAAGGCCATCGATGGGGCTTCAATTACCAAAACAGTGCGATTTTGGGCAGAACAAAAATATTGATTAACAAGTAATTGGAGATTTGAGTTGTACTAATGTGTTTGTTCAACAATTTTTATGTTCCTATAATATCGATTATAGGTTGAAAATTGTTAAAATTCAGTTAGATTATGTTTGATTTGTCTGTTATTCCTTATGTTTTTTTCTTCTCTTATGTTTTCAATTTTTGGGATCTTAGTTACGCATATCACATAGAATTTTTCTATGTTATATATGTTTAGAATATTTTTTAGGAAAAACACTAAAAACCCTAAAATAAATTTATGAATCCAAAAACTCATGGAAATATTTCCCAATCTCAAAAATTCACTTTACAGGTTTTTTTTCCTAAAAATAAGATTTAGACTCAGATGGTTTTTTTCAATATTGTTTTGTTTTATATGATATTAGTTTTTAACATTAAATATTTTTTAACTGTTTTATATAATTAATTCTTAGTTTAACATGGTAATTATATAAATGTAAACTTTTTAAGATATTGGAAGAATTTAAACATAAAACTAAAAATTTAAGATTAAAATCAGATTTAGTAGAATTATCAGCCTAAAAGTTGTAAATATAAAAATTCTTGCACGAAAGTACAATTGATCAATTATTTAGTAAAATTTCTTTTCAATACCTACTCGTGATAATATAATTATGATTCAGTATTTATTTAAATGATTCTAGATTATTCAATATTTATTTTCATTATTTTTATCGATTGAAACAAAAAATAAATTCAACTCAATACGATTCAATTTTATAAATTACTCTAATATGATTCAGTATTTATTTAAATGATTCTAGATTATTCAATATTTATTTTCATTATTTTTATCGATTGAAACAAAAAATAAATTCAACTCAATACGATTCAATTTTATAAATTACTCTAATATGATTTAGTATTTATTTAAATGATTCTAGATTATTCAATATTTATTTTCATTATTTTTATCGATTGAAACAAAAAATAAATTCAATTTTATAAATTACTCTAATCGGCAACGAATCGAACATCAAACAATGAACCCGAGCCAACTAAACCACTCGGTTTGAGAATATATCTATGTGAATTTGTATTAATTTTTTGTCAATCGGCACACATCTCGTTGTGTTGCATTTTCGACATTCGCCGACCCGACCCGGAAAACCTATTGCAAATTAAATATAAAAGAAAATATGTTATTTAGATTAGATGTCTTTTTTACTTTTCTTTATGGGCCATTGGCCCATTGGTTTCTGCAACCCAGCAACAACTGATATATGGGCTGGGGCTGATACAAGAAATCCATGACCCGCATAAAGTAATTTAATTACATAAAACACCCTGGAAAATTGGATAATTCCAAAAGCTATCTAGGTTTCCGTATATGAATTGCGTTCTATATAGTTTCTTGAAGTACAAAGTACAAACCAAGTTCAACTCATCCTCAGTCAAAAACCTCTGATTGGTGAAATTTAGATCTCCTGTAGGGCCACAAAGACAATCTTGATCGAGAATCTGAATCATCGTAGGGAGGATTCGGATCTGCGCGCCGAAAATCGTAATTTCTGATTCAAATTTGGAGAACTGATTCGGGAATCAGAGGTTGGAAGTTCGTTTTGAGTTGATTTTCGGGGAGTTTTGATTGGAAGCGATGGCGGAGAAGGAAATTGAGTATGAGAGTGATCCGGAGGAGGCGAAGGTGTCTTTGAAGATGCGGAGGAGAGAGGCTAGTGACGATGAAGAAGAGGAAAGTGGTGGCGAAAAGCCCTCACGGAGGATTGAAGATTCGGATGGGGAATCTGAAGGTGCTGCCGCGGAATATGAGGATGGGGAGGGAGAGGAAGATGATGATTTAGGTGATTATGTGGAGGAGGAGATAGAGGTAGTACAGGTGAAGTATGAAGACAGCGGTGGTGTGGAGGTGATGGCAGTCGAAAGAGACGAAGCAGTGAAAGAAGGAGTTGAGGAGGATTTGATGGAGAAGAAGGGGGTTGATAATGGTGAAAGTGAGGTTAATGATGAAAGTGATAAAGTTGTGGGTGGTCAGCAAGAAGAGAAGAAGGAGGTAGAGCCTTTTACTGTGCCGACTGCTGGGGCATTCTACATGCATGATGACAGGTTTCGTGACAATGCCGGTGGGCGAAATAGGTATTGGAATTTGTTTCACCATTTGCTTATGTGATCATTCATAATGGATACGGCGTTTTATCTTAATCCTTGCTAATTCAGTAAGGAAATGTAGTTCATTTCGTCATTTTTTATATGTATGAATATAATGGAGACTGCACTTGTTTGTTTCTTAATCTTTGTGTCTTCTGCTAAAAAATGTTCATGTACCATTATAATAGTTCCAATATTGTAGAGCCAGTTGTAGAACTCTATCCCAATTGGGACAGGAAATTCAAATAACAAAAAAGTTATCAGCCATGTTCACGTTATAGGCCAAATAGGTTTACATATTCTGGGCTTGGAATGACTTGTTAATGACTGTGAAACACAATAGTTCGATAGAGAAAAATAATTGACTTCCTTGTCTAGTAATCTCATGAATTAGTTTTATTTTGTAGTTTGTTGGTACTCTCCAAAGAAAGTTCATGAAAAATATTCAGTTGCCTTTGTTATACCCTGCATTACTATTATTGATTTCAGTAAAGTTTTCAATAAAATAAATCATCGTACTTTCTTGAATTGTGTTATTCTTAGAACACTTGGAGGAATGAAGTTGTGGGAGTCTAAAGATGATAGGAAATGGGGTCATGATAAGTTTGAGGAGCTGACTGTACAGGAAAGGCATCATGATGAGGTGAATATTTCCCACATATGACTAGGAACTGGATATCTCTTGTATATATGTATTCATTTCTTAAGATTTCTAGCCATCTTATTTGAATTAATTTTTCAGCGTCGAAGGGGTTTTAGGGGTCGTGGTAGAGGTCGTGGTAGAAATAGAGTTGTGGAGCGTGGAAATGCACAAGGAAACAGGCCCAGAGAAAATGCTAATCCTAGCAGTCAGTATAATGATAATAGGAGCAATGTCCCTAAAGGTGTAAGGGGTCGAGGACCACAAAGATATCAGCAGTCTTTTAAGAACAATAATGAGGCCCCTCTTCGACAGAACAAACAGTGAGTAAACTCTTTTTCTTTTGGCTTTGTCTTTGCATCTCTGTTAGGTTCAAGGCAGAAAGAGAGAATTATTTTCTCTTATTTGGTTACTAGCTAAAAGGAAAGCGAAGAGAAAAATAGGAGAGAAAATCTAATAGTAATTTGACTAATTTCAAAAAATCCTTTTCATCACCATTTGGTTATTGAAGTAATGGAAAACGAGGAGTTCTCTTTTCACACATCCAACTTCTCTCTTTCTCTATGTAATTTTTATTTTAAAGACATTAAAGAAAGGAAACATTTCTAATCGAATTAATAATTTAGTGCAGTAGTTATTTTTTCCCATTTGCTTTTTCCTTGGTCTTTTGCGTCATAAACCAAAGGAAAATAGTTTCAAGAATATCAATTTTTTTATTGTTTTCTCTAGACAACCAAACAACTCTAAAATTTTGGGAATTCTTTCCTTACCCTTCTATTTTCTTAACCAGAATCCTTTAACCAAACAGTCACTAGTAACATTAGGCTTTTATTGGATTTATAATTTCGTTTGTAGGCCTGGTAGATCAGTTGAGAAGCCTTCCTATGTTAGTTCTTCAAGAACCAGTGAACCAGTTTCAAATGCAGAACGCGATATGGCTATGCCCAAAAAACAAGTGGTTGCCTCCAACTTGAACATTGCTTCTCCTCCATTTTATCCCACTGGTTCTTCCACAAAAGATAACTATATGCCACATAAGAGGGATGTCCAAGCTGGCACAACTAATAGAAAGAATACTATGGATTCTATTGGTGTAGAAAAGCTTTGCATTGATGATTCTCTTCCTGCAATGGCTGGAAAGCCTTCTGACACTAAGCAGAATCCTCAGTTGAGGGGTCAAGGGAGAGGAATAACACAAATGGCCTATCAACCGGTTGTCTCTAGTAATCAAGTCAACAGGGTTCCTTCACAAAGTATTCAAATGAATCCTGGTCAAAGTCATGCTCGATCTTCTGTAAATGCATTTGAATCTGAGGTGGAATCTGCATCAGAATCGAGTCAATCGAAGAATGTAGTGGTTACTAAAGGTAAAGGCAACGCTGCGGGCAGTGGGGAGGGCTCCTTCTTGTATGGTGGATCTCAGGTTATAGGAGCATCTGGCAGTATGGGCAGTGGTGATCAGAACTTCCCAAGTTTCTTGCCAGGTAGAATACTCGAATACTTATCTTTCAGAGCACAAGGAGAAATATTTAGTTTTCATAACAACAACGATTAAAGATTGTTTGCTTAAAATGGGCTTGATTTGATTTGTCTGATATAGCTTTCTATTTTGTCCGCTGTATCCTGTATGTTCTTCCATCAGGGAGTGCCACTTTTTGTCTTTTGTTAATCCTGCGGGATGATTTACGTCATGTGATTCCTTCTATTTGGTGCTATTTTACAGTGATGCAATTTGGAGGTAAACATCCAGGTGGAATGGGTGTTCCTGCTGTTGGCATGGCCTTCCCTGGATATGTTGGTCGAGGGAATTCTGAAATGACTTGGTACTAATCGAAGCGCCATTCTGAAATTTGAATACTATAATATGGGACCCAACATTAATAAATCGTCATTTTTATAAATATTCAGGCTACCAGTTTTAGCTGGTACTGCTGGAGCAATGGGTGGGTCATTTCCTCCATATATTTCCTATCAGGCTCGTCCTTCTGGACAGACATCTTCTGTCACGGCTGGTCCAAGGTATATACAGTGTGCTTTGTTTTTTCCATTATTTTGTTTCTTTCTTTGAATTACTACTTGACAAGAGTTATCTTTCCATCTCCATCTGTTACGAAATTAACTATGCTAATGCTTGTACATTTTTCTTGCTGCCTTTGATGCCCTATCTGTATTTTTGGTGAATGGATGTAAAATTGACTGACCAAAAATGTTCCAAAGCAATGAAGAGTAAATATGACTGGTTGATGGAACAGATACAAGTTGATGAAATTATGTTGTACGAAGGATGTTTCTGCGTCCCACCAGTTAAATAGTAACAAAAGAATGAGGGATACTTACATGTATTCCCCCTCACGTATTGTGTTATTACCAGTGCACCCTAGACGTTACTAATTAATAACACTCTTATCAGGGCTGAAACTGTCGCTTTAACTGATATGGTTTGAAATTGTAGTGCCGGTGTTGTTGTAATATACGTTAATTGACTGGGGAGGCTATAGTAATTTCTCAAACCACGAGCTGTTCTTTGTAATTAAGGCCTAATGAATGGAATGTCTCTAATATAACCGTAATTAGGGAATGACTTTTAACAAATTTTTGGTTGCAGCAAAGATAATAATGCAACACAAGTCGGTAATGATTTGAAGGCCACACAGAGACCTGGTAAAATATAGTCAACTTTTTGTTCCTTGAAACTCTTTCCACTTTCAAATCCGGTTATGTAGTTTACTATTTTCTCCACAGAGCTTGCAAACGATGAATTTGGTCAAAGGCAAAAGAATCCTCGCAGGCAAGTGCCGCTTTTTATACAAACCACAATTTCGCAATTAAGATGCGTATTAGTTACCGTTTCTTGGATTTGATTTGCAGATATACGGAGATGAAATTTGACCAATGAAGTTAATGGACAATAGATGGAATCCCTTGGATTAAGCATATACTACTAAAAATTTGCCTTCTTTAAGGCCCTCTGTGTTCTCTAGTTCTCGATCTGGAGTGCTTTGGGCTACTGCATATTCTGAGAAAATCTAGGTAATGGCTCGATTATTGATTTATTATGAATATATTGTGTTTCTTACTTTATCATGTTAATTTGCTGGAAAATGGTATTTGTAATATTCAATAATCTTTCATTGTCTTTCGATTTATCCCTGGTTAGGTATGTATGAAAAAAAACGCTTGATCTCGCTTGCTTAACACAAGGACGAAGATTGCAGTTTGACGAGTAGCATGGCAGTTCCTTGTTCTTTTATAATGTAAGAGCACGAAAATACCATAAAATCTTATCTGGGATTCATCACAACTCACAAGGTGCACAAATAAATTCTGATTGTTTTATGCAGGTTTACTATGCATTAGTCTTTCCTTAAGCTTGCAAAAAATCGATATGTGGCTTCTTCAACAAAACATTGGAATAGCAAGTATTTGTAACCCAAGTTTCTTCGACTCTTATTAATGTTGGCTTTCAAAAGAAAATGCAGTTTCGTATTATGTCGAACAAAATTGTTAAACTGTTTTTTTTTGCGTATGAGAACTGAATCAACCGATGTTTGTTGCTGTGTTAATATTTGTAGTTTGAGAACAAAAATGCCACTTCCTAGTATGAGACTCGATGATTTGTTGATGGTGACTGTAAACGTTTCTACTTCGTCTAATTGTTACCAGTTTTTTGGCACTTTTAATTCACTGGTCTTTACATGATTATTGAGCTCGAGCCGAACTTGGTGATTTTTTTGGGTTCGAGCTTGGGTTCGAGTTCGAGCTGAACCTGGCTTGTAAATACAAAATTTAGTGGGAAATTTTGAAATTTGAATTTTTTATATTTTTTAATAATTATTTAATAAATATTTGTCAGTATAATAATATATTAAAAAAAAGCTCGCAAACTTGGCTCGTGAGCTTTTTTTAGAAGTGGGTTGTGAGCTGAATTCGATTGAAAGTTTGAGCTTCACGAGCTTGGCTCGAGCTGACTCCATTCAACTTACATCCCTACTCAGCTTTAGGTAATAAACATCATACATAAGTATGACTATTAATTTGGCTTGTGTTTCATTTGAATAAAATTGATTCTGGTTTCGATTCAAATTAAGTATGATTATTAATTTGGCTCGTGTTTGATTTGAATAAAATTGATTTGATTTCGATTCAAATTAAAATAAGAAAGAAGTAACAAGATTGATATATATAGATTCCCTAATTTAATACATTAATGATGTATGAGAAGACCTATTTAATGCTGCACCCAAATTTATGTAGCATCTTAACCACCAAGTCAAGAAAGAAATATTTTTTTGTTGTGCTTAGTTAAAACACAAATAAATTTTGTTGACACTTGTGTAATTAATAGTACAAAGTACACTAAATTGCGTGTTTTACTCTAGACGCAACACATAGATATTCGGGTTTGAGATCATTTATTTCAAATATATGTTTTATTTTTTATTCCATTAATTTAAATATTTAATATGTGTAATTTACACATCTCATATTCCATTATATAATCAAAATCCTAGGAATTTAGGACTATTGTTCTTAATTAATGGGCTTTTCTTTTTAACAAATAAAAAACAAAATAGATGCTAACTAAGTGAAATTTGTTATGATTATTTAAATTAGAAAATGTCCCTTAATAGCTATAAAATTAAGAAAATTATTATGTGTCAAATAATTGTATTTAATAATTGAATTTTAGCACTATCATTCAATGAAAATAAACAAATTGTAGAATATCTTTCAATATGTGTTGAGTATTTATTACTCATAATTATTAATGCCAAAAGGATATTAATTGTGCTTCCTTTTGGCTTAAGCCCTAATTAATTGAAGCTAAGTTTGACACACTTGTTACCGTTGCTACAATTTTAATTAATTTATTTCCAATTTTTTTTAAAATTATCTAGATGCCATAATCTTTTCTCTTTCCATTTCTACTCCACAACAATAATTTTGGGATAAAATTTGAGTGGTAAAATTTTGAAAAATCAAATATACCATAACTAAAAACTCACTTGGACTCGATTCATTAACATGTTAAATTAAATTTAAATAATTTTGATTAGTTATGAAACTCAGCTCGAGCTCGAACGCCATTTAATAAATAATAAAATATTTGTATGAAATACAGAAATCAAACTAAACGTTTAATTTGATCTCGGCTCGATTAACAATCAATCAAATTTAAATATAAATTTTAAAAATTGATAATAACTCAAACAAGTTTAAATGAAGAATATTTTAAAAATCAAGTTACTCAAATTTAACGTTTAGATGAGCCAAAACTTATTTAATTCGACTAATAGTGCTACTATATATATATTTTTAAAATCAATAATAATTCAAATATACTTATATATATAAGTATATGTATATATATATATATATATATATATATATATATATATATATACTTAGCTATGGTTTGTCGGTGGCATTTGAACATATGTACTCAAGATTATATTCATTTCTCTCTCTACAACCGTAAAAAAAAAGAGAGAGAGAGAAGGGATTAGATTCTGAGATCTTTGCAGTAAAAAATAATTTCTAGATCGAGTTTTACTTGTGTAAATAATTGCATTTACTTGCTCCAAACTTTGTCCGAAGATCACTTCTAGCTGTTGCTGCTTGCGCAATCAATCGATCGTATCGAAGTTTATTCAGTTAATCTTGGTGAGTTGATTGAGGTTCTTGTTGATTTTTTCCTTTTTCTTTTGTGTGGTGATTTTTTTGGTATATATGCTCAAGAATCGAGTTTTACTGCATTTCAATGCTGTTATCTGCTTTGGTTGATTAGCTATTGAACTTTGTTCGGTTAATCTTTGGCGAGTTATTGAGGTTCTTGTTGATTTTTGTTTGGTGTAGATTTACTGGATTATATTGTAAGAGTGCTCTATTATCTGCTTTGTTGTGTTTTCTTTTTGTTCTTGTTATGCTTGTTTAATTATTCTTGAATTAAGTGTTACTTCACCTGGTTCATATTTTCTGGTTGAATATTTTGATTTAAATGTGTGGATAGAATGAAGAACTTCTTGTTAAAGTATTATGAGAAATCACTCTACTGAGCTGCGAATTTTCTTGAAAAATGAATTTTTTTAATTGTGTTGGAAACTTTCATTTTTGTGCAGGCAAGCATTTGCTGCTTTGTGGAGTAGAATTTACGAAGTAAAGAACTAATCAAGAACTTGTTGAACAGACAGTACTTGGAGCAGTTTTTTTCTGTTTGTGTATATAGGTTCATTTTGATGAAATGTTCTTTATAAACATCTGAAAACTGTGATAGAAGAGTGATTGATAATTTCGGCAATGGAGGATGGAAATGTAATTAGGCTGTCACCATTAAGGCCTGGTGGTGTTGGTAGTGGTGGTTCACTGAAGTCACCATCGTCGGGAAAGTCGACTCCAAGGGGTTCTCCTTCTTTCAGAAGATTGAACTCTGGAAGAACTCCACGAAGAGAGGGAAAAAGTGTCAATTTTAGTTCTCAGTTGTTTAGAAGTAACCGTATTATCCTATGGTTGCTGTTGATCACTCTTTGGGCTTATGCCGGATTTTACTTTCAGTCGAGATGGGCACATGGAGATAACAAGGAAGATCTCTTTAGTGGTGGTTATGGAGGCGAATCGAGTGGCGGTGAGAATTCTGAACTCAGACAGAAAAATAGGAGGGACTTAATTGCAAATATCGATTCTGAGTCACTAAACTTGCGAAGCGATATGAATAAGTCGAGTTTGAATGGTGTTAAAAATGTTGTTCATAAGAATGTAAGTAGTGCTTCATTGAACAAAACCAAGAAAAGAGGTAAAAGATCTCGTAGGAAAGGCCAGAGTAAGCGAAAAGTAGTAGTAGAAGATGTAGAAAGTGAAGTTGATATACAAGAAGAGGAAATTCCAAAGCAAAACACGACTTACGGGTTTCTTGTTGGTCCTTTTGGGTCCTTGGAGGACTCAATTTTGGAGTGGAGTCCACAAAAGCGTTCCGGGACGTGTGATAGGAAGGGCGCGTTTGCCCGCCTCGTTTGGTCAAGAAAGTTTGTTTTGATATTCCATGAGCTGTCCATGACTGGAGCTCCACTTGCAATGATGGAGCTAGCAACGGAGTTTCTGAGCTGTGGGGCTACAATTACTGCAATAGTTCTTAACAAAAAGGGTGGTTTGATGCCCGAACTTTCTAGAAGAAAAATCAAAGTCCTCGAGGATAAGTCTGGTTTAAGCTTCAAAACGGCTATGAAGGCAGATCTCATCATTGCTGGCTCTGCTGTCTGTTCATCCTGGATTGGTGAGAATAATGCTATCTTTTTACGACGTGTTTGGCAGATTAGATGAAAATAGTTCTATAACTTTGTTTGCTTGCCTTAAATATTTTCTTCCGTATCCTGCATATATCAAGGAAAAACCTTTCTTCAAATCCAATTCTTTACTTTTACCTACTTATTCTTGTCATTTTCAAACTTTCTAAGTACAATTCCATTTTTTCGCCCTGAATTGGTGAGAATGATGTTATCTTTTATTTAATGATGTGTTTGGGTTTTAAAATCTTTCTTTTATATCTTGCATATGATCATAAAAAGAATTATAAACCGTATCATTCATGGTAATAATGGATTGTTACAGGAATATATAGGAATGTGGTTCTTTATCCAGGCATCCAATTCTTTACTTTTACCTGGTTTATTCTTGTCATTTACAAAAGTTTGCAGTAGAATTTTATTTACTTAACTATGCAATATAACTGCCGTCTTCTTTAAAACATCATGTAGTGTTTCATGTCTAAGCTAAAAAAAATGTGAAGATATCTGAAATCTTTCCCCCCTTAAATGTGGCCTCAGAAAATTACACCTCACGCACTGTACTTGGCTCTACTCAAATCATGTGGTGGATAATGGAGAATAGAAGAGAGTATTTCAATCGATCAAAGCTTGTTCTCAACCGAGTAAAGAAGCTGATTTTTCTTTCCGAATCACAATCCAAACAGTGGCTTGCCTGGTGTGAAGAAGAAAACATCCGATTAACATCCGAGCCTGCACTTGTGCCCCTTTCCGTCAATGATGAGCTGGCATTTGTAGCGGGAATTTCATGCTCGTTAAATACTCCATCATTTACCACAGAGAATATGGTAGAGAAGAAACTATTGTTGAGAGATGCTGTGAGAAAAGAAATGGGATTGAGTGATGATGACATGCTCGTTGTTACCTTGAGTAGTATAAATCCCGGGAAGGGTCAATTCTTGCTTCTTGAGTCGACTCGGTCGGTTCTCGAACACGGGCCATTGATTAAGAACAAAGATTCGGCCTTGACAGACCATGATTATTATTCGAGGGCACTGCTTCAGAAGAAGGAAGAGAATCTTAAGATTCTTATTGGTTCTGTGGGATCGAAAAGCAATAAGGTACAGTATGTGAAAATGCTTCTTAGATATTTGTCTACGCATTCAAATTTGTCGAAGTCTGTGCTGTGGACCCCAGCAACGACTCGTGTGGCATCCCTGTATGCTGCAGCGGATGTTTATGTCATGAATTCTCAGGTATGCTATTTTTATTAGGCTCATAAATAATAGTCCTTGTGAAATTTGTGTTTGATCTTATGTGGATTATGTCTGTGCAGGGACTTGGAGAGACGTTTGGAAGAGTAACGATCGAAGCAATGGCGTTTGGACTTCCGGTATGGCACTAATTCTTCTTGTTTTTGTTTGATCTGTTTCGATAGTTGAAAAGAACATCAACCTATATCCGGAAAAATGATTGGAGTTTACTTGTCGTGGTCGAAGCTATTTTAGGAATAACTGCATGCAAACCCCTCATTTATTGGGTTATTGAATGAGTCCCCAAGGTTCTATAAACTACTAAGATCCACCTGGCATAATAGGGTGAAATTATAACCTAATTTTATTAACATGTGTGAAATTATAATCTGCTCTCTTTTACATGAAACTATAATCTGTTTTTACTTATAGGGGTGAACTGTAATCTCTGATGGTGTGTTTGGACTTTGGATGAAATGATAATAAATTCATCGACAAATCTATTGAGTTCGTTTGGATGAATTCAAGTTCTAATGAATTTCAAATCCATTGACACTCATTTTTTAGCTATCTTTTTCATCACCACGGTGGATTTCAAATGACTGCATTTTAGAGTCATTTGAAATCCACTCCTCAAATCCAACTACCCCAATCCAAACACACCCTGAAATTATGGTAATTTCGTTAACTTAGGGGTGTTTTTGTAATTAGGGACTCACAAAACGATGGTTATTTGATTTACCCCTATCTAATCCTGTCTTTATAGAACCAACTCATAAATAGGCAACAATGGACAATGAGTACTTGTGTCATCTGGTGACTGGGACCATCATCTTATCTAATGTCGAAAATTTAAGTTATTTCATTGCAAGTATATATATATATATATATGTACACATACGTCGTGATACTTGAGCTACAAAAAGACAAATTATGTGGTGCAGGTGCTTGGAACCGATTCAGGAGGCACGAGAGAGATTGTCGAACACAATGTAACTGGTCTCCTGCATCCATTAGGGCGTCCTGGGGCTCAAGTTCTTGCAAGGAATCTTGAGTATTTGCTTGAGAATCCATCGAAAAGGCGAGAAATGGGAAAGAAAGGCAGAGAGAAAGTGGAGAAAATGTACTTGAAGAAACACATGTTCCAGAAATTTGGTGAGGTGTTGTATAGGTGCATGAAAATAAAGTAAGAATTTTCCAAAGTTCACACTTCTCTCTTTTTCTTTGGTCAGAATGTTACACATGTTTGATGAGGCCTTATTGATTTTTGTATACGTTTGTGTACTACAATATACATTCAAGCAATTTATAGCTAAAAATCTATCTTCTTTACCCCTTGCATTGTGAGTGTCGCGCTTTTTGAATATTCATATAATTATAATTATTTGTATATCGATCGATTCGGGTTATGAACTCCAAAAGTTTAAATCATCTCTTGAATTTTCTTCAAATTGAACTACATACTATTATAAAACAAAATCAAGGATATACTAGAAATAAATTCATCGAGAAACACGCAAAATACAAATGTTCTAAACATCAAGCTATCAAAACAATCACCAAACAAGAATGTAAACCCTTCTTGTCCTATAGACAAAACCGGAAACCGAATGGAAAGAAAACAACGTATAATTTTTCGTTTTTTCCTGGTAAAAAGAAGCGAACAGCTTATCGACCTCTATAAGCATTGTAGTTCAAAACCCAGATTTTTGCATTTCGATTTCGAAAATGTTGTCCAAACACGACAAAGTAAGCTGTCAAAGGCAGTAAGTAAACTAAAACCACGATGCAACTAGGCCAAAAGGTGCAACGGTTACCAGAACTTGCTGAAGATTTTCCAGGACTCAACTGAGTGCACATATCTTTTCTTACCTACAACATTATAGAAAGTTATTAAAATCGGTAGCAAAAATTTGTAGCGCAAAATTGCTAGGTATTACAGATTTATTTAATTTGGTTTTTGTAACTATATTAAGATCTACAAGGACACTTTTGTGTCATCCACATTTGACGTTTTCACCCGTCGGCTATATTCTAGTTGTCTCTTATATCTTTCATTCTACCACTGCATCATATATAATTTTCATCTTATTTACAGATTTTAACCCTCTAATGGACTGTTACGCGTTTTCTTGAAAAAAAAATTGCCATTTCCATATCTTGAACGATTATTGAACTAACATCCCATTAAGAACCGTGAAACTACGTAAAACGTTCCAGAACAATGATTTTGACATCCATTAACTTCCATAAGATTACTCCTGGGAAAGAACCTAGAGCTTGGAAATTTCTAAAACTTCAAACTGTCTAAGCTCCTTGCTAAAGAACCAAGAACTTTCGAAATTTCTAAAACTTCACTGTCTAAGCTCCTTGCTAGTTAAGAACGCCAATCTCAACTACGTATGATGTACTTCTTAAATTACTAATACTTAATAGGATCAACAAGTTCATAAATCGAAAAGAAAAGCTTCCGGCCCACAAAATTGCTGTTACTACTGATCAAGTTACTATGGCAGCCTGAAATCAAATTTCACCTTATCCTACGCAGCAAGCAAAAGTAACCCAATAATAGTAACACCAGAAACATAGAAACAAAACTACAAAGAAGCACATAGACAACATATCAACAGTTAACACACAGACTAGAATAATAAAGATAGGAATTACTTGGAGACTGAAAATTGCTAATTCCCATCCATTTCTTCAGAGTTGCTCATATTGCCACAAACGTTACACTCCATAAGCGTCGATGGACGGGCATCACTTGGAGGTAGAGGAGCCAATGTACCACCACAATTGTCTCTGCTACACATATATCTCATGAAGAAATAAGCATGCGGAAAATCCTCATTTTCTTCAACCATGCTACTATCCTCTGCCTCTAAACCCCCCACCATATCATCATCATCATCACCATCATCCATATCATCATCCTCACCGTCCATTTCTCCCTCTCCTGCTCCTTCCTCATTATCAGACCAATTCGCCTCCACATTGCAACGATCACAATCACATGTAAACCCATAATCCTCCTTCAATCTCTTCTGCCTCTCAGAATACTTAAGATTAACCGGAAAATAACTCAAACAAATCTCCCTACCCTCAGGTAGATCATGAATAACCCTCACAACAATATCAGTATTACTCGAATCACAAACCGAGTCCACGTAGTCAAATCTACAAGCATTCGGTAGGCAATCGTGATTGAAAAACGATGCCCTTGGATAAATACCATATGCCCTAACAGACCTCTCTTTATCTTGATCAAAATTCTCCATCAAACCAAACGCATTCAGCTTATCTTTAGCCAATAGAGCTGCCGTCAATTCCACCGAAAATCGAAATTCACCGAGATTTAACAAACCGCAAATCGATGAAATCAGTGAATGTAGAAAAACAGATGCATCATCAATGTAAGGTTCTCCTTGAAGTGAAAGTAGAGTCTTAAAATCGGGAATTGACATCACAGCTAGGTTATATGCGGAAACGAGAAATCGAGCTTGCAAATGTCGGTCGTGGTTGTGCTGGAGCAGCGGCGAACCGTCGGCGTACATGCGGCGTAAAGCTTGGCATACGAATTGAGAATGCGAAGTGGATAGAGCGATCGAGAGGCATTTCGGGGAGCAGAAAATCGAAGCGGTGGAGCAACTAGGGCAAGAAACGGTCGACGGGGAATTTTGTGAGACTGTTCTGAAGCAATTGGAGCAGTAATTGGCGACGGCGGCGGCGCCGTGAGGGACGGCGGAGTAGAGGAGAATGGGTGAATCCTTGAGGATAATTTCTCCGGCCTTTAGCGGCCTAGTGGAAACTAATGCTCTTCCTTTGTTCTCTGTCTCGATGATTTTGATCGAAGCGTTCTTATCATCCGCCATTGTTGCTAGGGTTTTGGAGTGAAGGTAGTCGAGGTTTAAGGGCGTGTTTGTTAGGAGCCTTCAAATTATGATTTACTCACCTAGTGTTAAAATTAGTTGAGAAATGATAAATACTTATGGCTAGAAAAAATTTAAGTTATATCGAGTTTAATGATTTTTGTGTATATGAAAGACATATAGTTTCAATCATATACTCGGGTTATTAAATTTGATCTTAAATAAAATTCAATCAACTTTTTATTTAGATATATATTCAATCAATTTTTTTTTTTAAGTGATATCTACATCAAGATTTAAAATTCAAATTTTTGTTATTTTTCATTTTAATGAACTTATAAACATTTAAATTTGTTCTTACAAGTTCTTTTAAGTGATGAATGTTGCTTTTGTTATTAAGTTGTATTATGATATCATTACTCCTTATTTTATATATAAATATACATTGAATATATGATATATACTTATAATTTTTAATAAAATATTTCATTTTATTCGCGTAAAGACTTTGTCGCTCTCTCACTTCTCACTACGTGTGTTCTCCAACACGATATTCCGTCTTAAACCTTCATTTTACAAGTACGTATTTGTATATTCATGCATTGTTTCGAGATTAAAAAAAATTCAATTGACGATATTCATATTAGATGTGATCAAATTATTTCCAATCAATGTATAGACCCAATTAATATGAGATTACATTGTCTTATCATATATTGCATTAGCATACTTTATCTTAAATTCTCATAATTGTAAGAGAATTCCTTTTAACTTAGAGACACCATTTTGCCTACATCTTAATGGACATTTTCTACACTACCAACTTGTCACATAGCCCAATTACACTGAATATTTCATATTAAACAGTGAGAATTGTAAAATATACGAGTAAAAAAATGCTAATTTTGTTAATATTGACCTTACAATTCCAAGCAACATCCTGATTGAACATGGCCTAAAAAGTCATCCTCTTGTTTGACATTTTCCCACTTGGAGCACTTCAAATCCAATAAGAAACTCCGATAGGTCGTACCAAATTGTTCTGATCCAATCACAAACATTTTTCCGCGCCATGCTGTCATGTACGCGATATTCCTCAGACTAGTAGGCACATTCGCCACAAATCGCCACGTGGACCCCTCCCGAGATTCCACGTCAGCATCCCGAGACACGAACCACGTTCCATCTTCACAGTCCACACGATTCCTCGGACAGATTGCGCTACTCAAGAAATCCTTTTGGATCGGGTCCCACTGCCACGTGGCGATATCGAACGATTCGGCACTTGTCTCGAATCCACCTTGCGTGCTCGTTTGGTACCCACCGATGACGTGGAACTTGCCAGCACTGAATACTCCTTTCGGTTCGTCTCGTTCTCTTGTCATATCTGGTAAATCGACCCATTTATCTGCTTCCACGTCATACGCCAGTGCGGACTTTAATGCACACTTCTCGCCGTCGTGCCCTCCGGCCACGTACACCGTCCGATCAGAATCTGACGCGCATGCGAAGAAGAATCTTTGACACCCTGGCATGCGGACCCCACAACGCCACGTGGCGGTGACAAAATTATAAATAAATACATCATTTGAGACCTCGTAAGTCACCGGGTCGAACCCGCCCATCACCACTAAGTTCAACCCGACTCCAACTAAATGGCCGAGCATCGGCAACCCGCCGGAGTACCCGGGTATCGCCGGAAGCTCAACCCAACGACCCGATTCGGGTTCACAAAGGGTCAAACGATAAACCGGAGGCCCGTATTTCTTGAGTCCACGGCCCCTATTCGGGTCGACCCGGGATTGAGCCATCACGATGACTTTTCGGGTCACACCGGAGGCTTTTCGTCGATGCCAAAACTCAGGTAGCTGAATGACGCGATTCCAACTCTTGCAGACCGATGCAACAGAAGGGAAGTCTTCATGAGAAACCCGGATAAGGCATTCGAGCCCGATATCATTCGGAAGACCCGGAATAAGATCCATTTACACGACCCGTTTCTTGTATATGAGTAAGTATGATAAGAAAACTATAGAACTTTGAAGAGAGAATTGAGGCTTTTATACAACAGTTTTGGAGACCCTTTTTTGTGTTCTTTATGAATAATAAAAGTGATTTGGAATGTTGTGAATGAAAGATTATGCAAAAAGGCTTCTAGAAAATAGTGTATTTTAAGACAAAAAATTAAGAACGTTTGTAAAAGGGACCATAAAAATATCCATCATTAAATAAGTTCTTGATTTTGCCTTATCATCTGGTCCTTGTCCCTTTTTATGTGGAGACATGTTAGGACAGTGAAATAGTGACATGGAAAAAAGTCTTCTAGAAAGAAACGTGACGACATTGCGATTTGAATGTCTTGCGAATTGAAAATTACGTCAAATTTTTTGAAAATAATATTGAGAAAATTTGAAATTCAAAATTATTATTTTCAATTATTTGATTGAAAATATTTGGAGATCGATTTGAACTCTTCTAATTTTATAACTAATAGGTCTTAGATGATTTATGGATAAAT
The DNA here is from genome assembly GCA_963669365.1 of Verbascum thapsus. Lineage (NCBI taxonomy): Eukaryota > Viridiplantae > Streptophyta > Magnoliopsida > Lamiales > Scrophulariaceae > Verbascum > Verbascum thapsus. The sequence goes on from OY770108.1 coordinate 4,635,360, forward strand.
TGAATGACTCTTGTTGTGGGTCCAAATAAGACTAGGACTAGGACTAGGACTAGGACTAGGACTAGGACTTAGTCATGAGAAGAATAATTTTAAAAATTGTCTAAATTTTAACAAATAATATTTAAAGGCGTATAAAAGTGACTAACCCCATTTAATTTTTGACTGAAAAATACTATAAACAACTAAATTATTTATGAATATGCCATAATATCTTCAAAACATTAGCGTTCACGGTTCATATATAATATGTCGTGCAATCCGTCTTAGGGCCTGTTTGGATGACTGTTTTTAAAGTGTGTTTTTGTTTTTGAAAAACAAAAATATGAAAAAGGCGTTTGGTTGGGCTTGTTCTCACTTTCTGTTTTTGAAAAACAAAACTCCAAAATCTGCTATTTTGCAAAACAGGTTTTACCTGTTTTTAAGTTTTACAAAACACTTTTACACTCCAAACTAAAAAAAACATCACTAAAACCCTCATTGAAAAAAATATATTTTCTCTCTCCTCATTTCACTCCTCATTGCATCAAAACACTCCCCCTTGCAAAGTGTTCTCGATATTTTTATTTTTTTTCAGAATAGTCAACCAAACATGATTTTAACTTATTTATACTACAAAATTGTTTTGATAAAACTGTTCTACAAAACTATTTTGCAAAACTTCAAAAACAAAAATATATATCAATTATTTTTACCCTAATAGTTTAATGATATCACATTAACTTAATAATTAAATTATATCTAGTATGTGATAATCATTCAAAAGCATTGATTGTAATTCTAAAGTAGCAAGCAATTCCAAAATTCATATTATCCATATGAATATTTGAAGCCAATAATTTCCTCAAAATATCACATGGTGGGATGGGCCATGCACTTCTTCATGGTTGCTTATGGGCAATTTGGTGGGCCACATTCTTGCATCAAACCCAATTTTTATCGAATTAAAATGAATAAATTATATTTGTTATGTTTGAATCAGTTGATTTAGGTCTAATTAAATTGTTGACGGATGTTTTTTTTATTCTATTCATGTTCCATCTTGAATTTCATACAATAAATAATACACATTTTTTTAAGGGTGTGTTTTGAATTGAAGAATTTGAAATCAATGAATTTCAAATTCGTCAACAAATTTATGAAGTTTGTTTGGATGTTATAATGAATTTCAAATTACTCGACATTGAGCTATTTTCTTCATAACTACGGTGAATTTCATATGACTCAATTTTAAGTGTCATTTCAAATCCCATCTCCAAATTCAAATCACTTAATCCAAACCCAAACGCACTCTAAGATTATAAGCATTGATATACTGACTTTCAGATTTAGTATTTATATATTAATATGTATTTTATAAATATTCGTCAAATGTATATGTACTTGTGGATAAATGGAAATAAAGTGTATAATTTCTTCCTATATATATTCTCATTCCATTTTCTTTCTTTGAGATTTTTTATTTCTCTTTTTTGAAGTGGTAATGATGGTAATAAACGAAGTTTAGTTAGCAATTGAAGTCTTCTAGAAGGCTTTTTCAAAAGGATGATGGAGATTTTGGTGTAAGGTTGAGAAAGGGGACCATGATTCATAGTGGAAAAATGATTGAGACCCATTTTTACTTTATACTCAAGTTGCCTTAGAAATAATTTATGTAGATTTTTGAAATTCATATTTTGGATAGAATGTACTCACAATTATTTATATATAATAAATTATACATAAATGTAAAATCTCACAAAATTCCTTGAAACTAGAATGATCCTAATTTTTTGAAACTTCGAAGAGTTTGTATGATAATTTTGCCTAAAGAAACTGCACGTGTACTTTACTAATTATAAGGATGAAAAAACATCCCAAATAATTTTGCCCAAATTAAAGTGCATATTGGATCATATTACATTAATACACCATATACAAATTAAATAGACTTGGTAAGAAAAATGAGATCAATAAAATCTACAACTTTTCAATAAAAGTATGTAATTTCTAAACAGTGTCGTTTAAGTAATTCTTAGAGGGTCCCGAAACGTCCAGTAATGATTTTTTTTTAACCTAACACCATAACGACAAACTATAACATTTCCTTCATCCAAAAGTCTATTATCTATTGCAAAATTACAACCATAATATTCAAAAACAAATAATATATTTACAACTAATAATTTAAAGTACTCTATACTTGGAAATTTCGATTCAAGTCAAGATATTGTCTTTCTTCCAATAAAAGGATATAATTGTCATACTTAAAATTCATGAATTTCGTAATCAAATTCGTAATTTTTTTTTTTGCTACACTTATGTAAGACATTTCTAGATGCGTAGCACAATCGAGGGGAATTGTACCTTCTGCTTAGAAAACGGTACCTGGCTTTAGAACAAACCAACCCAACCATTCGATCAAAACAATTGCTCCATTTGTCTAATTTGAGCAAACTGAAAACCTTGTCAAACAACAGTCTTGGACTGTCAATTGGGCCTTACCAGCTGAGCTTAGAATGGCTCAAGCCCAAACATCATTGGGCTTGACTATCATAGATTCATAGGCTCTAACTCGGCCCATTCAATGGGTTGGGTTTGGATCGTGTGTCCATTTGGGTTGGGCTTTGTGTTGAAAGTCATAACACATGGAAGAATATAACATTTTATCAAGTACTAAGTGTGATAAAAATATATATATTTTCATTTGCATAAATTGATTCTAGATCTCAATGGATCAAATCTTAATTTAATTATTTCAAACTAACTAGGGTTCGATCAAATAAGTCTTTTAGAATTTTCTATATAAGAATATAAATTAATATATCAATATTTTCAGTGGGGAAAATCCAAAAGAACACATGATATACACGAGTAAATCCATCTAACACTATGTAAAAGTATGTTTTTATTTTTATTTTTATCACTGTTAAACACCGACTCTATTACAATAAAATTTGCAATTTAGTTAAAATTAAAATACCATCATAGAAAATCAAAAATATTTTTTTATCAAAAAACAAAAAATCAATAATTATGAAATGACGAAAATACCCTTCTTTGGACTTTTGTATCCTAGTTTTAGCTCTCTCTCATTTGTATTATTATTTTTCTCTCTCTCTCTCTCAGAGTGTAGGGTTGCAGCAGATAAACGCCACCCCTCAACCTCACAGCAACCCATCTCCGCCCGCCCCCAATTTCCTCTCTTTCTCTCTGTAAATTTCTAGAAAGTTCTAGAGATTAATCGCAAGCTCTTTTTTCTCTGCGGTTCGCTGTCGGTGCAGTAGCTACAATGGGCGCTTCACTTCCCCCCAAAGAGGCCAACCTCTTCAAACTCATCGTTGTATGTTTGCTTTTTATTGTTGTTTATTCAAGCAATTAGGGTTTTCCTTCTTATGTAATATTTGTGAATGTTTTAGTGGATTAAATTTGCAATCTTGCGAGAGTCTGTAAAACCCTAGGATTTATCAGCCGATTGTTGCTACTATTGCTGTGGTGGTTTTTAGTGTTCAATTTCTTGTTTTTTTTTAGCATGCTGCGTGGGTTTGTCGATTTGAATAACGATTATGCCGGTTTGATCTTACTGGGGACCTTTTTTTTTGAATTATTGTTGCAAATTGTTTGTAGGGATGCATTTTTTATTTATTGATTTGTTTTGGGGACCTATATGAATTGTACGTTATGGATTTGGATTATCGGGGTTGTAGGTAGAGGTGTTTCACATTTGTTTTACTGAATCTTAGAAGATGTCGAAAAATTACAGTTTGAGGTTGTAAGAACTTGGCAGCTAGTATTTGCAAGCTTCAATGTCGGTATATAGAAGTGATCAAGGAATGCATATTAGACATTAAGGCTATGTCCGATCAAGGTTTTTACGTGGAAAACGCGAGGATCTTTTTTCTCACTTTGAATGATGGAACTTTGTGCATTACCTATTTGATCTTTTCCTTTTCCTCACTGAAACCTTAATCCAAACTTATGTAGAATATTTAAATAAGAGGTAAGGAAGAGGGATGATGAGAATTACCTGAAATTGGTGTATAGAACCGTAACTTTTCATTTTAATGGGAGCAAAATAATAATTATATATATATATCAATAATCTTTATGAACTGTCCCACCCCAAACAGTAACATTAACAAAATTTGGACTGTTCTTAATATAGTTAAACTATACATACACGATAGTATTAATTTATTGAAATTTGTTCTGGTGAAAGCATTTCCTATCTGCTAACAAAGGCAATATAAAGCATTTGATCTTTGGCTATACATATGAGTAATTCTAAATTGATAGGTGATCTCATCTTGTTTGTATGCAAAATTACCATTTAATTTCAGTTCTACGATTGTCATGATTGTTGAGAATATTTTATTTGTCTCTTCAGAAATCATATGAAACAAAGCAGTACAAAAAGGGATTAAAGGCTGCTGATGCAATCTTAAAGAAATTCCCTGATCATGGAGGTATGTGTAAAATTTTATCTGGTACTGTATTGCTAATTTAGTATTTGAATCACGTCCCACCAATTATACCTCTCTAATTGTGGAAATAAACCGTGCTATCTTATGTTATATTCTCTAGTTTTGACATCCCATGATATTAGTTTGGCTTTGGCCTTATCAGGGGAAATGGAGTAAGAACGACTAAGAACTTTACCTTGAACTTGTGTTATCGAGCAAACTCCTTGATCTTTTAAGGATATGGACTTAGGAATCTTTCTTTATTTAATTTTAGATTACTTTTGTCATTTTATTGTTCTCGTATCCTAATACTTGTCTTTGGTGATCGCCAGAAACTCTATCAATGAAAGGACTTACTTTGAACTGCATGGACCGTAAGTCAGAAGCATATGAACTTGTTAGGCTTGGATTGAAGGTCCATATCTATTTATTTTCTCTCTCCATGAATTGATGTTTTCTCTCTCCTGCCACTTCTAAACTTTATCTCTTTTTTTTTGTGCAGAATGACCTCAAAAGTCATGTTTGCTGGCATGTTTATGGTCTTCTGTATCGGTCGGACAGAGAATACAGGGAAGCAATTAAGTGTTACCGAAATGCACTAAGAATTGATCCTGATAATATTGAAATACTAAGAGATCTGTCTCTTTTACAGGTTTGTTTTCTTGTACATGCTTCTTATTTTTCAAACCGAAAATAAGATTTTATATGTTCTCAATGGATGTGGTGAATAATAAATGATGAACAATATTTTCATGTATTGGCATCTTCTGCTTTTCTCCTCTGACAACAGTAAATTTTATATAGATATCAGCTAAAATGTTTGGTTTTTAACTTTTGCCATCTTTTAGCTGTGTTTTATGTACAAATGTTTTGCCTGAAGAACATAAGGGAGCATAAATAGCATCACGTCTTACATGTTGGCCTTAGCAACTGTTTCTAACTGATAGTTTCAGTTTAATAAACAAAATTATGTGCCACTACGATGTCGATAAAACATAATTTTGAGTCTCTACAAATGTCAGATTATGGTTGCAACAATGTCCTCAAAGACCCTCTAGAAGCCCATTATTTTTCTATATATAGTTTTCACATCCATGCAGAAGGAAAGCTTTACCGTGAACCTGTTATAGTTTTTTGTTTCTGACATTCACATATCGACCCTTATTGTTCATACAAAATTGTAAACCTTACTGAAACTGTCCTAACTAGTGTACAAGAAGTACTGAATAATTTTGACTTTCATTTTCTTAAGAAACAATGACGAATTTCTGCCTAATTGTACATGTCTTGTTCAGTAAACAGTGTTAGACAAAAAAGCTTTCCCACTTTAATGCTACAGTGCTACTTTTAGGTCAAACTAATTAAAAAAACAATATCATGAATTTCCTGTGTTTCAGTTTGCGTTTATTGTGTAAAGTGTAAGCAATTGTAATTGCATCATGCAGTTGATAATGTCCTAAGTTGTTTTGTAATCATTTTACAGGCACAAATGCGTGACTTGACAGGTTTTGTTGAGACAAGACAACAATTGCTCACCCTGAAACCAAATCATCGCATGAATTGGATTGGATTTGCTGTTGCCCACCACCTTAACTTCAAGTATGTTTCAACATTACATTTCATTGTTTTGTTGTTTACGTTATCTTTCTGCTGTATTCAATTCTAGGATTTCGACGCAGATTTGTTGCCGTTTTTATCATCACTTCTTTTATTTCTCTTACATTTTGTTCTTCAATTTTTTAATGTATACTTTGGTGTGGTAAATCAGAATGGGAAGTATTACATAAGTGATGTGGCTACCTGTATATTGAACCAACTATTTATCTGCTTGTGCATAATAACGATACTGGTTAATTGAATTTATGTATTTACAATTAAATGTTTATATATAAATATCACTGTACTAGTTTTGAGATGGATTCTTGGTTGAATTTCTTCTTTTTGTACATTGTACTCAACTTCTCTTATTTACTAGTGGATCAAAGGCAGTTGATATCCTTGAAGCTTATGAAGGAACTCTTGAGGAAGATTACCCTCCTGATAACGAACGTTGTGAGCATGGAGAGATGCTTTTGTACAAGGTATGAAGACATATTAACTCCAGGCGTACCTTGTGCAAATAAATATATCATGATTATGTTATTTTGCATGTTGTAATTAATTTTTAATGATGGAGGGAATATTTGTTTCAGATTACTTTACTTGAAGAATGTGGGTTGATTGAGAGGGCTCTTGAGGAATTGCGCAAAAAAGAATTCAAAATTGTAAGTCATCGTTTCAGCATATGGTGCTCTACAAAAGTAAGAATTTCACCTTAGATTTCTAAAATTCTGTTGTTCATTGCTGCAGCTTGATAAATTATCTTGCAAAGAGCAAGAGGTTTCTCTGCTTGAAAAGCTCAGCCGCTTTGATGAAGGAGAAGAATTATACAGGACTCTGCTTTCCATGAATCCTGACAATTACAGGTATCTAATGTTCCTTGCCATTTTTGTGCTAATGTTCTGCTAAAGTGGCATATGATGAAGTTGATTTTTTGTATGTTGGTTTATTTTGATTAGTTAATTCCTTTGTTTTTCAAAAAGGTTAACTTTCAGAATATATACGAACATTTAAACAATTCCACGCATTATTTTTGTTGTCTAATGGTAAGCATTTGCTTGTGCCTAGAGATTGTTTCTATATTTAACCCTCTTACATCATAAAAGAAGTAAAAAATGCTTAAAAACAACCGTGGTATTAAGCATTCAGAAAACTATGTGGACGGCCTAGCGAAAAAAAGAGAGAGATTCTAATATATCCTCGATTTATGAGACGGATAAGATATAGAAACTCAACTAAAAATTGGGCATGCGTTCATTCTTTACTAATCTAACTAATTAACTTTTGTTATTGTTCGCTTTTGAGTTCCAATTTGTTCAAATAGTGCAATATATTGAAAAATCAACTTTTCCCCTACAAGGCTGTTCCCTTCTAATCAAGTCTTTTGATAATCTTATATTACTTTAGGTATTATGAAGGTCTACAAAGGTGTATGGGGCTTTATTCAGCAAATGGTCAGTATTCTTCTGATGAAATTGATCGCCTCGAAGCCTTGTATGGATCACTTAGCAAGCAATATAGTAGGTCATCTGCTGTTAAGGTGGCGCACTTTTTCCTTTCCTATCATCTCCTCTTCTTCAACTTTTGCATCTTCTGAATAAATTCACGTGTTCTTTAAATTGCATATAGTTTAACAATTTTATTTCTACCTCTTAGTTTTATCCATTTACTGGCACGCGTCAAATGAGCGCTATTTCAGGAGAATTGGCTTTTAGTGTGTCTTTCATTCTTTTCTAGTTGCCCCTTTATTTTTTTGATCCTGAATTTACATTTGGCAGAGAATCCCACTCGACTTTCTAAGTGCTGAAAAATTTCGTGTAGCAGCGGAGAACTATATACGACCTTTTCTGACCAAGGTACCCATGTTTATATGTGTAGTTCACTACTAGTTGACTAAATCTTGGCGCATAACTTACTCTTTTCCTTGTGATGCATATCTAGGGTGTTCCTTCTCTATTTTCCGATCTTTCTCCTCTCTATGATCACCCTGGAAAGGTTAGTATATTCTTTTTTATATGTGATGATTACATCTATAAATATATGGATTAAGATATCTTTGTTAATGTGCAAAAGTGTAATAGTGCAATTATTGTGCAGGCGGATATATTGGAAAAGTTAATTCTTGAGGTGGAAAATTCCATCAAGACAACAGGTGGATATCCCGGAAGGTATAACTCGTTTAGTATCCTATACAATTTTTTTTTTTGGTATTAGAAGTTAGAACTGATGCTTTTAATAAGCTATACTGTTCTGGCCTCTTTATTTTCATTTACTTATTTGAAATATAATATTCATGTTTAGGGATTTGGCATATTGTATAGTGTTATATATGTCGGTCTCATCTTCTGTATGTTTCCGGATGCTTATAATATAAATTGTGTATTCCTGCTTTCAGTGTAGAAAAAGAACCTCCGTCAACACTTATGTGGATTTTGTTCTATTTAGCTCAGGTTTGTTATTTTTATTATTATATTATGAGAGTTCTGATTACTTTTTGGTCCCTCAGTGTTTATCTTACAAGCTTTCTATGTACAGCATTATGACAGACGTGGTCAGTATGATGTTGCTATCAGAAAAATCGACGAGGCCATAGAACACACACCAACAGTCATTGATTTGTATTCTGTAAAGGTAATTAAAAATGGTTTGCTATGTCTTGTACTGTTTATGGTATTCGTACAACTGAAGTTAATATACCTTGAAAGGTTTTGGTTTCTGATGATAAAGATAACCTCCTTTAAATCCTTTTGAAGATTCTGTTACAAAATTCATTTAGGGTGTGTTTGGATTGAGTGATTTGGATTTGGGGAGGAGATTTGGAGGAAGGATTTGAAATGACACTTAAAATGTAGTCATTTGAAAATCCACCGTAGTCATGGAAAAAATAGCTCAAAGTGAATGTCGACTGATTTGAAATCCATTATAACTTGGATATATCAAAACGACTTCATAGATTTGTTGACGGATTTGAAATCCATAGATTTCAAATCCTTCAATCCAAACACACCCTTATGTGTTACAAACCGAGTGTAGAGATTTTAAACAATGATTGATCACACACATGTTAATATTCTCAAAGTTTATTTTATATGTCCAAACAGAGTCGAATACTGAAGCATGCTGGTGACCCGGTAGCAGCAGCTGCTTTGGCTGATGAAGCTAGATGTATGGATCTTGCTGATCGCTATGTCAATAGTGAATGTGTGAAACGTATGCTACAAGCCGATCAGGTTTGATGTTTCTTGTAACCTTAATATTTTTCTTTATTCTTCCCATCGGTTTATGTGCTTTTTTTTTTTTATCATCTTCGTTTTTATTTTCTAGGTTGCATTGGCAGAAAAGACGGCTGTTTTGTTCACGAAAGAGGGAGAACAACATACTAACCTTCATGACATGCAGTGCATGTGGTATGTATTTCTTTGCAAAATCAGATGAAACCGTTAGTTTGGTCACATGCAAGGCATGTGATCAGTACTAAATTTTACGGTGCATTCATCCCACATATATTCTATCCGTCATTTAACGGATTTGACAAAAAATTTGCAAAAAAAAAAAGTGCATTACATGTAAATAATTTTGCAAATTTGTGAATGATGGAACTAAAATTGCAACATGGTTGTCCTTGGAACCAATAGTACCGATTTTTCATTAATAATTTTTTAAAACATAAATATGTTTTCTCAATCAATTTAATATCTGATGATTCTAAGGTACGAACTAGCATCAGGAGAAAGCTATCTACGCCAAGGGGACCTTGGGCGGGCTTTAAAGAAATTCTTGGCTGTGGAAAAGCATTACGCAGACATTACTGAGGACCAATTCGATTTCCACTCCTACTGCTTAAGAAAAATGACACTTCGAACTTACGTTGAAATGCTCAAATTTCAAGATCGTCTTCATTCATATTCTTATTTTCACAAAGCAGCTTCTGGTGCCATCAAGTATATATTTTGATTTTCTCTATAGTGATACTTTTTTAACTCCATCAAGTATTTTCGAGTTCTTTTTATTTTTCGTTTTTATTGCATTTACAAGACATGAATTGATATGCAGAAGCTACTTAAAATTGTACGATTCTCCTCCAAAGTCATCTGCAGAAGAAGATGAAGAGATGTCGAAGTTGCCCGCATCTCAGAAAAAGAAATTGAGGCAAAAGCAGAGGAAAGCTGAAGCTCGTGCTAAGAAAGTAAAACAAGCTTGTTTATGTTTCGGAATTTGATTTTTTTTAAATTTTGAATCACAAAATCCTAAATAAACTTAACTCAAATTATTTCATCCAAATTCACTTTTTTTCAATTCTACTTTTTCAATCCCCTGTATCTACCTATCAATCATATATACATCATTTCACACATTCACCGATCAAAATCATTTATTATAGTCATTATTTCTCTTTCTCTTTCATGCTATACAATTTGTAATTTATATATACTTTTTATTTTTCATGCATATAATCATTTTATACAAAAGTAATACAATCATTCAACACGTCAAGTGATAGATTTGACAAATTTTACAATTTCTCTTTCATGCTATACAATTTTTAGTTTATATATACTTTTCATTTTTCATGCATATAATCATTTTATACAAAAGTAATACAATCATTCAACACGTCAAGTGATAGATTTGACATATTTTACAACTTTCAATCTATTTTAAAATATAAACATAAATCTACCATTCTCACATTAATCTTCGTGGTACGCATTTTTTGAGAAATTTTCAAAATGTTATCTCATTTAAACATAGACAAACAAGGCCTTAGCTTCTTCGCAAAGAAAAATGAATTATTTGAATTTTAGCATTGAAGAGTTGTATTTATGCAGGAAGCGGAAGTGAAGGAAGAATCAAATACTACTACTGTTTCAAAATCTGGAAAACGCCCTGTAAAACCCGTAGATACTGACCCACATGGGGAGAAGTTACTGCAGGTACTTTTGAAAACTTCTTTCATTTTAGTAGTTCAATTATATTTTTTTTTATCAACCCTATTTCCAAGTGTTTCATATACGGGTAATTTCATGCATACTCCCTTATTTATTGGGTAATTACCACAAGTTTCTTGGGGTTTTGCAAATTGGCAAGACACCCCCTGTCATATCCTTACATTTCAAAACTCGAAGAATAGGAGGGGAAAATTATAATCTGCTTCTTACTGTGGATAGGTGAAGTTATGGAAGTTTCTCAAACTTCGGGGTGTTTTTGTAATTTAATTCTCATATTAGGATGTCGATGTAATTTACTTTTTATCTAAATACACTTTACAAAAATTAAGATCGTGAAAATATTTGATGTTGTATTTTTTTCACTTGTAGGTTGAAGATCCTTTGGTGGAAGCTACAAAGTACTTGAAGCTACTCCAGAAACACTCTTCTGAATGCTTAGAGACTCACTTGTTTTCTTTTGAAGTTAATATGAGAAAACAGAAAATTTTACTTGCATTACAGGTTAATAATTTTTTATACTACAAAGCTCGTAAATAAACTCATCTTTCGTCTAATATCTCTCTTTTGATATTGCAGGCAGTTAAGCATATGCTCCGGTTGGATGCTGATAACCCAGACACCCATTGTTGCTTGGTATGGTTTATTTATTATATTATATCTATTTTCTTTATATAATTGTTAGAATTTTATTTTCAATTTTAATTTTGAGTTCCAAAGGTTCCATTTCGTGTTTGTTATACATAACTCTCCGTTTTTACAGATAAAATTCTTTCATAAAGTGGGATCCATGCCTTCTCCAGTAACCGATGCTGAGAAACTCATCTGGGGTGTGTTAGAAGCTGAGCGTCCTACATTTAGGTACTTTAGGATCTTTGACCGTTCTATCTTTTAAAAACTTTATTTGTTTATTTTATTTTTTTTTCCGTTTAAGTTGGAGATTCATTCCTATCTGGTTGAAATAGCAATAAAAGTTTTGGAACCTTTTGATATAATCCCAAAATTGAATTTTATATCCGAAAAATCCCATAACATATCCGTTAATTTTAAAAACCAACTCCATCAATTTTTGAATCCAAAACACCCAACTGTTAGAATTGTGATTTTTAGACTATTGTCTAAAAAACACTAAAAACTACTCATTTTTTTTCTGAGTAAAAAATGGACGAATCAGTGATGTGGATTGATAACTGGCGGGGCATTTCTTTAAAATTTGGACTAACAAAAATTTTCATGGATCTTATTGATATAAAAATTTATTTTAAAGGTGTTTTAAATAGTTTTTACCAAAAACTTTCTACCTATAAATAGTTCTCAGTTCTTTCAATACAAATCTTGTGCTTATTTTACTTGCTTTTGCTTTTGTAGTCAGCTGCAGGGAAAATCTCTGATCGAGGCGAATACCCTTTTCCTAGAAAAGAATAAAGGTTGTAATCTTCCCGGCCCTCGTTATATCAATTTGTACGTTTTTGTCGAATCTAATTTTTTTTTATAAGTTTCTTATCTGTAGATTCATTGAGGCACAGAGCTGCAGCAGCAGAAATGATATTTGTCATCGAACCAACCAAGAAGGCGGAGGCTGTCAAGTTGATAGAAGAATCATCTAATGAACCGGAATCATCGTAAGTTTACCTTATATAACTCTAATTTTGTGTAAATTACATAAACAACGCTCGGAGACCCTAATTATAAACAATTCCCCAATTTTTGAGAATTATTTACCATAACTTTCCTTGTCGGTATAAACATGTTACAATTTTATGGTCATGCATAGGGGTGGCAATTTGGGTCCATAGATATATTTGGACCCAAACCTAACTAAGTTTTCAATGAGTTGGGTCCTAAAATTTTAGCATTATAGTTCCAATTGGATTGCCTTTTAATAATATTTGGGTCCCATTGGGTTTTAGATTGGGCCCAATTTGGGTCTAAATTGGGTCCAACCTATTTTTCACTTTGAGTTAATAATCTACATTTTACACTCTACAACAACTCCTTACATCACTTTGATTCATAATGGGTCCTTATTGGGTCCACTTTGGGTACATAATGGGTCCAACTATAATGGATATTTTTTGACACTGGACCCAATTGGACCCAACCCACTTTAAGCCCAACCCAAATGGACCCGACCCAAATCCAACCCATTCAACCACCCCTAGTCATGCATTATAAATTTACGCCAGTAATTGCTGCATTGATTCTTTCCCTTTTCAGCAATGGAGCACTTGGGGCAGTCGGGAAATGGAGGCTCAAGGATTGCATTGCGGTCCACAAGCTCCTCGGGAAAACTTTGGACGACCATGATGCTGCATCAAGTAAGCTATATAATTACACTTATTTCCCCTTTAAAATAGCTAAATATCAACTCACTTCTCTTTCATAATTACAAAAAACCGCGCCTAATCATGTTGAATTTTTGTTATACAGGATGGAAGGTTCGATGCGCTGAATATTTCCCTCACGCCACATATTTCGAGGGCAAGCAAAGCTCGGCCGTCCCAAATTCATCTTACCATCAAATTCACAAAACGCCCGAAAATGGATCATCCAATGGAAATGTAGAGAAGTTGGAAGCACTCAAGGATCTCGTCATCCAATAGTTGTTTTGGGTCCCACACACAGAGGCAAAAAGAAAAAAATCAATCTTGCGGGTCATAATATGACGAGAATAGAGAGAGAAAACTATGCATTTCAAGTTTCATAAAATATGCAGGAAGTCGACTAATTTGAATTTTTTTTCCTTCTATTTGCTCCAAGGCGGACCCCACAGCCCTTACACTGGTATGCATTAAGCTGTTAATGTGTATACTTTCGAGCCCGGTTTTGTTTTGGCGATTGCATTTTGTATTATCTTGCGTTCTACAATGACAAGAGTATTGTCATCGAAGCAAGATTTTACAACTGTGATCTTTTTTAGAGCTATCTGAGAATAGAATACAATAGTTTGTCCATCTTTGAAGAGCATGTTGTATTTCTCATTACTTTAACCTATTAATTGTGATGTACAAATGCAATTTTATGTCAAATTTTGTTCTGGATTGCAAGTACTAATAAGTTTGTTCAAGTGATATACATTGAGGTTCTTTTTTGCTGCTAAAATGGCTATTAGCTAGTTGTCTTTATGAAGGCTTGGTGTTCAATTAGAGCTTCAAGTGCATTTGATGTTGTGGGGTTTTGAGTTTAGGCCATTGGATCAGTATGGAAGTTTTTCAATTACATTGAAAACAATGTAAATTTGTTTGGCTATAAACATGATTGAAGTCGAGTAGTTATACAAGATGACTATGGCTTAGGACTGTGAACACTAAGGGTGTAAATGAGTCGAATCGAACACATAGGTGTTCAAGCTTGTTTGAATTACAATCGAGCTTTGAAAACTGTGTTTGAGCTTGGTTTGATTGATCATTGAGCTGAGCTCAAACGAGTTTTAATCGATTCAATCACGAGTCGAGTTTGAATATTTTGTGCATGTTTTTTTATTTTTTCACTAATTGAGTTGAGCTTCAGAGTTTAGCAAAGACAAAAAGTTGTTCAAGCTTGGTTTGATAAATTATTGAATCGACCTTGAACCGAGCTTTCAGCGATTGAACTCGAGTCGAACATCGATTAAGTTGGTTCTATTTTCAGCCCTAGTGACCGATCGGGCTTGTGACAATATTGCCTTGATTTCGCCTTAGATTAAATTGTCCAAGATTAAATTGCCTCATTGTTCATACATTCGACTTGATGAAGATCATATGATCATATCTTTTTATTATAGTAAATGTAAATTATCGAGAGCATGTTGATGCATTTATTAAATGCAATTTTTACCATGTATTGAAAAAGTGAAAAATGCTGAATTATAGTCGGTATATAGCATCACTCTATTCAAAATTTCGATAAATTAGAACATAAAAATTGGCTCTTAGAGCCAATGTTGAGGGCAATAAACCATTTGATAATTGAAAATACTAATTTTAACAAATACATTATCACAACACGTACAAACATGTTGCCTTTTGCATGAACCCACAATCTTGAACAACATAAGCAAACAATAAGGCTTTGTTTGGACGTCAAAATGGTTATATGGGTGGGTATAAATAATTAGATTCTTGGGGCATATCTTTTTAAAGCTTTGTTTTCTTGTCTAAATGTCCTCAAACAAACACAATACACATCTTATATATATGGCCTATATGTATATATTTATACTATATTATTGTATAAAACTAATTTAACTTGTCTTAACGTAAAGGAACCGTATGCTTGGTTGGGGAGAGACACCAAACACTGATTACATGGAAATGTCAAAAGAATTAATAACTACACTCAAATATATATAAATAATCAATTGTATAAAATATATATACTAAAGTATATATATGTTTCATTGTATTATATATTTGTTTGTTTAGTTCTTATAATAAAACTCAATACATTTTATTCTTGGACCAAAATAACTACCAAAAGAGGTGGTCGAGCATGTGGGCAAATTAATTTAGTAATCCTCATCATAAAAATGTATGTTCAAACTAATATTTAATAAATTAATCTACATAATGCTTGAGTCTAATTGACCATATCCAGAGATATTCTCAATTAAAACATATAAATTAATTAATTATGAAAAAAGCAAATTAAATTGATATAGGATAGCAATATGGTCGTTTCAAAATAATGAAATAATTGAACAAGATCAACAAATATAATCCATGTGATAATTGTAGATCAATTATGAAAATTTGGAATATATAATAATGCTTTAATGATTTTATAAATATAGATCATATATATTTATACATATATTTTTTTACTCGTATATATAACTAAACTCAACTGAAAGGATTTGCATATATACTTAAATTAAGGTTTAATTTCTCAACTGCCATACTTCAAGATTCTCTTTGTCTATCTCTTTCAAGATTCTGCATGATTCTTATCCCTTCTAAAGTATTATGTCGGAAGTGAATTATACAAAGTCCCACCCAAAAAAGTATAAATAAATAAATAAATATTAAAGTTTTGTATAATTAGTAAAAGAAAATATAATATGATATATACTTATCCTCCTTGAAAAATATATATAGACAGACTACTTGTGTAAACATGTAATATATTTTTTTATATAAAATAAAATGTCATTTTTCTCCTTTCAAGGATAAGACATACTCGGTCCGATCTATTTCCTTATTTTCTCATAAACCGTATGTTTATAACAATCGAGACAAAAAGGTTCTCAATTCTAATTGATTAGGCGTATTTATTAGATAATAATATATTAGTTTAAATTGTGTCATTATATTTCAATATCTCGTAGTTATGACATAATTAGATTTTCTTGTAATCTCTATTTATAGAATAAATTTAACTAATTACAAAATATTGAAAAATGCGACATAATTTAAACTAATATATTACTATCTGAAGATTAATTTCAATACGTTCTTAACACCGTTTTTAATAAAATTGATACATTCCAAACCCGGCGTTAATCATTTTTCTCTTGGACATGAGCCTCCTTTGAATTTTTGATTTATTCAACTCTTTTATTTTGATTGGAATAAGAAAAATAAGTAAAATTTACATGTTAGTAACTTGAAATTCAATTCTAAATATACCAGTTCTCATAGTTTTTCTTCTTTTTTTTTTTCTCTTAATTTATAGTGAAATCTCAAAAATCAAAATGTTCACAAACTTTTTCAAGTACCCATGCACTACTTTTCTCCACAAAACTTTCAGATCTGAGGTTCATTACACCTTTTTATGTGTTATATAATTTTAATTTCACTCTGTAAATGTAAAATTATACATATAACATATTAGCCTAGAACATGAATTAAGTTTGTACAAGGATATATATATATATATATATATATATATATATATATATATATATATATATATATATATATATGAATAGACGTTAGGAACAAGTTGTGCCTTTTTACAACTGTATGACAACTTCATATATCTTAAATCTCAACGCGTAAAATAAATTCCACCTTTTTGTTTTGAACATTAATTAATATAATAAACGCGTAAAATAAATTCCACCTTTTGATTTTGAAAATTAATTAATATAATATAGTGATGAATTCATAATATTCAGCCATTATCATTTGATTAGTGTTGAATTTATTTCATGTCACTTAGTTATAGTACTCATTTTTGGAAAATTGGGTTAATTAGCTACATAACGTGTAACTCAAACTAAAACATCATCATGTATTATTCTATTTTAGACTTGAAATAACTATTATAGTAATATAAGTTGCGATTTAGCTCAAAGTATTCTATGTACCTATGTTGATAATTGTAGTTCCTCTCTTCATTTCACATTTAAAAAATTAATTTTTTTTTCTAGTATCACAACAATTGAAATAAGGGTAATCTAGCTTGAATCTTAAGAAAATAATCAACAAGAATCGGAATTGCATGATAATTACAACATCTACTAAATGTAGTTTATATGAAATATAACCATATATATATATATATATATACTGATATATGATTGTAATTGTAACGATATACTTAAATATTTTTTTTAATCTTTTTTCTTCATTAGGGTAAACCCTAATTTTCCAAAAAGAGAACAAACAAAAAGAAACAAACAAATAAATAGAAATTTTCTTATTTCCTCATAATTACAACATGCATGCATGCCCAAAATAATAAACAAAATAAAAGTGCACTTACCAATTAATTAATTAATTTAATCAAACTATATATACAAACATAGTGTAAATTTTTATTAATTTTTCATACCTACCTCAATCAAGCACTTCACATGCAATGTTCCTAAGAATCCAATCCAACGGCCAAAATCAATCCTCCACCATCATCTCACATCAAGAACCATCCGATCTGCCCATATCTAACTTTAATCTTGCTTGTCCATTCTTATGTCTTAGGAAGCATACACTTCCCCACCATTGTTACTCATGTGACCGACCACCTGATCTGGCTTTGTCTACTCTTCTTTACACATATATATATATGTGCATATATATATATACATTTCATCTTTATTTCGAATATTATCAAAACACATTACAAAAAATTAAAAAAACCCTTCATCTGAAAATGGAGAAAAATGGTTTGAGACTTGAAACTGAGCTGAGATTAGGGCTTCCAGGCGGCGGCGGAGATTTTTCCGGTGAGAGAAATGAGAAGAAAAGGGTTTTTTCTGATTTCTCCGGTGGTGGAGATGAGGCGGTGGAAAACAAGAATCAGGTGGTGGGGTGGCCGCCGGTTTGTGCTTTCCGGCGGAAGAATAGCTTCAAGGGGATCAAAATGTACGTGAAAGTTAGCATGGATGGCGCACCATTTCTGCGTAAGATAGATTTGAGCATGCATAAGGGCTATTCTGATCTTGTTATGGCTCTTGAGAACCTCTTTGGTTGTTTTGGCATTGGTGAGTACTTATTTTGTTCACAATTTACATTTTTTTTGTTTTTTTATTGTTATTGAAGAAAAATTGGAATAATTTGCATTGTTCTTATATAGGTTAAGTTTATTTAATTAGTATATTTTTGTGGTAGAGTTTGATGAATTTTCATGCAAAATTATAGTGCAAACTATTTAAGGATATATATGAATATTACACATAATGATTTGTTAATTTGATGTATAATGATTTTGCGTAATTTGGACTTACTTCTAGTTGTTCAATTTTTCTTCAATAAGTAGAGGGTCAAGTTAGATTTAGGATTAATTCTATTTAGGTTTAGGGTTTTTGCGCACTTTGGACTTACTTCTAGTTCAATTTTTCTTCAATAAGTAGAGGTTTATGTTAGATTTAGAATTAATTCTATTTTAGTTTAGGGTCTTTACGTACTATTTACTTCCAATTGTATAAGATTAACTTGACAGCAATATAGCAATTAATATATATATATATATATATAACTCGGAAGTTGAAGTCTTAAAACTCTTTAAATTGAAATCACTAAGGACCTTAGTTATATGTAGATGGATAGCTAGAAAGGAAGATAAATTTGAGTTCAATCAATTAACCAAATTTAACCATACTCACCAATTCAAAAGTTTAAATGGATCAAGTTCTATAATATATATTAATTAATTTTCCTGAAATTTTAAACGAAAATGGTCTTTAGGGTATAAATAAATTATAAATTATATAAAATAAAGTAAATAAAATGAGATTATATTAAAAATAATATGTTGATTAAATTGTTGATTTTCTTTGAAATGCAAACAGAAGAGGCATTGGAAGATGCAGACAACTGTGAATTCGTCCCAATTTATGAAGACAAAGATGGTGATTGGATGCTCCTTGGAGATGTCCCTTGGGAGTATGTCTATATATCTCTCTCTACTTTATTAATTATTAATATTATTAATTATAATTTTAACAAAAAAATATAGTAATATATACTATTTATAAAGTATTATTATTATAAATATGTGCTTAGGGAAATAATCATGGTTTTATTATTTAATTGCACACCTCAATTCGTATGACAAAGAAAAAGCAGTTGGAAATTATTTGGTCTTGATACTACTTAATAGTTAATACTTTAGCTCGTCTTGTCGGGTAATTTTTTCGTGGAATGATATAAGCAATTATGTATAGACCCTATAGATATGGAAATAAAATTTTTAGGATTCGATTTGATTAAAATAAAAAGTAATTCATAAAATAAGTGAATTGCAATTTTCATATGATTAGTTACAACATATACTTCAATTTGATTTGGGTTAGAATTTACTATAATTATGATAGTATTTATTGTATGAGGTGTAAATGTTAGATTACAATATTTTCATTATAGTCATCTAATTTTTATTTAGGTCGTTTAAGAAAGTTACTATCATAATAGGAATTATAATGCAAAAAAAGTTATTTTTGATTTTTTAGTCATGATTTTGTATCTTTTGATGGTGAATTATTTTAATCACCGACAAACACAAAGTCACAAACTCTTCAAAATAATTTGAATTTCAGACATGAAATGTCTGAAAGGACAATTCTAAGTCAAACTACACATTATCACACATGTCTAAAGTTTTCCAGGTTTTTCAATAAACACAATTATGAAATTACAAGAAAATTTTTTATTTTTATATTTACTAGAATACCTGTACTCTTAATAATGTCTTTTCTATGACCTAATAATGTCAAGTAAACAAAAAATATTATATTACTTATATGTTTTCACATTACATTAATATGAATTTTAGTATATCATGTGTATCATAGACAAAAATACATATGTGTTAGATCAGTATTATCACGATACGAACGATTCTGATTATTTTGAAACTTAAAATTTTGATTTTTTTTTAGGAACAACTTGGCATAATTTACAATCGGAAATTCACAATTATATGCGGTATATTATACAATACGTAATTTTTTAATCAAAACTTACTTTGAAGTTCATTAATGTCAATATACGTTATATCAAACACAAATACAAATTTGTTGCATGAGTATAACCGTAAGAATGATTCTGATTATTTTGGAATTCAAGTTTTTGAAAGTTTCTACCAACTTGGCATAATTTACAAACCGGGATGAATTTAAACAATTTTATACGGTTTATATATATATTATACGTGATTTTTTAATCAAAAAATAAGATATGGGTATTGTTTTTTTTATATTTTAGTTGATTTAATGTGTTTTCTAAATGGTAAGTTAATTATAATATTTTAATTTGTAGGATGTTTATAGAGTCATGCAAAAGGCTGAGGATTAAGAAGAGATCGGATGCAAAGAGCATTGGGCTTCAAGCAAAAGACCTTCTCAAGGGACTTGCAAAGGAGAAGTTCTCTCAAATGGTTTATTAAAATCAATAATTAAGAATGATATATATATATATATATATATATATATATATATCATTTTACCACCTTATATCTATGTTCCATTTATTGAGGTTTTTGTATCATTAATTGTTTAATAGGGTTGATGATAGGTTAAATATAACTTATAGACATCAAGTTTAGAAAGTTGCTTATATATGATTTAAATTATCACACATTATATAATTACTTTACTTCGATATAAATTTTTCTATGGCATTACATAATCACACATTTAAATTCACATATTCCGACATCGTCCATATGGCTTTGGTATCACTGTTGGAAAATTAAATCGTATGTATGTAAAAAAAGTATTTTCACTAATTTTTTCCCGTTGTTACAAAGTAACCACGAAATATCCGCAATTACAAGTGGAATTGATCTTGATTAACCCTAAATTAATCTCGCCAAAAAAATTGATTGAAAAACTTTTCCATACCAACCAGACCTTAAGGGCAGCGACTGCGGAACGAGATAGACACTTTTTCTTGTAAAATAAGTCTTAACAGTTGGAAAAGGGGATAAATGCAGTTTTCGTCCATCATGTTACATGCAATCGCAAAATCGGTCCCCCATGTTCCGCACACGTCAATTTAGTACCTCAACTTACCACATTTTGACACAATTGGCCGTCCAACTCTAACGGTTCGACCGTGTGACGCGCACGTGACAACATTGAATTCACTAATAAATGTATGTGATAATAATTAATAACTCGTCTACTTATGAGACATTGAATTCTTTCTTAGATATTTCAATTAAAATAAATGATTTTTTAAACTTATTTTTATTTAATATTTAATTACATCTATAATATATATTAAATTTAGTGTGAGTGATTGCTAAATCTCCGCAACCCCTTATTCCGCAGTCACCGACAACCGTGCGGTGGAAAACGCGCTCTCTTCTCCCTCCATTAATACGCTCAAATGAATTTGTGATCCAAATTTACTATAAAATAATTGCAAAATTTTCATCTTTTTCTTCAGATTATAGATATATATATATATATATTAACTTGTTGGCTCATTTTCTTCCACACACAGAAATCAAATATTCGCCTTCTTTCTGCTATTCGTTTCCCACATCCCAGATCTACTCGTTATTACTAGGTACGTTTCATGATTTCATATGCTTGATAATGTTAATAAAATGATCTATCTTTTTCATTTCTTGAATTAATTTCGTGGGTTTTCTGTTTTTCATTTTGTTTTTCCTGTAGTTATGTCAGGTGCTGCTGATTTGAACCCCACGAACGGGGATTTGAGCAATGGGAATGCGAATCATCAAAATGGGAACTCAAAATCGATCAAGATCTTCGTGGGCTATGATCCGCGCGAAGATGTGGCTTACGAGGTTTGCCGTTACTCTTTATTGAAAAGATCTTCAATCCCTATTGAGATTTTCCCCATTAAGCAATCTGAATTGCGCGAAAAGGGCTTTTATTGGCGTGAGAGAGGTAAACTAGAGAGCACTGAGTTTTCGTTTTCTCGTTTTTTGACCCCATTCTTAGCTAATTATGAGGGCTGGGCAATGTTTGTTGATTGTGATTTCCTATACTTAGATGATATTAAAAAGCTGTTTGATTTGGTTGACGATAAATACGCGATAATGTGCGTTCAACACGATTACGCCCCAAAAGAGACCACAAAGATGGACGGGGCCGTTCAAACGGTTTATCCTCGAAAGAACTGGTCTTCAATGGTGCTATACAATTGTGGTCACCCTAAGAACAAGGTTTTAACCCCTGAGGTTGTGAATAAGGAAAGTGGGGCATTTTTGCATCGATTTCAATGGTTGGATGATGATGAGATTGGTGAGGTTCCGTTTGTTTGGAATTTTCTCGTGGGGCATAATAAGGTTGTCGAGGGTGATGAAAACACGGTGCCTAAGGCGATACATTATACTCTTGGGGGGCCTTGGTTTGAGCAATGGAAGGATTGTGAGTTTGGTGATTTGTGGTTGAATGAGTTGGAGGAATACAAAAAGGGTTCGATTAAGAAGGGCGATTAGGGCTAGTTTTGTTTCGTTTAATGATGAGAGGATATTGGTTGATTACTATTCGTTTAATGATTCTTTTCTATATGTTTCGTTGATGATGCAAAATGGTGTTATTTGGTTGTTTTATAAGGTTAGTAGAGGCTCGAAGGTGTTTTTCACATCCCGCGTGTAATAATACTTTGTATTGATCATATGTTGTAATTTGATATTGTGTTTGGAGATTTGTGGTTGAACGCAAGGAGGGTTTGATTAAGAAGGGCGATTAGGGCTAGTGTAATTGATATTCTTTTTCGTTCATTAATGAGAGGATATTGGTTGATTAGTATTCGTTTAATGATTCTTTTCTATATGTTTCATTGAGGATGGAAACTCGAAGCTACTTTGTATCGATGATTTGTTGTGATTCGTTAGTGTGTTGTATAATTACAATTGTATTTGTTGGTATTACAATTGTAATATCATATTTGTGATAATTACAATTTGGAGGAAGAGATAAGTTGAATGTTTAATGGTTGTGATCTATATAGAATGATAGTTAATAGTACTCATAATGTTTATAGTCGAAAGTTGTTCGATTGGTTGAGTTTTTTTGTAGTTTCTCGTTGCATTTCAATTTTCTGCATTTTTATGGAGCAATTTTCTTGATTTGTAGCCATACCGTTTGTGATATCCCTTGTGTTTTGTTACGATAAATTATGATTTTTATGGTTGCGGGCTTGTGAAAACTCGAATAGAAATCTCATTTTCTGCTGAAAACATGGCTTAAGATGAAACTTTTGGTTCATTTCTGCACAATTTCATCTGTTATTTTGAGGGTTTTTTGGATTCAGAGTTTCTATAAAATCACAATTTTCATGTGGTGGAATTCATATATATATATATATATATTTATTGAACGACAATAATTTTTGCTTTATCAAATAATAATTTCTTTTAAATTATCATTATTTACTATTAATAACACATGTATAGTAAAAATAGAAATATAATAAGAATACAACTATAACGACAAGTATATTAGTTGTCATTAGATGTACATAGTTAGTGGCAATAATTTTTTGCTTTGTCATAATAATAATATTTTAGTGATAAAATTCATTTTAAATTAAATTGTCACTACTATTAGTCAGTGACACATGTATACTGCAATATATATATATATATAGTGACAAATAATATTAATTATAGCACCGATATAATGACAACTACATTATTGTCATTATTATGGTGTCATTATGATTTTTGCATTGTACAATAATAATTTTTTTTGACAAGAAATTCGTTCAAAAATATTTTAAAATTATTATAGTATCTGGATTGTGTGTTAAATAAGTCATAGCCACTTTACTCATTTGATTAAAAATTAAATAAATATAGTGTGTGATTATTAACATTATCCCTCGTTCTTATCTGCAAGACAAATTTCCTAGGACCCAAGATATAAATACAATTTGCTAAATTTCACACAAATCTATCTCACAATAATCAAAGATAGTGACAATCAAATTAAATCAAATTAAACAAGGATTTACTCATATAATTGGTTCCATAAGCAAACACATTAAATTCCAGCTCTATATAAACCAAACCAGACAACAATCACAATCCATTCTCTATTTTATGTTTTATGAATTTCAGAAAAACAGATTTCTCTGTTTTGCTTGAATAATTGAATTTCCATTACATTAATGGTAACTATTTTGTTGGTAAACTAAATAAAACAATTAATTTACATACAAAAAAGCTTCCATATAACCCGAAAGGCGGTCGAGGCTAGTTCCCGAGGATCGGATTTCTGCCTTCGTCAATTTCAACGACGAGTAGATGATTTGAATCCGAACCATTTGGTCCTTCAGCATAGAGTGTTGGCAAATACGCCTTGTATGCTGGCAAGTATCTCGATACAAAATCCATAACCTATAATCACAATGTAAAAAGACGAAATCTTTTAGGGTGTGTTTGGTTTCAAGGATTTCAAATCTATGGATTTCAAATTCGTCGACAAATCCATTTAAGTTCGTTTGGATCTATCTAAATTATCATGGATTTCAAATTCCTTGTCATTTGTTTTGAACTATTTTCTCCACAGCTACAGTGGATTTCAAATGACTCCATTTTAAGTGTCATTTCAAATCCTTTCTCCAAATCTCCTCCCCAAATCCAAATCACTCGATCCAAACACTCCCTTAGCTTTTTATGATAATTTGCAAGCCGGGCCGGGGCCAGAATTTTGTCTAAGCGGAAAAAAACGACAAAATTCTGAATTTCTTTCAATTTACGAATAAAATTTGAAAGTTTTAAATCGTCTTAATAGATAGTAAATTAGTAATATTTGTACTTGAAATTACCTCTTCATCGGTCATCCCGGGTTTTCCATCAGCCCTCATAGCAATTTCCGCCTAAAGAAACGCCATTGAACCAGTCAGATGAATATTGCATGCATGTTTCGACTTGTGAAGATTAATAAAGGGTGTCTTGATAATTCGCAAAACCTTAGGGGGCTCGTAGTAATTACTCAATAAGTAAGGGGTTACGCGTGCAATTATCTAAAGTATAAGAAAAAACTCGACGCATTTCACAATATACCTGCAATCGCCATTGATATACGCAACTCGGATCCTGAATCTTTATCACTATCCATGATTGTATGAACTTGTCCCATGCATCATAATATTTTTCTAAATTTTTATTCACAATCTCCAGCTGCAAAATTAAGCTTACAGACCAGTTGGATTAACATAATACGATGAAAAATCGACAAAAACGGGTAAAATTTATGAATCCGATTTGTCAAAACCTGTGGATCAACTTCTTTCACGACTTCAACTGGGACGGGCTTAAATCCAAGCATCCAACCCTCAAACAAAACAGCCTATATTGACCGTAAAAAACGAAATCTTATGTTAACATTAATGAAAATCTCGATCTCCGAATAGAACAAAGAATAAAGCTGAAAGATTAAACCAACTTATGGCATCAAAACTTGAAATTTGGTCCATAAACAATAATTATATTTGGTCCATAATAAGCGAATTTCGATTTTCATCAAGGCACAAAGTTTTCACACGATCGAAATGAATTCATAATGCACTAATCGATTACCGTTAGAGGACCCTCCACCTCTGGCCATGTGGAAGGATCGCCTCGGTCACCTCGACCGTTATATGCAGACTGCAATATAAAATATCAAATTAGCGACTTAATATTCCTAACTAGGGGTGGCGGCTGAATGAGTTGGGTTTGGGTCGGGTCCATTTGGGTTGGGCCTAAAGTGGGTCGGGTCCAATTGGGTCCAATGTCAAAAAATATACATTATAGTTGGAGCCAACAAGGACCCATAGTGGACCCAAAATGGACCCATTATGAATCAAAGTGGAGTAAGGGGTTGTTATAAAGTGTAAAATGTAGATTATTGACTCAAAGTGGATAATAGTTTGGACCCAATTTAGACCCAAATTGGGCCCAATTTAAGACCCAATTGGACCCAAATATTATTAAAAGCCAACCCAGTTGGAACTTAAATGCTAAAATGTTAGGACTCAACCCATTGAAAACTTAGTTTGATTTGGGTCCAAATATATGTATGTACCCAAATTGCCACCCCGATTCCTAACACTGCAAGAGCAAGACCGTGTGGTAATGCGTGCTTACCTTGTTATATCGAGGAAGCTTCATTTTTGTGCCTGAATTTTGACGTTGAAAATGCATATCATTTCAACATAAACACGAATAAAACAAAGAGCGAAATGTATATATTATTTAGTATTTACCTTCTCTAGTCAATTTGCTTAAGGCTGTAAGGGTCTCGACAGATAAGGTAAGATCATGACTTCCTGCATTTCCTCGAAACTGAACGTAAAAAAAAAAGACGTTTACATTATTTAATATGATTTTTTTTTTTGAAAAATTGGGATTTTAACGGTTAAAAACTACCTCTAGAAGTGCATTCCCGGGATTGTTTTCCCTCAATTTGGCCTAAAATGAACATCATAATGAATCAAAAAGGATCAAGAATGCAAAAACTTGACCAACAAAAGGAATTTTACCTGATCTTCAGCTGTTAAGTAAAAATCATCAATCGATATAGTTGCAGTCTTCCTGAGATATAAGCCGTCAGTTTTTACTACCGTTCAGTTATTTAGGGTCTGTTTGGACTTTGGATTGTTTTTATTTTTGATGTTTTGCAAAATAGTTTTGTAGAACAGTTTTATCAAAACAATTTTGCAGTATAAATAATGTTGAAATCCTGTTTGGTTGACTATTCTGGAAAATAAAAGTGTTGTGTAAAACTTAAAAAACAGATAAAACCTGTTCTGCAACATAGCTAATTTTTGGAGTTTTATTCTTCAAAAACATAAAGCGGGAACAAGCTAGTTTTTCATGTTTTTATTTTGCAAAAACAAAAACACACTTTAAAAACAGTCATCCGAACAGGCCCTTAACGTTCTATATTCGATTTTTTTTACCATTTTGTAATCTACCTCCCAGTGATTCGGAAAAGGAAATCCAGGGCAAAAACGAGCGTCGTTTTTCCACAACCCTGTGGCGCACTAAAACCAATCTGCATCGAAAAAGTAGCGAAAAAATTACCGAAAAATTTGTAAATCAATCATTTGTACTTAGATCCCAAAAACGAAACAATCATTTCGAGATTAAAAAACTACCACTAGAGGCGGGATTTCATCACCGTCTTTGTACTTCGATCTGTGATTATCGATTTCTTGTTCACACCACATGAAGACGGGTATATAGTAATGGTAGATTCGAACTTTTTGAGGCTCGTTTAAGAACAGTTCGTTGAGTTGAAACAATCTGCAGAGCTGTGAAGAACATAATACCCATTTGTCTATGGATTCAGCCACCTTTTCTGGGGTTAGGCCTACTTTTTCCATAAGGGGACCTGAGCATATGAACTCGAAAAGGTCTTTTACAGATGAAACTTCAGCTGGTGTTGTGGGAAATACTGAATTTATCGGGCTTTCGTTTCTTGATTGTGCCATTGTGTTGTTTTTCAACCATGAAAATCCACTGCCTGTTTGAAAAAAATATGATCGTAATCAGAATTAATAACGAGCCAATAGCAGATCGATACTTTGAAACATAATAAGATGAAAATTATACTAAAATCTTTATCCATATGCTCTTACAAATAGAAGAATAGAACACTAATATTATCTAAGTTTGGAAGCTCAAAAATGGAGTTTTGTAATACTTTCTCCAATACCAACAATGTGTAGGTTTGGTAAATCATAAATGTTAAAGATGGAAGCTAATTGATTTTCAGATTTTCGATTCTAAAGTATAGAATCTATACTTTATACCAAACTTATGTTTCTAAAATATTTTACACTAATAATTCATGGTTCAAAGTTTCGTTTTGAAGGTGAGTTTCGGATAGTAAAATATTGGAAACATTTCGGAAACGTTTCGGAAACGTATGGAAAACGTATCGAAATCACTATAATAAATTTACAAAATATTATAAAGTAAATTTAGCTTCCTAGAAATTAATTTCGTGCTTCAATTTTTCTGCAGCAGAGAACTTTGTAAGGGCGATTTTGTTTTAATTTTATTTAGGATTTAAGAGTCCAATTTTGATTCAAATTATATTTCGTAGATTTAACAATATATAAAAGATTTTTAATTCCTTTTTTTTTTTTTGATTTTTTGGATTATTTATAATAGTTTCTAGGAAACTCTAAGTTTCCATGGTTTCCATGGAAAATATGGAAACTCCGTGAGTTTCTTAGGATACCAAGTAATTTCGAAAATGTTGAATGATTTTGTTTCCATAACTTGTAAAATCAAAACGTTTCGGCTGTTTCGACGGAAACGTTTAGAAACTTTGAACCATGACTAATATCATAAGTGAGATGCAAGATGAATTAACGTTTTTAACAAAAAAGTATAAATGATTACTCAATAAAGTCATAAATTAAACAAAATCCTCGAAAATTCAGATTTTCATCATCATCTTCTTCTAAATTTCAAGCTTCTTTCAATTTTTCACAGCATTACAAACTGAGTAAACCAGCAAATCGACATAAACTCTTGATAAGAATTGTATCACAATAGTTATTCCATCACTATAGTTTCTAAACAATTAAGTATAAACCAAAAAAAAAAAAAAAAAAAAAAACACTCAAGGAATTAAAATATAACCCACAAAACCAAGAAGCTTGCATAATTATTCATATTCAAAGTGAAAAAAATTACCCGATGAATATTGGGACCTGGGAATCATCTGGGACTGCATAAAAAGCTTCTTTGATTTAGCTCCTGTAAATGTTACACTGGAAATTGTGGAAAAAGGATTGCATTTTGTAATATTTTTCTGAAAATAAAACACGTCATTGTTAGAATATTCGGAGGGTGGTGATGTCAGCAGCGGGGATACTATAGTCAACGCCGCCATTGTTATCTCTCTCAATCTCTCTGAAATTGCGGCAGAATAATCTGAAACTGTATTTTTTTTTTTTTTTTTTAATATTTTATTGAGAACTGATAAAAGAAAATAAATATGATCAGTTTGGGTTGGCTCAGAGAGACTCACAGGCCACAATAGCTTCTGTTTTGCCACGTCGGATTTACAACTGAAATTACCAAATTGCCCCTATATTTGATGTTGAGCACTAAAGTTAATTCTTATCTTTTTTCCCAAAAGGGCAAAAAAGGAGGTAAAATTAAATTTTGCACTTTGCCCCTCGTACTTTCTTCATTTGTGAAATGTGGACTGAAATATAATTTACATTTCTCCTCCTGGTTCAATTAGCTTCAAATTCTACGCCATTTTTCTTGTTTCTGTTACATTTTCGTTCCATTAATCATTTATCCATTCTACTCTTACAGTTATCTGAGCTTCAATTTTCGAAATTTAGTTTAATTCTAGTGTATGCATGTATAGAAAATGGTGGGCTCGTTATTAGCAGGATTGCAAGATCATCTGAAGTTAGCGAGAGAGTACTCAGTTGACGGACTGTACGACACTTCTGTTATCTTCTTCGATGGCGCCATTGCTCAGATCAACAAGTAATTTTGTTTACCCCTTTTTGTGTGGATTAATTGGGACCTGATTTACATTTTTGGATCGTTAGTTTTAGCTTTTACAGTGTTTAATTAAGAAATGAATGGAGGAAGAATGGGAGTTTGAGAAATAATGTGGAATTGAAGAAACGTGAAATGAATCTTTACTAAATTTTGGGATTTTTGGTTCAAAATTGCAATTTCATGCTGTTTGTGTTGTTTTGCGGTTTGATGAATTGGGTTTACAGTGATGAAGTCTTTTATGTTGAAACTTGTGTCATGTGGATATTTGATAGGCATTTGAGTACTGTTGATGACCCTTTACTTCGAACGAAATGGATGAACATAAAGAAGGCGATTTCAGAAGAAACAGAGGTCATTTAAAGATATTCATAAGGGTGATAGACGGCCTAATTCTCCTCCAATTTCGACCAAATCATCTTTCGTTTTTCAGCCGTTGGATGAATACCCTACCTCGTCCGGTGGCTCAATGGACGACCTTGATGTGTTCGAGGGTCAAAAAGCCCCTGGAAAGTCCACATCTGGAAAAGCAGAATCTGTTGTAAGTTATAGTTCTATAAGCTATAGTTTTGTTTTCGGGTGTTTGTTACTTGTTCTTGGTGTTGGATATATGAATTCTATAGACATCTAAAACCTGTTTGTGAATACTCGTGATTTTCAAGAAGATATGAATTTTTAGAAAAAAAGTTGAATTTAGGTTTGTTTGCAGAACTCACTCAAAAGCAAAAGGAATACAAGAAGTTGGTAGAAATATCTTCAGACATGCCTTTAGTTTTTGCTTATTTTCGGCTTTTTTGTAGTAGATTCAAACACACTTTTAGTGAAATCAAAACAATTAAAACAACTTAAATGCAACTCATTATAGTAAGAATTAAGTTTGAACTTGAACAACTAGCTCCTATTCTGACTATGGAGGGACTGAGTAAGAATTAATTGGGTTGTGCATAAATATGCTTCTTTTACGAGGCTTTTAAGTACCATTCCTATAGTTGGATATAGGAAGGGAAATATATGAATGCACATGTCAGAAAGAGTCTTAGGTGTCTTTAAGATCGGAATGTCAGCGTATAAATACTTGTCGTATACCACAGAAATCTATTCAGTAATAATACTTCTAGTTATTTCATTATTGATTTTAATTTTCCTATCAGACTTTGTAAAAATGCCTCAGTTTTTCTGTTTCTCTTCATAAGATTTAATTTAACCAACACTTTAATTGTATCAGTGTGTTTTCTTATCTACCAATTTCATTATGAATGATGCTTATTTACAATCGACTATCGAGGATGTGAAATTGTTTCATCTTCCATTACCCATATGTACAATATTCTTCGAGTTTCTCGTTGATTTCACTACAAATGTCAGAGTGGTAGACTAAAAAAGTGCAATATGAAGGTCCCGATGCTGACTTGGCAGCTATGCTTGAAAAGGATGTCTTAGATTCCAGTCCCGGTGTTAGATGGGATGATGTGAAGCAAAAAAGACTTCTCGAGGAAGCTGTTGTTCTTCCACTATGGCTGCCTGAATATTTCCAGGTATCATAAATTGGTTGAAGTCGAGTAATTATATTCTTAACTTTATACTACATTTTTCGTAGCTAGTTTCGTAATCTATGCTGTTAGTGGGCCTATAAAAGATCTTAATCGTATGTAACGTTATTGCTAATCTCCATTTATAGTAATTAATGGATGACATGTATTGGTTTTTGTTCGCTTCTTTCTTATTCGTCACATGTGAAAGTTTATAGGGTATTTTACATAGACACCTCTCCGTGAGATTCTAATTACGAAAAACACCGAAATGACCAAAATTTTCATAGTCAGTAAAAGGTTGTTACTATTTCACCACAGCCAGTGAGAAACATATTACAATCTCATCCCCTAATTTTCGAGTTGCCAGGGGACCTTGGTAATATGCAAAACTTTAGGGACTCATTGTGATTACCTGATTAATGAGGGGATTGTTTATGTAATTATCCTAAATTTTATTTTGTTGATGAGAATCGATTCACTTTGCAATGCTCGAGGGTTTGTAAACAAGTTTAATTTTATTACAGAAATACTAAGAATCACTTCGAAGCACCCCCACACCATCTTATAAATTATAATGTTAGAGAATCACTTAATATAGAGTTTGTAAACACTCCTTTAATCTATTAACCATTTATTCGAGCATTTTGTAAGTTGATGTGCTAGCTATAATCCATTTCAGATATTTGTAATGTATATTTTTATTTCATAACCACAAATTTTGCATTCTTTAGATGGTGTCAATGCTTCGGGTACCAATGAAGATGGTTCTCGAATTTTACTTGGGATATTGATGAAGCATTGAGGTTAGGCTTTGTTTTGTTCACTTTCTTTGAATGCAATTTTATTTCTTCGAAAGTCTCGAGTTATATATATATATATATATATATATATATATATATATGATTTATCCATGGCTAATGCAGGAGGCGGCTCGAGAAAAAGAATATATATCCCACTACCAAGTCTCGAGAGTCGTAAGGAGCTTATACGGATAAATTTGAAAACGGTGGAGGTAAAATTAAATTCGCCATTGACGAATAAGTTACTTGTTTGATGATCATTTAGGGCTCAATGCTTATGACAATATTTTGATATGCATGACTAACCAAATTCCCTAACTATTTAGGGTTAG
The DNA here is from genome assembly GCA_963669365.1 of Verbascum thapsus. Classification (NCBI taxonomy): domain Eukaryota; kingdom Viridiplantae; phylum Streptophyta; class Magnoliopsida; order Lamiales; family Scrophulariaceae; genus Verbascum; species Verbascum thapsus. The sequence goes on from OY770108.1 coordinate 4,667,878, forward strand.
GGGTGTTCACGAGTCGAGCTCAAGCTCGACGAGCTGAAGGAAAATGAGCTCGAGCTCGTTCAAAAACTCGATCCAGAGTCAAGCCGATCCAAGCTCGAGTTGGAGCTCAAAAAAAAAAAATATTTTTTTATAATAATATATTATAAATTTTATATTTATTGATATATTATTAAATATAATCATCAAATATATATTATTTAATAATTAATACATCATATTATATACTAATAAATAAATATATGAATAAATATTTATTTTTAAATATATTAATTAAAAAATATTTGTTTAGCTCGCGAGCTGGTGAATAGACATTTTTTGGCTTGAGCTCGGCTAGCATGAAAAATGTTATTTTCAAGCCGGCCCACCGAGCTCGTGAGCTGGCTCGACTCGTGCACACCCCGTGACTCATTTACCTCAAGCACATAAAAATCACATTAAAGAATATATCTATCTATCTATCAATGTGTGATTTTGTAAAAGCCATTGCTAAGGTTCAACCGAGCGTTTCTGCTGCTGATATCGAAAAACAGGAGAAATGGTTTTCCGAATTCGGATCTTCATAATGTGCGTAATTTTGTGATTTTATTTTTTCAGTTTCGAGTTTTTTAGGATTTTGTTCAAAAGGGTTATTATTCTTAGTAAGCCTCTGAAAGTCGAAAGACGAAATCTTGAACAATTACATTTATTCATGTGGTGTGTTATTTTGTACTGAAGCTTGATAATATTCATTCCTTGTACTAATGTCTAGTAGTAAGTCGGAATTAATTTAAAATTTTTATAAATTTAAATTCCTTTTTCCTTAGTACTTTTGTTTGTTGAATGGATTGAGATATATCCCTCTAGATTTTGAGCATTTGAAAAATTAATTTTTTGATAATATATTGTTTGAATATTTTTTACGAATTAAATACTAGAAATAATTGCATTTCCATATAAAAGTGTTGTGTTTCGAAATAATTATTTGAATTTTCGAGAATTAGATATTAGAAAATTTGAAAGAAATTTAGTTAAAAATACGATGGAAACAAAAATAAATCTTGAATAATCACGTGGATATAAATTGAGCCCAACAACACATACCTTGGGCCTACACCATATGCCCATATAAATTAAATCCACAACCAAGCTACAATTATAATATATCACATATTATTTTATTTTAGTGACTACATGCATTGTATTTGATCCACTGAAATTTGAAAATTTATTTAGAATATGAAATAAAATTCTAATTATATAATGTCCGTAGCGTTGTTCCAAGAGCCAATCAATAATAGACTCGATTTTCAATTTATTAAAGTGTTCATCTCTATAAGTTCAAGTATTTTATTCCCAATAAAAAATTATTTGTTTTGTTATAATATATTTAATATTTATTATATCGTCCAATCATTCGTATCACATGTAAATCTTATCCTTTTATTTTCTACTAGCTATGGGTTATATTTGGGTGCTTCTATACGCACAAAAATATTGTTTTGTCCTAAAAAAGTATGACGTTTTTGTTCAATAAATATATAAGATATTATTGTGTGATTTTCAAGCCATATTGTACAAATTTAAAAAAATTACATCAATTTCTCTCTAATTACGGATAATTGGTATTCACATCATTTCATGTTTAGTACATTGCATGATCCTCCCTTATCTCAACTTTTTCTCTAAATTTTCTAATAAAAGATTGAAAAGCAATTCAAATTTGAACGAAAAAAGGATAAATTAATAATTAGTTGGAAAATAGAGAAATACCACTAAATGACATAGTGATAAAATAAAATAAAGAATATTCAATTGAAAAATTCTAGAAATATAGCCATAAAATTCCTTGATTTTAAACTAATACAAAACTAATCTAATTGTGAATCTTTTTATTATCAAAAAATTTATTCCTGAAAATTCTTAATTTTAAATTTTTCCGAATTCAACTAATGTGAAGTTTCATAAAAAATATGTAAATATTTTGATTATATTAATTTAATTAAACACACTCATTAATAGGAAAAATTAGTCATTTGTTTTGTTTTTATTAGAAAATAAATATATTGGAAGATATGACATAATCAAAACTAATAAATATATTTATGATTTCATAGTTTTTATATTGCATTTAATACAAATTCGTATTTAGTATCAATGATTTATGTCAATAGTATATTTCTCATTTTTCAATTAAGACAAGAAATAAAGAATGAATTTTATCTTGTGCTATCTTTTAAATCTGAATTTTTATTAACTTAGACAATATCTTTATGAAATAGTCATAGTTTTTCTAATATTACCTAAGAAACAAATTGTAGTATATAAAAGGTTTACTTTTTGTTGTTATATTAATTTTTTTTAAGTAGAATATACTACATCTACATTAACACCATTTTGGAGAACATAGTTGAATTTTATAATGAAAAAGCATATTCAAATTTACACAATTTTAGGTATATAAAGATTTATTAGGTTCTTCTTACTTTTGTAATTATGGATTTTAAAAGAAAAAAATTGAATTATATGTTCTGGTTCATAGAATATTTGCATTATATTGACATATTTTAACAATAATATTTTAGGATCACAAAGAAAACTCACATTAATCAAGAGGATATTTCATTAGGAGTTGAAAGTTATATTTCTAGAGTTTATAATTGTGGATCCTCATTATTTATTTTATTAGTTCATCTGATGACATTTAAAAAACACACACATCATTCTTCAATAAATTATGAATGGAAGTTAATCTTTAAAGTTTGTAAAAGGTGTTTTAGTCAATACAAATTTAATATAATAAAAAAAATTAGGTTTATGCGAATATTTCTAAAGTGACAAATCTAAATGCAATTTTTTTTCACATAGGTGTTCAACCATTTCCTTTTCATCTCTGGTGGGTGTCGAATCCAACAAAAATAAATTACCTACTCGAAAAGATTTGTAAATAGTGACAAGTAGGGTCGATCCACAGGGAATGGTGTAGAAATAATTCCTAAGTTACTAATATCAATTAAACAGGGGTTTTGGATTTTGATAAACTAAAAATAATTTGAAAACAATTTAAACATAAATTAAAACGCAAGTAAATAGGTAAATTTCGAATTCAATGAGAGATGAGATTCTAGTCTTCGGATATTTCGGTATTGATTCTATAATTCGATCATCGATTGCAAATAAAATAGTTCAATGTTCTTAAATAAATTAGCTATAGTCGTCAACAAGCTCTGACGACCTCGTTTTTCCTTACGTCTTCGATAATCAAAACAAGCTCTTTGATTACTGCTCTTATCAATAAGACAACCCTAAACAAGCTCTTAGGATTTAATCTACCGATAGCATTCAAGCACTAGAAAAACACTAATTCCGATCAATAAACACACAAGCTCGGATTATTTAAACCGGATCACTAATTCCCATAACGACTAATCGAAAACTTGTCCATAATCAACGTCGCTAACTGCTACGAATATTAGGGTTTACCAAACAATTACGGATTTGGGTCCTAATTAGCTAAATACGATTTCAAAGATTAAATAATTGATCAGGTTATCTAACCTATTGAAACATATTATCAACAAGGCTCGGAGAAAAAGTAAATACTCAAAGAACAATGAAGATAAAAGCACAAGCAATCTCACGAAATTAAAAGAAATCAAACCTTAAAATCCTTCGACTAGAATTATGTGTTTAGCAACACATAATCGAGAATCGTCTACAAAAGTTGAAGAGTTCGAAATCTAGAGCTAAAGCAAAAACGTGAATAGTAAAATATAATATAAGGTAGGTCTTTGTGGAATAATATTCCACTTATTTAAAGCTAGAGAATCCTAACTAAACAAGGAAACAAATAAAAGATAGGATTTTAAGAATCCTATTCCAACTAGGATTGTTCAAAACAAGGAAATAAATTCCTTAACATAAAAGAAAATAAATCCCAACATATTAGGGAACTAAAAACGTGTAGCATAAGTCGAAATCAGCCAAAAAGTCGGAATTCCGGATTTTTCTTCGTCCCAAGGCAGAAAGCTCGCATGTTTTGGGCGTGACCAGAATGTCACGCTTAATTCTGGTAACCTTTCTGCTTCCAGCCATTTGCAAAGTCAATTTTATTCTTTTTTCACCCCTTTTTGTCACCTTTTCAATCAATCATCTTACAAACACCTAAACATGAAAATGGAAGCATAAATCTATAAGATATGGACTAAAAACATAACAAACGACTCAATATATCAATCAAGAAACGTGTACGAAATACACGTTAACAAATACCCCCACACTTAAGCTATTGCACGTCTCGGGCAATGTTTGACATTTGGGCAACGCAAAATCAACAAACTTCAAACACTTGATCAAGTAGAGTTTTATGAACCAAAGGACAAAATCGAGAATGTTAAGTTGACACGTGCAAATATCAAGGAAATCAATGCCATAATGAAAATCAAAAACCAACACAACAATCTCACTTTGAAAAATAAAAATGCACGAAATTAGACGACCATTCTCACAATCCTCTCCAATCACTCGTGTATAAGTTATTTCGTGTATCGCTCAATTCTTAACATGTTAATACGATCCCATAGGCTTGCTTATACACCGAAATCTCCACTACTGTCGAAAGTATGCACAAACGAATCAAAAGGTCTTTTATTCAAGGTTGTAATGGGGCTTAGGGCTCGGGGTAGGAGAAAAAATGTAATGAAAAGCTAAGTCCATAAATTCGAAGAACATCAAGACGCTATTAGGTAATTCTAGCAATAAGGACCCAAATACCTTTATTTTCATCCTCTTTCGCGACTCGCTTCATCATTTTCCTTTTTCTCAAATTTTTTTTTTCTTTTCTTTTGTTTTCTATATTTTTTTTTCTTCGAACTTGTTCGAATATTTTTTTTTTTTCTTTTTTTCTTTTCTTTCGAGGTCCCCCACACTTAATCAAAACACAATGTTGTCCTTAATTCCCAAACAAATATAATGTTCTCGATGTTCGACTCATTTTGTGGACGGGTAAAACAAAGAGGTATACAAAAAACGGTGAATGTTCAAAGTTCGGGTTTTCAGAACAACAAATAGGCTAATAGGCTCAAGTGGGCTCACTAGGGGAAAATAAAAAGGTAGGCTCATATGGCTAAGTGGTTAAATCCTAATGCCTTTATCACTTTCGAATGTGCACGCAATCATGTAATCTTGAAATGGTTCAAAGCAAGTTCTAGAACACGTACTAATCATGCAAGATTCACACAAGAAAGAAAAATTCACATGGATATGCAATCAAATCAAGGCTTCAAAAAGCTCACATGGTGGGGTTGGTCGAACTAAAACGTGCAATTCTATCGTTCTCATTCGAAGTCATGCTAGCAATTGAAATTCATACGACACGATATTCCATCAACAAGCACACGGTCAAATCAAACAAACTAGACTCGGTCAACCAATCAATGAAAATTATACTCTACCATCACAAAGCGAAAGAAATTTTGAAAAATTTTATTGCGCCAAAAGTAAACAACAATCAAAGAACATGTGCCAAAATTAAACAAAACCAGAGAACATGCAAAGCAATTGGAAATCATCCCCCCACACTTAAAGTAGACATTGTCCTCAATGTAAAGCATGTAGAAATCGACAATGCATACAAGTAAAAAAACGATGAAAGGGTGACTTCCCTGGGGCATCACTCGGTCGTGATGCCGAGGTGTAGGTGGAGCTATGACTGCGGCGAAGAGGATGAATCGATTTCGGCTAAAGACTCCGACGAAGAGTCGTCGGAAGATAGTTTGGGTTCCTCTTCGACGTCGGTCTCGACTCGGTCTTGTTCGTGTGACCCATGATGCCGGAGAAGATGGTGGATGCGGCGGTGAAGAGCGGCGAGAGGTGTTGCTGCAAGAAATTTGAATGGAGAAGATGGGTTAGAGTGGTGGCGTGAGATTAGGGTTAGGAAAGAAATTTGGGGGTTTTGTGTTTATGAAAGATTTTGAAATAAAAGGGTTTAGGGAAAATATTTTTGTTATAAGGAAATATATATATAAATATATTTATTTCCTTATTTATCGATTTTTTTTTTTTTTTTTGAAAGAAAAATAGGGGACGAAGCAGAAAGCTCACCAATTTTAGGCGTGACCAGAGTGGTCACGCTTAATTTTGGTTATATTTCTGCTTTTATGAAAAAAAAACTTAATATTAAAATGCGAAAAATTAAAAACGAGCATGGGTTGCCTCCCAAGAAGCGCCATTCTTTAACGTCGTCGGCTAGACGTAGTTATGCCTCAAGTGGCTTAAGTCGGAGGTTCAAAGCCATCACTATGCCAAGCTACCTTTTGTGGATCATCATTAAATTCAAAAATTCGCTGCATCACAAAGTTAGTAGCATCTAAACCAAACATATAGCAACCATTGATAAAACACTTCATAGAATCATATAAATTAAACATCACAAATTCATCTTCAAATTCCATAATAAGAGTTCTATCATGCACATTAATTTTAGCCCTAGATGTTTTCAGAAATGGTTTTCCAAGAATGATAGGGGCTAACTTACTAGATTGATCTTCATCCATATTAACAACATAAAAATCAGCATGAAAACCTAAGTCATTAACATGAACCAATACGTTCTCAAGATAGCCATTAGAAGATGCATTAGACCCATCAGTTAATTGTATAATCATGTCCGTTTTTCTCAACTTTTTCACATTCAAAGACTTATAAATAGAACGGGACATGATATTTACAGAAGATTTATGGTCTAACATAGTGTTCTCAAATTGCACATCACATATCATACAAGGGATAATAAACTTATCAGGGTCTTTGCATTTTGAAGTTACCTCCTTTTCGAGTGTTGGAGATTCATCTTCCATATCCTCCTCTTCATCATCACTAATCTCATCTTCCCCAAAAATCTCATATTCTGTGACTTCATTCTCATATTTTGGAGGAGTGATCTCAATAACCTTAGATTGCTCGGTAAGTGTTTCCGTTGGTTTTGTTAGTTGATGGTCCACATTTTTCTCTCTAAACTCACCTTCCACCTCTTCATCATCACTGAACTCATCTTCCTCAAACTCATATGTTGGAAAGTCATCGTCTATATTCATCACTTGTGTACAGTTGGCAAAACGACCAGGAAATGGAGGAGGTATCACAAATGTCATCGGTTTCTTCTTAGTAACAGGCTCCTCTTCTTTTTCCAGCTCTTTCTCATCCTCGTGTTTCGAAGTATTTTCAGCAGAAGGGTTTTGAGTTTTAGGCGTGGGCACGCCTAATTCTTGAAACGGTTCTGTTTTTTCCAATTCATTCCCATTTCGTAAGGTAATTGCATTGGCATTCTCCTTCGTATTTATAGTGACCTGGGACTGCAGTTTACTCGAATTTTGTGATATCAATTCGTTCACGGAGGTAACCATCTGACTGATTTGCTTCTCCAAATTCTTGATAGAGTTTTGGTTTTCTTGCTCGGTGCTTTGCTGAAATTTCTGGGTATTCTGTTGAATTTGTTGAGTGTTAGCAACCAATGTTTTAATCATATCTTCCAAAGACATCTCCGAGAATTGGGTTTGTTGAGGAAACTGAGATCCTTGTTGTTCGTAATAGCTAGAAGGGCATGGAACGTAGCTCAAATTGGAGTGATAACTCCATCCTGTATTGTAAGTGTTGGAATATGTATTGTAATTACTCTGCGGAACACCCCAGAATCCATCATAAGCTTGTCCATACGACTCCTCGTGAACACGAAAGGCAGAGGAAAATTTCTCTAAGAATTTTGCTTCCAGTTGAGTCCATGTCTTGATTGAACCAAAAGATAAATCGTAGTACCAATCCCTAGCATTGTCTGCTAAAGATAAGAGAAAGGCTCGAAACTTGATTTGATCTTCAGTGACATCCCTTGGTTTCATTAGTGAACATACTGCATGGAACTCATTTAGATGTTTATGTGGATTATCTCCTACAAAACCATGAAAAATAGGAAGTGAGCGAATAAGTTCATATGTTAATTCAAAATCATCTCTAAAAGTAGGATATTGAAAGTAAGAAGATTGCTCATTAATGTTTGGCATAGCCCACAACTCCTTTAAAGTCCTCTCGACTGTAGTCATGGCATCTAAGAACGTTGCAAGATCTCTTTTTGTAGACGTTGAGCTACTTTCTCAATTTGAGATTCACCTATATGAAGAGATCTAATAATGCAAAAAAAAAACTAAACAAAAATATTAGTAACAAAAGAAATAAATCTATAACACCGTTCCCCGGCAACGGCGCCAAAATTTGGTGGATGTCGAATCCAACAAAAATAAATTACCTACTCGAAAAGATTTGTAAATAGTGACAAGTAGGGTCGATCCACAGGGAATGGTGTAGAAATAATTCCTAAGTTACTAATATCAATTAAACAGGGGTTTTGGATTTTGATAAACTAAAAATAATTTGAAAACAATTTAAACATAAATTAAAACGCAAGTAAATAGGTAAATTTCGAATTCAATGAGAGATGAGATTCTAGTCTTCGGATATTTCGGTATTGATTCTATAATTCGATCATCGATTGCAAATAAAATAGTTCAATGTTCTTAAATAAATTAGCTATAGTCGTCAACAAGCTCTGACGACCTCGTTTTTCCTTACGTCTTCGATAATCAAAACAAGCTCTTTGATTACTGCTCTTATCAATAAGACAACCCTAAACAAGCTCTTAGGATTTAATCTACCGATAGCATTCAAGCACTAGAAAAACACTAATTCCGATCAATAAACACACAAGCTCGGATTATTTAAACCGGATCACTAATTCCCATAACGACTAATCGAAAACTTGTCCATAATCAACGTCGCTAACTGCTACGAATATTAGGGTTTACCAAACAATTACGGATTTGGGTCCTAATTAGCTAAATACGATTTCAAAGATTAAATAATTGATCAGGTTATCTAACCTATTGAAACATATTATCAACAAGGCTCGGAGAAAAAGTAAATACTCAAAGAACAATGAAGATAAAAGCACAAGCAATCTCACGAAATTAAAAGAAATCAAACCTTAAAATCCTTCGACTAGAATTATGTGTTTAGCAACACATAATCGAGAATCGTCTACAAAAGTTGAAGAGTTCGAAATCTAGAGCTAAAGCAAAAACGTGAATAGTAAAATATAATATAAGGTAGGTCTTTGTGGAATAATATTCCACTTATTTAAAGCTAGAGAATCCTAACTAAACAAGGAAACAAATAAAAGATAGGATTTTAAGAATCCTATTCCAACTAGGATTGTTCAAAACAAGGAAATAAATTCCTTAACATAAAAGAAAATAAATCCCAACATATTAGGGAACTAAAAACGTGTAGCATAAGTCGAAATCAGCCAAAAAGTCGGAATTCCGGATTTTTCTTCGTCCCAAGGCAGAAAGCTCGCATGTTTTGGGCGTGACCAGAATGTCACGCTTAATTCTGGTAACCTTTCTGCTTCCAGCCATTTGCAAAGTCAATTTTATTCTTTTTTCACCCCTTTTTGTCACCTTTTCAATCCATCATCTTACAAACACCTAAACATGAAAATGGAAGCATAAATCTATAAGATATGGACTAAAAACATAACAAACGACTCAATATATCAATCAAGAAACGTGTACGAAATACACGTTAACAATCTCATTGAAATTATCACTTTTGGTGCTATTGGACTAAAAAATTGACACGTGTAGTTTCAAATATTAAAAAAATGATGGAAAATGGGATAAAAAGTGTCACTTTTTTAGTCCAATGGAATAAAAATGATAACAAAATCTCAATTTTTTTGTCCATTTTTCTAAGCTTGGACCATATTTCGAGTCCAATAAAATCAAAAGTAATAATAATATTGTAATTAAACAAAAAAAATGAAATGAACGGATTATTGTGAGACCAATAGTGAATTTTTCTATAACATTTACAATTGGTTTGGAGCTAAAAAAGTATTTGTGACAATTATAATAATGAACTGTTTATTATTTCTGCATTTGCCACACAATTTCCAAAACTTTGTTGATGATAAGATGATATAAATACAGATGTACTGCACCAATCAGTTTCACGTGCATATGCTGAGACAAATAAAAGACGACTTGGAATAATAATAACAATTAACAAGTGCCTTCGAAATGAAAAACAAAAGTTCAATTTACTTCTTTTTTTGTTTTTTCTTTCAATTTTTGGAAATGAGTTCGAATACAAACACAATTCGCAATCTTTCATGTCGCTTTGGATTAGATCGATGGATATTGTTATGATTCTTAAATTAGAGAAAGTCCATATGTAATATATATATTATTATGTGATATATTTATAGAGTTGCTTATAAATTTGGTGAATAAATAACCCTAAATTATAAACAAGTAAACATTAAGGTATAAACGAGGGAAGATAAATACAAGAAAATATATATGAAGCTATAAAATATATATAAGGAAATATAAGATAATATGTTACTCTAATAGATTATTGGTACTATATACTAAAATTCCCTTGTAGCCGAAATTGAAGGGTTCTCGAATGTTGAGACTGGAATACAAATTTTAGACGAGATGAGACAACAACGTTTGAACGTAGTGTTTGGAAACGGTAAGCGCTAGCGACATAAAATAAAAGGCAGTGACTCTAAATTTTAATTTTCCAATAACATTAGATATTGAGTATTTTTCAATAAAATTTATAGTTACTCTAAAACTCTATAATGGATTCACACATATACTACTTGGAAAAGTCTTCCTTGTAGGGATCTTCCACCCTCTTTCTTATTGAAAGACTCCAATTTGGTAAACCTACCACACCTACAAAACCTACCACACCTACCACCTTCCTAACACCTAGTTTTGGTGTTATAAATAGAGTGCTTCATGTTGTTCAATTGTATCATTTTCTAAAGTGAGAAAAGTGTGTGAAGAGTGAAATACACTTAGAATAGAAGTGTATTAGTGAGGATTGGTTTTTTGTAATAGTTGAGTGTGAGAGTTTGCTCCTCCTATTGTAATTCTGTTCTTGATGTTGAATAGAAAAATTTTCCAATCCCAACAAGTGGTATCAAGAGCCAGGTTGAGCTTTTGATATTTTTCCCAGAATTTTTCAGATAAACTTCTACTGTCTGAAAAATCGTGTTTTTCAGTTTTGCTCGGAATTACAATCTGAATATACCGTTGGATTCGTCTCGTCGAGAGGAGAAAACTGGTATTTTTGGGGAAAATTTTGGCCACCGGAAGCTGCCATACGTGCCTCCAAATCGTCGGAGGAAAATTGTCACGTCACCGCCACGTCACCGCCATGTCACTGCCACGTCACTGCCACGCCAGCGTGTCTACCCTACCATTTTCGACCATTGCAAATTCAACGGTGAGCTCCGTTTGTCCAAATTCGGTTTCGAAAATAAGGTACGAGATATTGTTGAACATTTATTATGGAAAAATCATCATCGGACACCATGATTGCGTTCACTTCCACAAACTACAATATGTGGAAGCCTCGGATGGAGGATTTGCTAAATTTGAGGGATTTAGCCGATCCTCTTGATAATAAGGGCGCCAAACCGGATAAGAAGACAGATGAAGAATGGACTAAGATGAAACGAAAAACTATCGCACAAATTCGACAGTGGATCGATCATAGTGTGTTCCACCATGTTGCTCAAGAACAGAGTGCTTACACACTATGGGAGAAGCTTGGTAGCATGTATCAAGCAAAAACCGCCCGAAATAAGACGTTATTAATGAGGCGATTAGTAAACCACAAGTTACGAGGTGGTACTTCGGTGTCAGAACACACCAGTCAATTCCAGGATCTCGTGAATCAGTTGAGCACCACCGGATGGGTTCTCAAAGATGAAGAACAGGCGATACTACTCTTGAGCTCTCTACCTGACAGCTGGGAGACTCTTGTTGTCACTCTCAGTAATTCTGCTCCTAATGGAAAGGTGACTATGCAGATGGTCACAGATGCCCTGATGAATGAAGAAGCCCGAAAGAAGGAAGCCGGGACGAAACAATCATATGCCCTCATATCAGAAACTAACAGACGAGGGGGAGGCAGAAATGGAAGAAGAAGTCGAGGTCGAGGTAGAGGCCAAGGTCAAAATAGAGGAAACTCTCAAGTTCGCGGCAGATCACAAGAGAGAGGTATGTCCTTTGAAAACAATACTTGATTTGAAGGATATTGCAATCACTGTGGTAATTATGGGCATAGGAAAAGAGATTGCAGAAAGTTTCTACGAGAGCAGTCACAGACGAGTCAAAATACTAGCCAAGAAGATGGTGCGGCTATGGTTAGTTTGTCATCAGACATGTTGCTTGTTACACATGGTGAACAAGAATGCTTACATGTAGGTACTCATGATGTTGAGTGGGTGGTTGATACAGCCGCATCATTTCACGCCACTCCACACCAGAACTTATTCACATCTTATAAGTCCGGAGACTTTAGAGCTGTGAAGATGGGAAACACCAGTTTCTCGAAGATTGTTGGCATTGGTGATGTGCACATAACAACCAATGTCGGATGCGCACTTGTGTTGAAAGATGTTCGACACGTTCCGGATCTTAGATTGAATCTTATCTCAGGTGCAGCTCTAGATCATCAAGGTTATCATAATCAATTCAAAGAAGGTACGTGGAAGTTATCTAAAGGTTCCTTGACTGTTGCAAGAGGGCATATTTGTGGTACTCTTTATAAAACCCATGTAAAGTTGTGTCATCCAAGTCTCAATGCTGTTGAAAAAGAGACATCACCAAACTTGTGGCACCAAAGGTTAGGCCACTTGAGTGAGAAGGGACTGACAACTCTTGCAAAGAAGGAAGTCATTTCCATGGGCAAAGGTGTTGCCCTAGATCCATGCGAGCACTGTTTATTCGGGAAACAACACATAGTTTCCTTCAATTCTACCAGGAAGAACCATTCAGAGTTACTCAGTCTTGTCCACAGATGTATGTGGACCCATTGAAGATGAGTCACTTGGAGGAAGCAGATATTTTGTGACATTTATTGATGATGCGTCACGAAAGGTATGGGCTTACTGTCTAAAGAGTAAGGATCAAGTGTTTGATCGTTTCAAACTATTTCATGCCATGGTAGAAAGAGAAACAGGGAAGAAGTTGAAGTGTCTACGTTCAGACAATGATGGAGAGTACACTTCCCGAGAATTCTCATCATATTGCGCCGCATATGGAATCAAACATGAGAAGACGGTTCCACGAACCCCATAACACAATGGTGTAGCCGAAAGAATGAACAGAACCATTGTGGAGAAAGTTTGTTGCATGTTAAGTATGGCTAAACTATCTAAGCCATTCTGGGGTGAAGTTGTACTGACAGCTTGTTATCTTATAAACAGATCACCTTCTGTTCCTTTAAACTTTGAAGTGCCAGAGAAGAAATGGTCAGGAAGAGATGTTTCTTACTCTCACTTGAAAGTGTTCGGGTGCAAGGCATTTGCACATGTGTCCAAGGAGTTGAGACAGAAGCTTGATCTCAAGTCAAACCCATGCATTTTTATCGGCTATGGAGATGAAGAATTCGGATACCGGTTGTGGGATCCCGAAGTGAAGAAAGTTATATGAAGCAGAGATGTTGTATTTCATGAAAACGAGTTTCATGAGTGTGCTCTAGTAATCCACAAACAACATACTCCAGAAGACGAAGTCCCTGTATCATCAAACATTCCTCTCAACGACGAGGAGATGCATGATACTACTGAACAAGAGAGTGATGGTTCAGTAGGTGATGAGGATGCTCACAGTAATGATATTCCTCAGCAGGGGGAGCCTTCATCTGAAGACGAAGCTGAATGTACTCATGTTCGACGTTCTATGCGAGGTATACTTCCACAGAGAAAATACTCCACATCCGAATGGATACTTGTTGCCAGTGAGGGGGAGCCAGCAAGCATCGCAGGAACGAGAGAAATAAAGAAAAAGGTGGAGGGGGAGATTTGTAGGGATCTTCCACCCTCTTTCTTATTGAAAGACTCCAATTTGGTAAACCTACCACACCTACAAAACCTACCACACCTACAACACCTACCACACCTACCACACCTACCACCTTCCTAACACCTAGTTTTTGTGCTATAAATAGAGTGCTTCATGTTGTTCAATTGTATAATTTTTTAAAGTGAGAAAAGTGTGTGAAGAGTGAAATACACTTAGAATAGAAGTGTATTAGTGAAGATTGGTTTTTTGTAATAGTTGAGTGTGAGAGTTTGCTCCTCCTATTGTAATTCTGTTCTTGATGTTGAATAGAAGAATTTTCCAATCCCAACACTCCTACTAAGTTTTCTTTTTTATAAAATTATAATATCTTCTAATTTTCCCAACATGTTGAACTATTTAAAACAAGTATCCTCAAATGATAAATTGATAATATGTATTATATTATATATTATACGCTGAGTTAAAAATATAACATTAGTTATTATAGTTTAAACTCATGTTTGTTATGATTAATTTCCTTAAATGATTCTAACTGATTATGATAGACTTTGATCCTTATTAGTAATTTTCAAAGTGAATTGATATTATTATCTGTTATATTTTATACTTATGGTGAAAAATCCCTTAATAGCTTGGGAGTTTTTGACTTGTTAAGATCTTGTTTGTACACTTATGCATTTGCTATTTTGTTTTTTAATTAATTATATGAATATTATGTTGATAGAAATATATGAACATCATCAAAGAAACATATGAAAAATAACTTGATAGATCAGATGGGAAAGCTTTGGAGTCAAACGCCATTTCTATCATCTTATTTTTATAATTATATGATTATTTTCTCACCGTATCGGGATATATCGACATTTGTTATTGTAATTTGATATTTGCCTATTTTACTTTTTAACTCAAGCCACTTTTTCTTATCTTTCTTATTTTTCTTATCTAACCATATTTATATAAATACAGATGTACTGCACCAATCAGTTTCACATGCATATGCTGAGACAAATAAAATTAAAGACGACTTGGAATAATAATAACAATTAACAAGTGTCTTCGAGATGAAAAACAAAAGTTCAATTTACTTCTTTTTTTGTTTTTTCTTTCAATTTTTGGAAATGAGTTCGAATACAAACACAATTCGCAATCTTTCATGTCGCTTTGGATTAGATCGATGGATATTGTTATGATTCTTAAATTAGAGAAAGTCCATATGAAATATATAATTATTATGTGATATATTTATAGAGTTGCATATAAATTTGGTGAATAAATAACCCTAAATTATAAACAAGTAAACATTAAGGTATAAACGAGGAAAGATAAATACAAGAAAATATATATGAAGCTATAAAATATATATAAGGAAATATAAGAAAAAATTGAATAAACAAATATACCCCAAACTTCAACTTACTTATTATCATAGTTTATATTTAATTTACACAAAATTGTCTTTCATTACATAGACCAGGAGTATTTAACATGCTTATTAAGTTACATAAGATTTTTCCATTAATGTCTTTAAATTGAAGTTTTTGAATCTATTGAGCATATAACTTAGAAACTTTAAATATTAAGTCAGTAATAATCCCTAAAATTTCAACTATATATCGCTTTGGTCTTTCAAGATAAAATATTATGTTACTTTTTCTAAAGTTCAATTTTAGTTATACCTTCGTTCTTTTGACTATATTCTAGTGGATTTAGTCGGATTTAGGAGCATCCGATTTGAAATGATATTTTTTAAGGGTAAATGTGAGAGACACATGTTGTTGTTGCATACATGAGGTGTATATGTTGTCCGATCCGTCCAAGATACACATGAAAATTGTCAAAATGGTGAAATTGAAACAAATTCTAAACATAAGAGAAACAATAGAATATTGTTTAGTAGTTTGAGGACCAAAATTATATAAATATGAAATTTCAGGGACTATTATTGACCTTAGTAAAAATATTGGGTCAATTAAATAATTCCACCAAATGATCTAACAAATTTTCAATTAGAATAATTCTAGACGATCATTTTTTGAACCCATGAACTTAAATATTATTTTTAGTGTGGTCTATTCAGTCAATTTTTTTATCAATTTTGACAGAAATATTGGTCACATGCCATTTACAAGATAAATTTTCAAAAGTAATATGGTCAACTAAGATTTTGGAATGAAATTACTAATGAGGATATTACAAAATGTAGTTAAATAAGAAACAATTTCAAGTGAATTTGAAAATATGGATTTAATTGAGAATGACATGTATATGAAATTGTTAAAAAATTTTGATCAGGAATTAATTTTTATATTTGAAAACAGAAAATAACATGGCTTATATTTTACCAAAAAAAATTTAAAATAAAAATATCAATATTATTAGAAAAATAATTATTTGAAATAAGGCAAAGCTTTGTTTTGAGATGTAGAACTAGCAATTGCAAATTGAAATGCAACAATAACAATTTTCAAGTTAAGAAAAAAATATTATCCGCACTATGTTTTAAATATTTTGCTCCTTTATACGCATGAGCTTATACATAGGTACGTACTATATTTGTGTTTAACTACTTCTTTATTTTAACAATAAAATTTTAATATTAAATAAGAAAAATGCATATTCGATATTACCAAATCAAATTAAAAAAAACTGTACATATGTCAACCTATTGTATGAATTTAAGGTTCGAAATTGGACTTCTATCAAATATTTTTGAAGAATAACATGTGTTATGGTGAGTTTAGAAAATGAAGAAAATCAATAAATAAACAATAAGAAACAAAAATATACCAAATAAACATACTATTATAAGTACCACTTTCTCTAGGAAACAAGAAATTAATAATGGGTATTATAAAATTTGTATGTATGAAAATTTTATAATACCCATACTATTATGTATACATACTATTATAAACATACTATAAACATACTATTATGTAAATTACATACAAATTTTATGTAAAGAGTAATGCTATATACCACCGTTTTCATATCACCGATTTTTCACCTCCTCTTGATTTAGAAAGTGTGAATATATTGAATTCAATTGAATTAATTAAATCCAAATGATTATTTACTAATAATAGAAAGAGTGAAAAATCGGTGGTATGAAAACGGTGGTATATATCATTACTCTTATGTAAATTTATTGAGAATAGACATTTATGTATGTATCATTATTTATTGAGAATAGACATTTATGTATGTTTATTTATGTAAATTATAAGTATGTTTATTGAGAATACTATGTTTATGTAATTTCTCAATGTAATTTGTATGTATGAAAATTTGAATAGTATGTATGAAACTTTGATAATACGTATACTATTATTATTTACATATGAATGATGGATCTTGAATTTCTTTCAAAATGTATTTAGTTTCATAAATGTTTAGATTTTAATTTTTAATGACTCAGTTTTTTAAATATTGACGAAAAGTTTAATGTCAATTAATAATTATAGTTTATTGATTAAGAATTCTTTAGTTAAATCGTCATTTAAGATTTTGATGCATCAAAATGAATAGTATATTATGTAATTAACTTTAGTATGAATTATATAATTAAATCATATAATTCACGTGCAACACACGTGTTATTTACTAGTATTATAAAAACACAAAATATATATATTACTTTTCTTGTTATTTAATATCCCTTATGCTGTCCTTAATTAAGGAGCAGAGTTACAGTAACCTTTCATAATTTTTGATTTGTGATAACAAATTAAAGCCTAACAAGTTAAAACTCAAAAAGTCAAGTCTTGGCCTATTTATTGAAATGTTTTTTTATTCTTTGTTGCTTTACGAAATATGTCATCAATGACGAAATTGTGAAGATGACGACTAATGCATTTGTCTTCAACCTGACTTACATAAACTAGTTCTGTGCGTTGTGCCATAGGCCTGGATCATTATCTTGATTATTTTAATTTTGATCTTGTAACTTGTATCAAATATATGAAAATTATGTACGATATTTATGAAGAAATAAAATAAAGTTTTGAGGCAAGAGTTACCTCTAATAATGCCCCGCATTTCATGATTATGGAATATGAAGATTATCTTTCAATATGAAAATAATATTCATTACAAATTTTTTAGCAATATGGAAATACTCTTATAATATTGTGTAAATGATCAATTTAGCATTTATATATAAGACTATTCTAAAAATATTATGATAATATTTAATAATTAAAAGATTTCTAAAATAAAACACTACACTGAATTAGTATTTTAGAGAAGAAGAAAGAAAATATATATATTGATGTGTTATAATTTTAAAAATAGAAAGGTCTATTAACTCTATTTGGTCGCCTATATTCATAACAATCTATCGATACCATTTACATTCCATTTACAGACCATGTTTAAAGTGATGACCCATTTTATTAATTAATTTCTCATTCATTTAAAATTAAATTTGAGTAATTAAATATTTTAAATTAATCTACTAGAGATGTAGATTAATTTAAGCCAAAGAAATCCCACTTTCGATACATTAAATTCACCATATTCATTAATTGATGATCATATATATATGTTAGATAATATCTAGATTAGTTTAGATTATATCGTATCGTATCGTATCTTTTATCATAATCTTGTAGTTATTTAGTTTTATCTATTTCCATGTTTATAGCTAGGTTATGATTTCATTAGATTCTATTGTAACTCTATTTATACCCTTCAATTATCAATAATATAATTTACGGGGTTTCATATTATTTAACATGGTATCAGAGCCATGGCTTCTAGTCTTGGCCTCTCGATCTTTTGCTTCCGCTATTTTTAAGTCGCCGACCCCTTCTGGCGCACCTTATTTTAGTTTAGTTTTATTTTTATGTTATCATCGCTCACCCTTGACAAATAAGAAGTTTGAGTTATTGTTGCCGCACTATCTAGGTGCCCCCAGTTTTTAGGTTTTTTTTTTTTATGTTACAAGCACTCGCCTTTGAAAATAAGGAGTTTGAGCCCTTACCGCTGCCTGCCCTCATCATAAGAGGACTTAGTGCTCGTTTGGTTGGATAATATTACGCTTGATAGTTAAGAGAAAAATTGAGAGATTCATTGGTAAAAACTTGTTTGGTTAGGATTATAAATGAGAGTGATATCCTACATTATATATATTCAAGTTATTTGGTTGCCATTATATATAAGGATTGATACTATGGAAAAGTCTAAAATACCCTATTGTTGATGTTAATTATTAAAATCATATATATAAATTATATTTAAAAATATGAAATATATTTTATAAATCAAATAAAAATATTTTAAATATATTAAAAAATAATATGATTATATAAAATATATTTATGTTACTTATGTTGAATTATAAAAAGTATTTATATAAAATTATACTTAAACATATGGAATATATTTTATAATCAAATAAAAATATTTTGAGTATCTTAAAAAATAACATGATTATATAAAATATATTTATTTTACATATGTTGAATTATAAAAATCATTTATATAAAATTATACTTAAATATATGAAATATATTTTATAATCAAATAAAAATATTTTAAGTATCTTGATAAGATAACATGATTTTATAAAATATATTTACTTTTCTGATCCTATTGTTGAAGTTGAATTATCAAAATCATATATATAAAATTATACTTAAAAATATGAAATATATTTTATACATCAAATAAAAATATTTTGAGTATCTTAATAAAATAATATGATTATATAAAATATATTTACTTTACTTATTTGAATATATGAGTAAAAATAATTTAAACCAAATAGACAACACAATACGTTAATTTTATTAAGAATTAGGTATTCAAAATAAAATTACTTGTACAAATATAACATTTATAAGAACTACAAAGAAAAATATTTTAACAGAAGTGTACTAACAATTTAACAAATTATCCAATACTTCTTGATTTAAGCGATATGGTAGGGTTAAGTGGAGGAAAATCGGAGTTAGGGTTTTCTTTCATGTTAGGGTTTTCTTTTTAATATTTTCTTAGTTACCTTTAATTTGTAATCGCTATATAAACCTTCTGTATTCAATTATAGAGGGATTTATACCTTAACATATTTGAATACTATATTTATTATTTTGTTAATTAAGTTACATTTAATTATTGGTACCCCGTTCATTTAATTTATTTATAGATCTGCTATACGCATTTTACCAATGATGTGCTACATTTGTTCTCTTTAAAAATAACATGCAACATCTGCTAAGACAAGCGTTTATGATTATTTTGGATTTTGGAACTCAATAAAATAATTGTTAATTATTTATGTATTTGTCACACTTCCCAATTGACATTTGTTCATGATAAAGATGCTCGAATTACAGATCCATTGTACAAATTAATAAAATAAAAATTATGCATCTGAAGAAATAAATAAAAAGACTATTCTGGATCTGGATTTGTCCAAAAAAGGACTGAAAATCCATATTTCCTAAGCATATGCATGCACTGGAAGCCAATAATTATTTTAATTGTTGAAAGCTTACATATTTTATTATAATTATTATTCTTTCTTTATTTTTTTAATGTGTATCTTGGAAATGAGTTCAAATAGAAACAAGAATTCGCCACTCTTTTATTGAAATCTGATTATGGCATCAGATTTAATTTAGCCATTGATCAAATATATGTGAGTGATCAGTAAAATATACCTGATTTTGTTTTGATATGATCAGTAAAAACTCTAGTGGCATAAGCAAGAAATTTTTGTGTATACATAAAATGTTTTTGGGACGTGAGAATACCTTTAGGTTCCGTTTGTTTGACAGGAAATGTAATCTAAAATGAGAATTAGATTTCTGGTAATTTGATTACTAGAAATCCGATTCCTTAAATAGTGTTTGGTGATTTACATAAAATTGGGGAAGTAAATAGATGCCATTCATTTTTTATGTTTGGTTCAAACGGTTATGATAAATAGCTGAGCCCAAAATTAAAATTTTCGACTTAAATACCCTTCTTTTTATTTTTGATTTTTTAACCATATTTGATATCATATATTTTTTAATGTGTGTATAAACACACACACACATATATATTAATTTGGTTAAATAATCAAAAATAAAAAAGATATTAATCCGATTCAATTGCATTATCCTCTTTTAAGAAAATATTAATTTTAATTGAACATGCTTACTTTTTGACTTACATATTGTTTGATTTTTAAAAGAAAATATACATAAATGTATTTTTCATATAACAATTTATTGAGAAATATTTTAAAATACAAACACATTATTCTTAACAAATAAAAAAATTAATCATATATTGTCAACAATCATTTCAAATGAACTATCACTAAAACCATATAAATGATATTTTAATTTCATTCAATAAATAATTATCAAATAAAATATAAATCACGATCGATTTTGATAATAAAAATATTCAAATAAATTAAAAATAAGAAACAATTTCTCCATAAATAATATAAATGCAACTTAAATAAATTTAAATTAAATGCATAGAGAATTAACTATTTTTTTTGATTTTGTAATGTATTTGATTGAGGGATAGTAAGGGTAAAATATTGCATTTATGATTACCTTGATATGATAATCACATTACCTCAATAAATAAAGGAATTGTGATTCCTGTTTTTGGGAGGAAGATTCCCACATTTTAGGAATTTGATAGCATTCCATAATATCACAAAAAATTACCAAACAATACTATTTGATTTTTGGGAATCATATACCCTATTTAGATTCTATTCCCTTAACAAACAAACGAAGCCTTAGAGATTAATTTTAAATTTTTCGGTACGATATATATAGGAAAAAAAAAAAAGGAAAAAAAAAAAGTAAGAGTCCATATGATCTTTATTTTGAGCAGTGTGTTGTAAAGAATTGGCTATAGAGGTCCTCAGAGAGGCCATTCTCAATTTGATTATATATTTATGATTATTGAAAAAAATAATTCAAATGATTGAATTCTAAGGTGACTAAATTCACAAGCTCTTATATGTATATAATAATAATAATATTATATTATCGAGGACAACGCATTGGCCAAGGAAAATCTTTTATAATGATACGCCCAATGTCAGTGTTTTTTGAATAATGCCATGATTTTTTTACTCACTTGTGTTTCATTTGTCTTTTTACATGTTTCTCTCCAATCAATTCCAAGTGAATTGAAAATCATAAATAATTGTCAGGACTTTGATTAATTTGTCTGACATATTATTTCATATATACAATAGATGTGATATTTATATTCGATTTTGACAATAGTTTGTAAATCAAATACCACATAAACTTGCATTATAATTTATGTCTTGGTCGGATTTTGTTCAATATGCCGACTATTCTTCTAATCACGATTTGTTATTTTATTTGACCAAGAAGAGATGTGACGCCCCAAGTCCCGAGACCATGACAATCGCCGCAAATTCATGAAATAATCTCAATGACCTGCAAGTCTCACATAATGATAACATTGGTATAGATCATCTATACCTAAACGATACAAATTTCCTATTATAGAAAAGAAATAACTCCATTAAAGAATTCGAGTCTTAACCGTCATACCAGCCAATAAAACCAGCTAATATGCCGTGAATTTGGAGCATGTACGTGCTCCATTGGAACTGTCCTGAGAAGTACATCGCTTCATTGTTAAATATGAGAAGTCTATTTTGATAACGGTATCTTTACAATAGAAGATACATTTAAATTCGAACTCAAAACATTTTGTTGGATTTAATATCGAATATTCAACGCCTAATTTAGAAAATTAAACTATCAAAAGAACATATAAACTTTTAATATTTAGTAATAAAGATAAACCATAAAACCCCCTTGGACATAGATATTATTTACAAATTACAATACATATATATATATTTATTGAGGTTATCATATTGAAAATCCATAAGAATGACATGATATATATATATTGTTGTCAAATTAATTTTTTACTTAATTGCGTAGACTACCCTTTCGTTTTCCTTTTGGGACAACCAACCCTAACAAGTTAAAAACCCTAACAAGTTAGAAACCCTGTGAAGACAAAAGAAAGTTTATATATTAACCAAAAGTCGACTTTTGGCCTATTCTTGTCATGTTTTTTTTGTTGTGATTTCCTTTCCACCTCTTCAGGTAAGCTTACCATTGGTTCCCCCAACCATTTGAAGAGGCGTCGTAAATTGATAGAATCCATGCAAACAAATTATTTTTCAAAGTTTGTTTAATTTAATTTCTACAAATTATAGTTGCGATTAGTTTGTTTGGTAAATTAATCAAGTATAAATACATTTTATTTGAGTCAAATATCAGTAGAACTCATGTATTTTGATAAATATATATATATATATATAACTATTTTTATTTTAGCTAATTGAGTTTAACTTGAATCCAATTCCTCTTTTTATCAAACTGCAAACATCTTCAAATAAGTTGACTTTATTTGTATGCTTAATGAATGTAGATCGAACGAGCTTGTAGCATAAATCTTGATTCTTGTATATGATAATTTGATTTTTTTTCATCCCTACGTGCGCATGTTTAATTATAGGATTTCTTTTAATTACTTGCCAAAAGCTGAGGGACTTTTACTACATTATGGGTAGATTTGGAAGTTGAGAATATATATTGAAACTTATAGGAAAAATTACTGAAACCCCCTTTAAATAAGCTTTAATTATATGAAAAAGTCCACAGAAATATATTTCAATCTCATAAATTTATTTTAAAAACTTTTCATTTGAAAGAAATACAAAAATTAGCATTAACTATTTTTTGGACTAAATTATGCTTTGATTCTCAAGTTAAGAAATGATCAATTTATTTTCTAATTAAACTTTTGTCATTATATGCAAAGTTTATATTTTGAATAATATATTTAATTTATTTTGTATGTTTGAAAAGAATAAAAATCGAAAAATCGAAAAATAAAATCATAGTCAATATCAATTATTAATATTAAAGGTTAAGAAAAATTAAATAAATAAATTTCTTAATCTTAATGTTGGGGTTTTATGAATGAGAGTTCATAGATTGGATTTTTTGAATTGAAAAATAATATCATGATTAATTTGGATGTAAAAGTTTTATAGGATTATTTAGTAATTTTCCTAAATAATATTAGGGAAATTTTTATTTTTCATGTGAAAAATGTCATGAGATTGAGCTTGGCTAGACTCAAAATTAGTTGTTCCAACGAAAACAAAAAGCAAAGAGAAGCGTGGAGTAGGATTATAGAATTAAAGTAAAATATAAATTAAACTTTAAGAACATAAGCATACCATTTCATATTTTTAAAGGGCAAAGTGATATAAAATTAAAAATTTAAAGACTATTAATTACATTAACCCTACATAAAATCACTGAAATATGGTATTTATTCTTGCTAAACTTTTTATCCTTAAACTTAAACTTAAGGAAAAGAAAAACATCACTTAATACATAATATCAAGGGATAATTGTCCTTAATAGACTACCAAATTTGTCCCATTTCCATTCTTAAAATAATATTTATCATGCTGATGTCGCTGAAATTATATTTTTATCTGACTTTAGTCCTTTTTGGTTATTTTGACCGGAACATCAATTTTCAGTTCAATTTAATCCCTAAGATATTAGGTTTGTATCACACTGAAAAATGAATAAAATATATTTTTGATAATTTTCTTGAATATAAAAATATAACTAGTGTGTGCCCCGTGCTACGCACGATATGTTATTTGGGTATGGTATTTTAGTTCATATTACTGTATGAACTAATAATATATCTCCAAAACACACAATATGAACTAATAATATATCTCCAAAACACACAATATGAACTATAAGAATAATTAGTTCATTCGATGAAAAGTGCATAGAACAGGTTATGATTGTAGGAGTTATAAAAATAATGTGTACCTAGATTATGAAGATGTTTTTAGGTGAATTATCCAAACCTTGAACAAACAAAACAATAGAAATTGAATAAAAGAATTAATGGATCAGTTTAATTACGTAAATATTAATTATACTAATTATAATAATAATATTATGCATGCCTTGCTTTATAAAGATGATTGAGACGAATGGTCTAACAGTTCAATACTGAAACGAATGAAAACATGGAGAAGTTGATTAGTGCTAGTTTTTTCTCAAATTATAATATGATTAAGACTAAAAAAACATATTTGATAATTATGTAGATGTTCTCGGGTGTATTATCAGAGCTTTGAACAAATAAAACAATAGAAATTGAGTATAAAAATTAATGGATCAGTGCATTTACATTATATGGTAAATAGTAATTATAATATTTTATAATAATATTGAGCATACCTTGTTTCAAGGGATCAGGTGGAATACTGAAACGAATGAAAACATGGAATACTGAAACTTGTTTTATAAAATTAGATGCATATACATAAATGATGAAACAGTAGTAATGTAATACATAATAAGATAGGAAATAATAGATAGTAATAAAAATGCATACCTCCAAAACGTGAATGGCTAAGTGGTGTCTCGTTCGTCTAATCCTTATTATTTAATTAATATTATTATTTAAATTATGAATCTAATTGATAGTTAATAATTATCTATGGAAATAATCATAATAAAAGGGACTCTTATTTTTCATTGAAATGGAAATAATAATCATAATAAAGAAAATATATTATATATGGATTCTTATTCAAATGTTAATTGTTTCCAAAAATATTTTTTTCCTTAAATAATGAATTTAATTAATTTCGGTAATTTAAATATTAATTATTTCCAAAAATATAATAATCATAATAAAGGAAATGTCATTATATGTATTCTTATTTAAATGTTAATTATTTTCGAAAATATTATTTTTCTTGACTGATGAATTTAATTAATTCCAAGAATTTAAATATTAATTATTTGCGAAAATATAATAATCATAATAAAGGAAATGTTATTATACATGAATTCTTATTTAAATGTTAATTATTTCCGAAAATATTGTATTCCTTGAATAATAAATTTAATTAGTTTTGGGAATTTAAATATTAATTATTTCCGAAAATATTGTGTTTTCCTTGAATAAAGATTTTAATTAGTTCCGAAATCTTATTTTTTTCCTTCAATAATGAATCTAATTGATAGTTAATAGGTAATAATTATCTATGGTAATAATCATAAAAAAAGGAAATGTATTATACATGGAAATAATCATAATAATAGGTAAGTAATGGATTGACCAAATCTTAAAATTTGATTGACGGTTTCCATAAATTAATAGCATCATCATAAATTAACCAACAATAAATTGATCATAATAAAGAAAATGTATTAGTTACTGATACATATTAAATGGAAACTGCTATCTATTATGGATTCTTATTTAAATGTTAATTATTTCCAAAAATATTTTTTTCCTTAAATAATCAATTTAATTAATTCTGGAAATTTAAATGTTAATTATTTCCGAAATTATAATAATCATAATAAAGGAAATGTTATTATACATGAATTCTTATTTTAAATGTTAATTATTTTCGAAAATATTGTATTCATTGAATAATAAATTTAATTAGTTTTGGGAATTTAAATATTAATTATTTTCGAAAATATTGTGTTTTCCTTGAATAAGGATTTTAATTAGTTCCGAAATCTTTTTTGTTTTCCTTGAATAATGAATCTAATTGATAGTTAATAGGTAATAATTATCTATGGTAGTAATCATAAAAAAGGAAATGTATTATACATGGAAATAATCATAATAATAGGTAAGTAATGGATTGATCAAATCTTAAAATTTGATTGACGATTTCTATAAATTAATAGCATCAGCATAAATTAATCAACAATAAATTAATAGAATTAAAATAATTCAAAATTATCATAAAAAAGAATTGAGTTGAAATGGTCAAAAACTGTGCTATAATATAGTAGAAGATATGTAATTAATTCAAAATAGGGCATGTAATTAATCCCAATAGATATGGAAATCTTTTGTTGCTGATTTATCGAAGGTGAGAGAAAAAGTGTATATAGAGTTCTGATATGGTGTATCTATATAATATATATTATTATTTTTTTAGGTAAGTTGAGATAATGGGAAAAACGAATTATTAATTAAAAAAAATTCAAAATTATGAGAAAATTCTATTTGGTGAATAGTAACCATAACCTTGTTTTAATATAGAGGAAGATTGACCTTGTTTAATTATTAATTAACAAATATAAATTAATATATATAGTTGTATGTAATGTCTAAAATCTAAATAGAAGACTAAAACGTTAACATATATTAATAATTAATTTCTAAGTTAAAGAAAAATAATAACTACCTTATTAAATATTATTTTAAATAATGTATTTCTCATAAAATACAACATTGGAAATCATTCAAGTAAGTGAACATTGAAGATGACAAAATTGAACTCAATTATATCACATAAATAGTTTAGATTATATTTATTTTAATAAATATAGTTACTAATCGTCAACTACAAATATCCTAAATTTAAAATTCAAGATAAAGTAAATATCAATATAATTTAGAATCAAATACAAAAACTAGCTTTTCTATATATCTCTCTTATTAATGATAGTTATCAATTGTTTTATTTCTTAATATATATTCATCTTATTTAGTCTATCAAATTATTTCTTAAACTAAAATTTGATTTTATACTCATATAAATATTTTTCTTGTATATTATTAATAAAAGGTGAAATAATAGTTCAATGAGCATACACTAACAGTTAACGTTCAAATTAAATGTGAAATAAATTAATTATTTCTAACTATGAAATAAAAAATGATTATAATCATTCCAAACAATTAATATAAATAAAATTACTTTATTAGTGATACAAATTTAATACTCTAGAGATTAAAGGCAACTGAAAATAAAATATAGCTGTCCGGTAGAATATAACCGAAAATGACTAAAATGAGACGGCATTATAATTTTAGAACCGTATCGTAACAAAATTTACTTTTATACCTAAATGAAATAAATATGACACTGGAAAAACTATTAAATACATTACTCGTAACATTAACTATAATATTGATATAAGCTATTTTTCTTCTAGTAGATATTTGGTTTAGAAACTAAAAACTAATAGTGATAAGACTAATTAGTGCCATTTAGTTCAATTTACTTTCCCCGTCCCAATATGTTAAGTTCTTATGATGCGATAGGGTAATATTCAATGTCTACTAAAGTATCCATTTTAGCTAGCTAAAAGAAAGAAAAGGAAAATATTGACTACCCATAAATTTCTAAAATTAGAAATATATGTAAGTTTCAATTGTTAAATTACATCAAGATTGAAGTTATGTGTGAAAGATTTATTGATCTAGCTAGTTATTAGGATGGTTCATTTTGATCATTTACTATAGCAATTGATTTAATACATTTTGGCTATATATGAGATAGCATATTCAAATATTATACACATGTGACTATTTTTAATTGCTTGCACTGAGATAGAGTAACCAATTAATTTTATGAAAAATGTAAGTATATACTCTTTCTTACCATATTGGATTTCTTACTTTGAACTTAAGCAAAAAAAAAATTTTTGAGTATCAAAAGGAACCAAGAAAAGTGCATTAATTGTTGTGATATTTTGTTTATATTTGTGAGTTAAAATTTTAAAATATATTTTAAAAATGTACCATGCATATTCTTGTGAGAATTATATGATGTGTTTAGTGTTTGTTTATATTTTTAAAATGTATTAAAATTGTAAAATTTATCAAATCAATGATAATTTGTTATGTGTGATTTGTTAAATAATTAGCAAAAAAGAGAAAAAGAAATATTAGTGGAGTAAATGATTATAAACTGATAAGCACGTGAAATGATGAATGTAATGCTTAATAGATAGTTGTATAGAATATTGAAAAACTAGAGTTGAAAATGTGATTTTGAATGAAAATTAATTGTATTATGATTTTTTTTTTAATTTTGTCATTGTATTATACATATAAATTACATTTGCATGTTTCATGTATAAGATAATAAATGTGTATATTTTTTACTCATATATATATGAGTCCGAGTTCAACTTCAACATGGAACCAGATTTTCTATTCCAAATTCCTGTTCCATCTTTTATTCCATATATTAGATATTTGACACGTGTTAAAATCTTTTTCATATCTTTATGTTTGGTTTTTTGAGTTCAATTTAAAGGCTAATATTCTATTTAAACTCAAACTTAATTTGGAATTATGAAAAATTTATTTAAAAATTGTTAATAAGCCAAATTTGCGAGCTTAACAAGTTTGGACTAATTAGTTTCCCTGCCGACAACATTTAATTTTCTATTTTCCTTTCATAAAGATTTTTCTAATATCTATGCTATTGTATAAAAGAAGACCTAAATTGAGGGATAAATCTAGAAAACAATCATTATTATGATTAAATTGGAGTTTGATATTGATCTCCACATCAATAAAATTGCTTTAGAAACAAGCCAAAAGTTTATATATTTAGTTATAATATCTAATTATCTTTATGTTTTCCACTTTTCTGGGTTTTGCCGACAACCACGATCTTCCGGTAGACGGCCAATATTTTAGTTTTTAATTATGAACATTAATAGTACAAAGCGTTCCCTTTTTTATCTATCTTTTTTAACAAAAAAGTTATCTTTTTTTTAAGGGTATAAAATTGCTACATTGTTCTTTGTAATTTACTTTAGGGGGAAAATAGAAATTAGAAAATAGATGGAGTAACTAACTGCATGTTGTAATACATGCTGCATTTTAACAATTAAAAAAAATACTTTTGCAGAAAAATAGAGAATAGAAAAAAGATGGGGTTATGCATGTTGTGATACATTAAATAATAAAAGTTTAAATTTACTTTAATATCTACTAGTGATAGTGATAAAATAGTTATAAGCATTAACTATTTGCTAATGAAAATGAAAGGGACAATTGCTCTTTGGTCTCATACTTTATGCAATTGCTTCTGGTTAAAACTATTTGATGCCTTATGAAATTTACAATACTTAAAAATAGAAATAATTACGAAAAATCGATATTAATTCAAAAAATTAAAATCAAAACCAATTTTTTTTAAAGTTACAAAATATTTCAGAAAATTTAGAAAGATAAAAATGAAAATAGCAATTTTGGGTCTTGTGT
This sequence comes from Verbascum thapsus, assembly GCA_963669365.1. NCBI lineage: Eukaryota > Viridiplantae > Streptophyta > Magnoliopsida > Lamiales > Scrophulariaceae > Verbascum > Verbascum thapsus. The sequence continues at coordinate 4,697,898 of OY770108.1, forward strand.
TCCATTTTAAAGAATCTTTTCTTCTGGATAAGCTAGGGTTTTCGTTGGAGTTTAACCTACAGATTCAATGATAATATGAACATCACTTGTTGAGTTGACCTAGAATAATTACATGAAACCTAAACCTCCATAGCTAATAAATATACAATGGAGAGAGCTATTAATTGCAGAAATGTTTGACAGAAAATTAATAGAGTTAGATATACAGAAAACGATACCAAGTTGTAGAGGAATTGATGGTGGCCAGAAGTTCTGTGCGTTTAAAGAATCATTTTCTGCATGCTTTTGTGAGTTATATTTTTTTTATATTGGATTTTACAATTTGTTTTTTCTGATTTTTATTCTAACTTTTTGAACTATATTTTGATTTTCCTAATTATTTCAATTCATAAGTATAGTAAGTTTCATAAAGACCCTAAATCGTTTGCAAAACTTCAAAATGACCCAACTTAACAGTCAGGTAACTTGCACGTACGTGTTCGTTTTTGTAAAAAAAAAAAATTAACAATACAGATTGAGCATATATATATATTTTTGCATCATGTTAGGATTATATTTGTCGAGACCGAAAATCATGAAAATCAAAATTGAAAATCACATATAAAGCTAAAGATTTAGGTTTTCTCAAAAATGAAATAAGCAATTAAATGTGAGAGAGATAGATAAACGATAAGAGATATCCGGTCAATTTATTTCTCCATCATCTTATCCATTTGATTATTGATGCCAAAGATTATCTCTAGCCAACTAAGAGACCCTATGTTAATATATGACTCTCTTTCTATTTTCTTATGTGTAATTTATCAACATTAAGTCAATCAATAAATTTTAACTCCTAAAATGCATTTAAAAGTTAGTCTTTCGATTAATTAAAGGAAACTTAAATAACTAGACCAAAGTTTGGGTTAAAAGTTAAATCAACTAATATGAATTAAACCTGATGACATTTATTTTTCTATAAAGACTTAATATCATACGATCATCAAATTAATCTCTAGTTGCTATTAAGTAAGGTCATCATTAATAGCAAATAATTAACTTCAATTAAAAATAGATAAATGAAATACAAGAATGAATGTATATTTAAGTCGTCAAGTATTTAATCAAACACATAAAACTAGCCTTTTAGTGTTGACTCTATCTTTTTCAAATAACTTCAAATTTATAGTGAATGAATCTCTTGCAAAGGGCTATTTCCCAATACAAAACAAATATTTTAAGCATGTAGAAAAAATAATTACCAAAATAAATCTGAATTTGCATGTGAAATACTTAAACATGAGTTGACAATGGTTGGTTCCACTTTGTGACACAAAGTTAAACACATGCATCTTCCATTTTCTTGATATTAAAAACCATAATTATTGTCTTTAAGAAATGAAAGTTGAAAATAATGAAAAGTTCCAAAAATTATATAGTTTTTTTGGGACCCTTCAGTACTTTACCTGAAATAACGGTCAAATTAGGGCATAATAGTTGCATAAATATCCTTTAATATAATCTCATAAATTGAAAACATGAGACATCATTTTACTCTGATCCATTTATTCTCAAGGAAAATTAAATTTTTTTATGAACCCTAAAATTGGTCTTTCTTGGTCATTGAAAAAACCAATATAATCTTCTATTCTAAAATCATGTTTTAAATTATTGGATAAATAATGCGTAAAAACTCAAGAGATTGCACGGACTAAAAATTACTACAAAATGGACCCATATTTACAAATTAGGATGACAAGAGTATAAATGCCGATTATTAATTTCTTTATTTTAGAAAACAAAAAAAAAAATAGTAGTTTAAAATAATACATATTAATTAAAATTAAATTATAAAAAATAACTTAACCATGTTAATACCACGTGAAGTGCACATGCATTCGAATGATGATAAATATACATGTTTATGTGTCCTCCCAAGCACATGCCTATGTATGGTATGTGTCTAGGCATACCAAAATGTGACATCGGTTTCCTTTGTTCTTATTACATTGTTGTGACCATTTACTACCACACAAATAAGCGAAACAAACAAAAAGTAACATAGTGCTCAAATTTAATACAAAGAAAAAGATTTGTTTGGTATTTTGTAATTGTATATATATGTGGAGATAACTAGAAAAAGAAATTGATAGTGGCATTAATTTGTACCAATATTTCCAATGGATATTGATGAATTTGGATGTATTTTTATATGCTTGAATTAATAAAGTCCATGATGATTATAAGTGAGACCCACTTGACAAAAACCCACAAATTATACCTAAATAAATGACCATATAATACAAAAATATGAACTTAGCTAGCTTGAGCATTCATTTTTGTGTCCAAAGGACAACAATGCCCTTACTCTTATTTGTTCTTGAAAAATGTCATACTTTTGAAGTCATAAAGCTTGGCCATGATTGGAGCTAGCTAAAAAATGCTAGAGATTAATTGATCAAGTATTCCCTCCGTTTCATAAATGATGTTTAATATATAGACTATTATTGTGTATCTCAAAATAATTAATCCATAAATTAAAAAGAGGGTTTTTGCTTGTTTCTATACTATTTTTTTTTTTTAGTTTTTAAGGTCAAATTAATATTATAAATAATTGAGTACAAGAGATACTCTAATTCCTTACAAGTTTCACTTATTTAAAATTAGATAGGAAGCATACAATCGGATTAGTATACCAATTATGAATTGAGTAAACAAAACATGAAAGAAAAAGTAAGATAAAATCTATTTCCATGTTCGAAATTTGATTCCCTCGATGACCTTTTTCGTTTCCAGCGTGATCCCTTAATATAACTTTATTGCAAAATTAAATACAATTGTTTTAAAGTTTGAAAAAAATTTATAAACCAAAAATCAATAATAAAAAAAAAATTAAATTAAAATCGTGTCTCACAATTTGCAATTTTTTTTTCTCTTTCCATAATATTAAATTTAAAAATTCAAAGTTATTTCCAATTTTCCATAATTCAAAATGTCATAGGGCCCATAACCTGAAATGTATATTTTTAAAGTCATTTCCATCGTTCAAAGTTTTCTTTTAGCTCTTTTTATTATATAAATGATAAATGAAGTATAATTTGGTAAGAAATAATTTCCATAATGTAACATATTAACTACATATCCATGACCAATTTATTCTTTTAAATGTAAAGTTTAGATATTTTAACAATAGTAATTTTATCATTTTTGATAAAAGAAGAGTAGTAGTAAATCTACACTATCATAATATAACATGATATTATATATGACGAACTCCAAGTGAATCCAAAGCGATTAATCGCAATTATCATAATCATTTGAAGTCGAGTGGGAAAAACAAATAATCGAAAAATAAATCAAATTAGAATTCTTCCAAATTGCCCCTTATCTTCATAGGCTAAACATTCAAAGTCTAAACAAGGTTGTGAGTCTCATACCCACACCCTAGATTCAAGTGAAGTTAATTTCATAAGTTTGAAAGGGCAAGGACATATCGGTCTTTTCACATAGGTATTGTCTGTAAGTGAAGGAGGGATTAGGACCAAGTGATGGAGATGTTTTTCTACTTGATGACAAGACAAGGGCACATGGAGAAGGATAGGGCCCCTAACCTTACTTACATGTAAACCCTTTCTTTTGTGAGCTATTTCCTCATCTATGTAGAGGACAATATGGTCCTTTCACTTTTGTATTTTTTCTTGTCCAATATATATATATATATATATAAACTTCTTTTGTTTTTTTTGTCATCTTGTATCAACGATTGCTTACTCCCAACCCACCGGTCCACCCCATTAAGAATCACTTCGACAATTCTATAACAGATCAGGTTAAATCAAGTTGTTCTGTTGTATATTTATTGAATGTGGTACATATAGATATTTTACAAAAACCTTTCATATACAATGGTATATAACAGATCGATTCCAATGAACCTGACCCGATATAAAAAAATTCTGATTTTGTTTAAACTCGATTTGATCGAAACGTAACGACAACGGTAAGTGTGAATTAAGTTTGAATTGTTGAAAAATCAATCAAACTAATACCCTTTTTATACACACACACAAAAAACAATAATTTCATATAAAAATACATAAATTAAATATTAAGAAATCCTTAACCTAGTTAGCGAATCAGTTCAAATTCTTTGTTACACAATTGTGTAGCGCTTTTTATTACATGCATAAATGTAACAACAAATACAATAATATTGGTAACAATGTAAGAGAAAAAGTCATGATCTAAAGAAAAATTAAAAAAAAAAAAATCTCAAATATCATAAATACTTGTATATACGTACACTTGACAGAGATGCATACATAAAGGAAATATATATTATGCAATCATGTAACAATAGATTTATACCAAGTCATGGGTCAACATCCCCTCCATTTCTATATAAACACAATGGACACCCCCTCATTTCCCTTACACCACATTTTCCATCTACAAAACCTAGCCCTACTACTACTTCTATAACTAGTACGAGGACTTGAAAATAGAACAAAAAAATCACACACACATATATATATATATATATATATACACACTTTTTTAATTTCTTTCTATCTTTCTTTCTTCTATAATCAATACAAAAATCATGCCTTCATCAAGATTACTCTCTGATGCCTTTATATCACAACCACTCAATCTTCACCAAAAACTTTTGGACCTAAACTCTATCAAAGAACTACCCGATACCCATGCATGGTCCTCCGTTCGAGACGATCGAGCCCTTTGTGATACCGAAAACGTCCCTATAATCGACCTAAATGACGAAAATGCCATCGATCTCATCGGCCATGCATGCAAGACTTGGGGTGTGTTCCAAGTTGTGAACCATAATGTCTCGATGGATTTGCTCGATGAAATCGAGTTGGCCGGAAAAAGTCTATTCTCGTTGCCCATGCATAAGAAGCTCAAGGCGGCCCGCCAGCCAGATGGCGTCTCGGGATACGGGGTGGCTCGTATTTCGTGTTTTTTCCCCAAGCGTATGTGGTCCGAAGGGTTCACCATTGTCGGTTCGCCGGCCGAGCATGCGAGCCAGCTTTGGCCCCATGATTACCAAAAATTTTGGTATGTTATAATTTTTCAGTTTGGTATTTCATCTCGTATTTCAAATTATATACGAACGTTAAGCGTATAAAATGTTTTATAATTGTATCCTGAACATGGGTTCCATGCATTTGGGTACATTTATAATATGAAATAGAAGATCCAAAATACTCAATTTCATTTTCTTTTCTTTCTTTTTTCCCCTATATATCCTTTCTACATGCACGTATAAGTTGCCTAGTAATACGTACTTTAGGTTCCTGAATAATGGGATTATATTCTAACAAGAAGCAATAATAAGGAAGAAGAAGAAGAAATAAATAAAAAAAATAAAACTATCATATTTTGAGGTCGAAATCTAAAGAGATAACATTTAGGACAAAACACTATAGCCTTTTGTTTTTTTATTTGGTCAGTATCTATTGCTGTCGAGAATATTTTTCAATTTTCTTTCTTGAAAATTATTTATAATAATTCCTCCAATTCTTTTGTTTTCCAGTGACACAATAGAAGAATACCAAAAATCAATGAAAGAACTCGCCGATCGGCTGATGTGGCTCATGCTCGGCTCGTTGGGCATAACCAAAGACGACATAAAATGGGCCGCCCCGAATAAAGACCACAATGGTGGATGTGCAGCCCTCCAACTAAACTCCTACCCGGCTTGCCCGGATCCGGATCGGGCCATGGGTCTAGCGGCCCATACAGACTCCACGATCCTAACCATTCTCCACCAGAGCAACACGAGCGGGTTGCAAGTGCACCGAGAGGGAGGAAACGGGTGGGTCACGGTCCCGCCCCTACCCGGAGCCCTAGTGATCCACGTGGGAGACCTAATGCACATATTGTCAAACGGGTTGTACCCGAGTGTGCTCCACCGGGCCGTGGTGAACCGGACCCGGCACCGGTTGTCTGTAGCATACCTTTATGGACCACCATCAAGTGTCAAAATCAGCCCACTTCCAAAATTGGTAGACCATTTTAATCCCCCACTCTATAGGCCAATCACTTGGAGTGAATATCTAGGCACTAAGGCCAAATATTTCGACAAGGCACTCACGTCAGTACGGCTATCCTAGATATGGATTTGTGGATACCAATCATCATGATAGTGTACAAGTTGGCTAGAGAAAATAAATGACAATCATTAAAAAAAAATACATTTTTTTTTTTAAATTTTATTATTAGCATCGTGGCCTCATTTTATTTGTTTGGTGGTTTTTTATTTTCGAGATCTTGTTTGAAAAATTCTGACCTAAATTGAGTTTGACGGAACTAAATTTAATCATGTGGTAAATAATTACTTTATGACCAGTGAAAGATTCAATAATTGATCAAGTTCGAGTCAAGTATTATAATTGGAGAATTATTATTAAAAAGTGATGTATATATATGACCTTTTCGATCTTCATCGCTTGATTTTTGACAATATTGTTATGTTAAATAAATCTAAACGAATTAATTTAAATAATAGGTTTTGACTAAATTTAGGAATATAAGGAAAATTAGTACGTAACTGACAGATGATGATATATAACATTACTCATTCTTTTAGAAATCTAAGCGAAAACATCCCATGTCATAATGGACTCTTTGGTGTTGTCATAGCCAACTCAAATTAGAGTTTATCACTTGAATTTTTCTAACCCTAATTTGGACATGGTACAATTTAAACCCCTTGATATATTCGAATCGAAAGGTCCATATATAAGAAATGGAAAAATGCCTTAGAAAGAAAGAAAGAGTGGTGTTTGAAAGGGAATGGAAACAAAGAGTCTCTATTAGCAATTTTGTCTTTGTGCACTGAGAAAATAGGGAAAAATTCCGGATTTGAATAATTCCAAACAAACGAGACACAGAAGGACATTTTTAATTCCCCAAATATAAAGGAAAATCTTCCCTACAAAGAATAGGACACTGATGATAAAAATGGCTAAATCATTGGGTCATATATTGGAAAGATGAAGGGAGACAAAAATCACTCTTGATATAATATATATATATATATATATATATATATATATATATATATAATATGTAACACTTGCACACCATATCTAAAACAAGTCCAAAACCACATAAATACTTCAGAACAATTTGAGCAAGAGTTAAGAGAGTCCATGTTTTGTCTATTTTAATTTTTAACTCTCTCTCACAAAATAAATCGAGTTGAGCCACATAAATATTTTTCAAGTTTGTTTGAATTTTTATTGAGTTCGATTTTTTTTATTTGAGCTTGATTTTATTGTTGAATGAATTAAATTTTAATCAAGTCAAACCCAAATATTTTGATTTTTTCTTCATATTCTATCATTTTTCAGCTAATTAAGCCGACATCAAACTTTATTGAACTAAAAAAAAAATGCGTTCAAGCATGGTTAAATTAGTCAAGATATCAAGCAAGCTTTTAATGATCGATTTTGAATTTTTTACTGCGGAGATATTGTTTTTAGGCCTTTTATCTCTCTTGCACATACAAAAATCATAAATAAGACGAGTATTATTATGTGCCTGCGTGCACGAGCACGTACAAAATTGTACAATTAATTATAAATTTGAAATAATAATATATTTTTTAAAATATTAATGTTGACAAAAATTATTTGTGTGTAGCTTATCAATCAATACACATGTACCAGTATTGTTAACTATAACAATTCACACACAGTTTCATTTTAATGTTGTTTGTGAAAATCATGATAACAACAAAACTATTACCTAATATACAGTAATATTAGTTGGAATCTTAATTTTATCTTTAATGTCTTTTCAGTTTTCACTAATTATTTTCTTGTATTCAATCTCTCCTTTATAGAAGTGAACATTTGGGCATTATTGTAGAGACAGGATGACAGTCCTCAGCAGAAAAACATGTGCACTTTCATAACAAGTATAATAGTGTGTTTTACCATAACAATTGCTTTGGGTAATTTTTTATTTGACAACTTTTCAGTATATTTAATGTTGGATTAGAACTAATAGTCTCGATAAAATATAAATTAGATATTGAATAAGGGGCGGTGTTATATTGACAGTTGGTCTCGGTCCAACATAGAATTATCCAAACTTTTTCTTGTTAGATAGTTTATTCACATCTTTAATAGAGTTATAGTTATTTAGGTCTTCTTTATTTACTTTCTTTATTGTTCCTTTTGCTTTTACAACCTATGTAAACCCTTTTACTTTTATTAGATTGTTTGTTCACTTATCTTTATTAGAATTAATAAATGACACATGCGTTGCACATTAATTATATGCTCTTGTTAAAATAATTTATATATACGAACAATTTATAATTATAAAAATTTATATGTATTCAGAATTTTAAATATTAATCAACATGAAATATTGTATTAATCAAAGGAATAAGTTTGTAAAAAATTGAAGTGTAGATAATAATGTAATTTCTACATTTTACGTTTCAAACACTTCATTGTTTCTCTTCTTTAGTAATATGTGCACTTGCAATTTTCCCTTCAAAATTAGGATATATGTGGTTTTCTCGTCTTTTTTGTTTTCCTTTTGTCTTTTTTTTTCTAGCTTTTCAATTTAATAAAACTATAGTAGCACTTTTTCTCAAGAGCATTTCATTGTCTTTCATTTTAAATTTTAAATATACTTTTCATGAAATCATGCTCTATATGTAATGATACCATTTTTGTTTGTCTTTCATTTTAAATTTTAAATATACTTTTCATGAAATCATGTTCTATATGTAATGATACCATTTTTGTTTGATTCACTACTTTCTAATGTATTATTATTATTTAGAAAACTAATATTTTCTAATAATATTATAGGATAAGTTAAAAAGTACATATCTTGCATGTTAAAAGTAATTTGTAATATAAAGAAACAAATATAACATTATCAGTGTTACTTTTCACTCATTAAACTGATAATTTAGATTCAATTGTAAGCATTTAAAAAATAACACATATCTTGCATGTTCAATTGTAATTTAGATTCAAGTATTTTCAATGACTTTTAGAATATTTCGTGAGTGGAAAAGTCATTATTACTAGTTCCATTTATATGCAAAATTTTGAGATTATCATATGCACGTTATATAAATTTATGTAATATCTATTATACATTAAACATTCTTAAATATCTATTATACATTAAACATTCTTAGGTACTTAGATGCCCAATTAATGAACCAAAATAAATGTGCTAACTTTTTACTATTATTCCACTGACATATAGCTCTACAAAAGTCTTCGTATATCATGTCGATTACTATGGATTTTCACATTCTCCTGTTAATTTCCCTCTGTTATTCTCATTTTCCAATCACATCCCACAGCATTTGAGTGCTCAATAAAACTTATATAGGGGGGCATATTAAAGTTTTAAAGTGATTCAACTTTGTGAAAACTAATTTAGGATAAGAAGATAAAAAGTAGGGTTTCCAAAGAAGATCAGACATAGACAAAAATAAGAGACTACATTTTATAACCTGTCTAAAACCCTAAAACTTTTTTTTTACTAAATGTCTAAAGACTAGACAAAATGTTGTTTATAAAGTATAAATAAAGCCAAAACATAGAATAAGACATTAACAAGACACTCTAATCGGCTCGGTGAAAATTCAAAAAGGGAAAAAAACAATAAACTTTGTCTTTGCATAATTAGAAACTTGATCAGACACATGAATTTTATGTTTTGGCTCGAAATAATATGTATTTACACTACAAGAAAACAAGGCTTCTGAGACGGATTATTCCGTCTCAGACGCTCTAATTTCCGTGGCTGATGCTCAATTGAAACGGAAATACACCGTCTCAAATTCTGATGTTGATAGCCTCGTGGCAAATCTGAGACGGATTCTAAGACTAATATGGTTGTGACAAATTTATTCGTCTTAAATTTCGTCTCAGAATTTTGACATTTTCCATCTCAAATTCCGTCTCAAATTCTCTCGAATTTTGATATATTCTCATATCATTATACCTGCTCGTTCTATTCTATATATAAGACTATTCATTACAAACAACAAACCAAAAAACTCTTCAAAATAGTATTAAGAAGATTCGAGACTCCAAAATATTGTATAATTGCGTGGATAATTATTATCGGATCCTATGAGCTTCTAATGAATTTTGCTTAATTAATGATCTTGGTAAGAAAGGGGTGTTAAGGTATAAATCCCTTCAATGTTATTGATAAATATAAAAGGGTTTTATAGGTTACAACAGAAAGAGAACAATAAGGTAAGAAAATAAAGTAAACCTAAACAACTATTATCTTTTTTTCTATAATAAAAATATAAATGTTTCTTTGAATTTTTTATCTATTTAATATATACCCATAAATTCACTTTTTTAATTGTAAATTAATCAAATTATAAATATATAATAAAATAATATATATATATAAAATAAAGATGTATATTTACATGAGACTCTACAACAATAAAAATAGTCAAATTTTCTATGTTGGATGAACAAAAATTGCCAATAATTAACTTTTATTGAACTAAAATTTGAAAATTCTACTTTATTATACCAATAATACGAACACTCTCTTTTAATGTATGAAAATTACAACTTTCCTGTATTATGGCTCAAACAACATAAATAGCTTGCATATTAATCAACCATGAAAAAAAGAAAAAAAATTCTTGCATAAACTGGTGTAAACCAAACAATAAACATCATGTTACATCACATGATGTACATTATACAACATGATTCTAGTAGTTTAGGCTATGTTTCTATGTGCTGTTTCCTCGTGTTTTTTCATACTTATTCTCATTTGAAAATAAAAATACATGCTCTATATTTTTTAATTGAATATATTTTCTCTCACTTTCTTTTTATCTCGTTAAACCTTCTCTCACTAATTTTCAGTGAGGTATATGTTTTTGTCGCAATAAAAACAGTGGTATAAAACCAATACATCCAATAAGGAAACAAATAGGGCTTCGAAAATGGCTCATAAAAGATCATTCATTTTGTGGCTTCATTTTCCCCATAAAAAGAAAAAAAAAGTTGCATAATATTTTCTTCCTTTTCTTTTTTGGCGTTTGTAATACATTATCTAGAAGAAACCCTATTGCTTAAAATCAATAATTCACTCAATAAAGTCCCAAAATTATTCTATAATTATTGAACACTATCATCCAATTTTCTTCATAATACTAGGGAAAAAGACAAATCGTCCACTCTGAAAAGAAGACTATGGACAAATCGTCACATTATGTAAGTGATTCTTGATTAGTCCCAAACACAACTCAATTATCAGTACATACTGTATAGTATTATTAGTTGGGTCAGATATTTTGGAGGCAAAAATATTTTAAACGATTTCAGGACCCGACCATGCAAGTATATATATTTTCTAAAATTTTAGGGACCCTTTTCGCAATAATGAACGTAAAGGAAGATTGTCATCTTCTATTCTCAGTTACATTAGTTTACTCTATTATACATTTAAAATTAAGATTTTACTTGTTATAATTGTGAAAATATCCATCCAAATTACTTAACCCTCAATTTCTCAAAAGTACAAAGATATGATAAATACTTATTCTATAATAAATTAATATTATTGTTTAGAATTCAAATTACATACCCTTATTGGTTTCCTAAAATAAATGTTCAGAAACTAATCTTATCCAAAAAAGTAAAAATGATAAAATAATGACTTGACTAACTTCTAAATATCATTTTAAGGTTGTATTTGTATAAAGAAAATTAACCTTTTAATTTCTTTGGAAATGAATTCTTAATTTATTGTCCTATGTTAAATTCTTGAGAAACTTGAATCTCATTTCAATTTGAGTTATTAATAAGCTGAAAAGTAAAACTTTCATGTGCTTATACTTGTATACTACTATTATACAAACAATTCATAATTAAGAGAAAGCTAGGTCATTATTTTTTGAAAACAGCCTTTTCTTTTTGAAAAATACTATTATCGTTTAAAAACACATAGCGATTATGGACATCTTAAAAAAAGGAATCTATGTGTCTTTAAGATTCAGTGTAAAAGAGATAATGTATATGTCAAATTAACGATTGTACACTTAAATTTCTTATACATTATATAATATATATACATATATAAATATATAGGGATATATAATTGCATTGACCTCCCCTAAACTATGAGCATTTGGCATCCACACCCCTTCATATTTAGATATTGGCATCAACCTCCTCTTTCTCAAATTTTCACTATATTTACTAATGAAATGACTAAAATGCCCCTCACATGGTAATAAAATAAAATAAAATAGTTTCTAGAAATATGGCTATAATGTTCTTTAATTTTATAATAATAATTTTTTTAATTATGAATAAATTTATTTTACCAAATAATATTATTTAAAAATATTGATTTTAGCTCTCTTAATACAACATGTTAAATCTCGTGAAAAATGTATTATTATTATTATTATTATTATTATTATTATTATTATTATAACTATGTTAATTATACTATTCTTATTTTATGGTAATCTTCAATAATTTTTTAAATTCTTTTTACTTATTTAGATATAATTAGTATAAATTCACATTATTTATTAAGAATTTAGGATGATAATATGGTTATTATTTATTTTTCAGTCTGTTTCAAGAGAGAAAGAAAAAATATTTTGTTGTGCATCTTAGTTTACTTTCATTAAACTACACAATTATTTTTATAAATAATCATAAATTATTGTAATTTTTAAAATTATTACTATATCTTTCTAATAACAAACACATTGTGGTATATTATAGGTCACTTACTTTTCTCATAATATTATTGTTTCAAATTGATTTACTACTAAAGTAGAATCATTTTTGTAAAAAGAAGTTGAATTTCTTTTATGAAAAAACATATTTGAATAAATCAAAATTTAGACATATAAAGGTTTGTTAGACTCTTACTTGTATACTTATAGATTTCTTTAGTATAGAAAAATTAGAATTATTTAAGTTTATGAAAAATGTCTGGACTATATTGACATACTTAATCAACAACATTTTTAGATCACTAAGAGAATTCATTATTAATTGATAGATTTTCTTTTTAGGAGATTAGAGTTATAATTATAAATTTAAATTATGAACTCATTTTTTTTTTGGTTATTTAATGATATTTTTTCATTTTCCAACATAATAAAAATAAAAGTTAACTTTTAAATAATAAGTGAAGAGTATTTTGGTTTTTAATAAAATTAATATAATAAAAAAAAGTGAATGAGGGGAGGTCCATGCCAATTTTTAAGATGAGGGGTGTGGATGCCAAATGACCGAGGTAAATGCAATTTTCCCTAAATATATATTACCTTTTTATATAGATATTAATAATTTATCATTTACCTTAGGGAATGCCGACAGGACAGAATATGAGACACGAATCTTCAAGAAAGTCCACTAATATTTAATCATGATTATGGCACAAAGAGAGATTAATTGTGATGTATATAAGTGTCTAAATAAGATTTTATGCCACAACCATCAACTTTATGGAACATCTCCTTTTGTCTCCTAATCTATTGGATTTTCTTTTTATTGCGACATTGACCCTAATTCCATTATGTTCTTTATTGGAATTATTGGACAAAATTACATTGGCGTTCTTTGTTTGCATTTTTTAATTCATTTGTAAAATTTTGGATTATAAAATTCTAAATAACATTAATATAAACTATTTCTTTCAATTTTATTTTTTAAAATTTCTTATTTAACTACATATGAAAACACTAAATAAATCATTTCACACATTCATCAATAAAAAATAATTTAATAATCACTATTTTTCCATCTCTTTCATACTTTACATTTACATTTTATTATTTCTTTATTCGCTTATTCATTATATGAATATCTAACTCAATTATTTAATATATCATATTTTAACATATCACTATAATTTACCATATTTGATAGACTTCAACCATTTTTTTAATAAAAATATATCATATATGTACATCATGTGAATTCTCATACAAATTTCAAAAGTGCATATTTTTTTAAAAAAATCAATTTTAATTCAAAAACATAAACAAGCATGCCATAGCTTTCATGCGATGGAAATTGATGTTAAAAGGAGATAAAGCAAATAGAATCTAAAGCAACAAAGAACAAACAAGATTGTGAATCAATATCAAGATAAAGTGAATGTAATTAAGGCATTTTTTCTATTTATTTTATTGGCAAAAAAGAGTCACCCCTCTCCCTTGTCTACATGATAACCATTTTATAAAATTCAAAAATTTGCCCCAAAATTCCTTTACCTTCAAAACTTTATTTGAACAGTGAAATAAATCAATAATTGAGGAATATTTGGTAGAAGATCACTCAAAAGAAGAAAATAAGAAAGATCACATTGAGATTATATTGCCAAAAAACTTAGGCCTGTTTGTTTAAGTTTCTTGTGTTGATTTTTTTTTTTTGGAAAATGTATAGTACAAATATTTGTGTGAAAAATAATGTATTGTGTATGTTATTCGTTTATGTTTCAAGTAATGACTAAGATTTATGTAATACATCAAATCAATAATGATATATTGTTGTATGGTGTGTTGAATAGTTGAGCTAGTTATTTATGTAATGATTATGTGACAAAGAAAATATATTATAAATTGTAAAGTATGAAAGAGAAAGAGAAATAATGAGTAGTGTAAATAGTTTTTATTGATGAATGTGTGAATTAAATGATGGAGTAAAATGTAATGTTGAAAAAATGTGAAATTGTATGAAACTAACTGGCTTTTGTTTATTTATGTTTTTGAGTTGAATTATTTTGAAAAATGTGTCAGGGAGATTTGTGTGAAAATTGAAGTGATGATTATGATTATATTTATATTTTTTAATATACTTAATATTTATAAAATATACCAAATTATATAATTAATGATATATTGAATGATTGTGTTAGTTATTTATATAGAGATTATATGAATAAAGAAATAATAAAATTAAAATAAATTATAAACTATGTATGAGAAAGAGAAATAATCACTAAGTAAATAATTTTAATTGATGAATATATGAAATAATTGATTTAGTGATTGGTACGTGGTTATATATGATAATTAAAACGATAAAGTCAGAAAAAGATAAATTTGAGTTAAAGTAGTTTATCATATGGCTATTGAGGATTTTATAATTCAAAATTTTAGAAATAAAATTCAATAACATAAATAAATTATACCTTTATGTTAAGATTATTTACTAAAAATTTATTTGAAGTTCTGAAAGTAGAATTCAAATGCAAAATTTTTTTTAAACATCCATTTATTCAAAGTTTCTAATTAATTAGGCATTGCAAATGTAAGTCGATTAATATCTAAGTATTCCACACTCGTTTTATAAGGAGTTGTCAAGTGTTAATCATTGTAATTATTTTCCTTCTAATAATCCACAAACACTTTTTTGCTTTCAAAAATTATGTTCAATCATTTTACCTTCATCAACGATTAAAAAAATTTGATATAAACAACTTATCTTGATTCCTTAATTATAATGAAATTAATTGAACTCGTGATAAAATAATAAATTAAAAAAAAATATTGTTGAATTGCATACTTATTTGATTTTTAAAAATAAGTATTCACTAGATTTTTATTTTATGCATGGAAAATACACATTTGAATAGAGAATAAAGAATCCTGATGTCATATATACAAGCCATCTGGGCTAAGTTACATTTAAAGGGCTACCATATCAAAATTGTATTTAAATGTTCATAATGGGTTATATCAAATCGTGAGCATAATATTACAATTGTATTGCTGTATATTATATTAAAATTGAATATGGGCTTATATAGAGAGCATTTTTTTGGCCCCAGAAAAGGTTTTAATAGGGCCTATTTTCTCCCTTATCTAATTTTAATTATAATCTTCATCTATTTCTCTCTCTATTTTTTCTCTTAAATCTTGTTTTATTATAAACCGTTTCGTGTTTTTTTTTTTAAAATTTATATTTCTTTCTTTTCTCACTTTTTACTTAATAAATTTTAATTCAAAGTTGTAACAACCAACTAATATAGACTAGACCAAGTTACTATATCTATTTTGCAACTAAGTTACTATATCTATTTTGTAGTTTACTTATATATATATATATAAATATATATCAATTTTTAGATTTTCTTTTGGATTCAAATATGGATTTAACTAAAATGTTTTTGCCAAATCTTGATAAATCTTCCTGAAGATTAGAAAATTGCATTATAAGAATATGGCATATTCATTGTCCAGGAGTCTCAATTATCATCAGTCCAAGGACCACAAATGACAAATATTATACAACTTGTTTGTAGTTTTCTCCTTTTTTTAATTTTTTTTTTGAATGAGATCATTGCTTTTCAAGATCACTAATTTTCATTTATATATTTATTGTGTAATATATTAAACGAATTCCCATCCATGACTAATTGAATATGACAAGGACACAGTTTGTAATTAGATGAACACTTTGAAAATAAACAATGATTGTATCACTTTCTTCTTAATTGTCACAAGGGATATTATAATTTATAGCGAATCGCAATCTTGATAAGAATGAAATTTTATTATGAAAATGATTGCAATAATATATGTTTCTGATCAATATTCTTGTCAAGCCCCATACAAATTATTAATTTAGGTTTTTGGTGTCTTTTACATAAGATGGTACCACATCTGTCTAATGGCCATGTCACGTTTTAGTCATTTAGCTATTTGGTATCTTTTTCAAAAGATGATACCAATTATTATGGGGAAATTTTTTATGATAAATTGAGAGTGTGCATTATAGTCAATATTCAAATTATTTGGTATTCAAAGTTGTTTCATATTAATTTTCTTTTGTCCTTATCTTTACGAATGCTATCATTTTAAAACTAATCCAGGTGAAACTTCAAATTTTCTCAAACAAAAAAATGTGTTTAAACTTTGGTAAATAAACCGATCTGAAGCAATATTTTAATGATGGATCTATAGTCGAATATCAAATGATTTTTGTTTTCGACCCTAAATGTGACAAAAATTGATTTGGACAAAACTTTTTCCGCATGTTAATTAAAACATAAAACATTGGAAACTAGTAATATAGGATCAATCATAAGTTACACAACATAGCATCACTTCTTTTTTCCATATGATGAAAAAAAAATGTATGTCAAGTGAAATTCTTAATGACTACATAAATAACAAAATAAATTTAATTTAATTACCATTATATGTTTATTTCACCAAAGTTCACTACTATCATAGACCACAATACTATTACAAAATAACAATAATTCCAATGGATCAAACACAATAATAACACAAACATACACCATAAACACCATATACATATGTCTAAAATGTGTAAAATTTTAAAAACTTAAGCTCCACAATAATCCTTTAGAGGCGATGGGGAAGTCCGGCCAGCTTCAGAGTAGTAGAAATCGAGAAACTGATGATGATCAAAGGGCTTAAAGAGTAATGGGTGTTCATCATCAACCATCTCTTCAGGTGCCTTAATATTATAGCCCAGTTTTGGAATCGAAAACAGTCCAATTGAGTACCTAGGTTCATTACCAGTCATCATCACTCTGTGGTATGAAGAATACAGCCTGCCATTTGTCCATGCCTGTGAAAAATTGGCAAATATGTATGATCAATATATACACTTCTTAATCCGTATTATAAGATATAGATGATTATAATTATTTTGTGGGCATAAGAGAGTGAGACCTCAAAAAGTATAATATTTCATGTCCAAATTATGGTTGTTTTAACTTATGATGCCATGATTTTAATTGAAAAATGTTGGGTTTCGTTTTTCGTGGGAGTATTATTTGAGAAAACATTTTATACATGCAACGATATTTGCATGTATAGTATGAAATGCTGAATAGATATAAGACGAAACCCTAGAATCGAAAAACATGATTCAAATTGGCAAATCAGTATACTGATACTAATGGTATTTTTGTTTGTTCTTTTTGTTGTATATTGTGAAGATCAGCTTCACACCATGCATATATACCTAGTTTTAATTTAATGTTCCTTATAATTTTTAAGATGCGGCCAAGTTTAATTCGAGCTATACTTTTGCAATAATCATGTTACTTCCCAATAATATTATACAATAAGTATCAAAATTGTTTGATCATTTCGTTTATTATTATAACACACACGAGCGTCTAATGTTAAATCAAGCTTATACTAAAAAAATATTTTACACACTTATCATGCATCCATGATGTTAAAATACTAAACCAAACACAAACTCATAACATTTAATGTTATATATCGGATGCAATATAAATATATAATTAATATTAGAGGATAATTAAAAAAAAAACTAAAAATCACTTACATGAAAAGAGTCTCCAATCATGACAATAAAAGAATTTAGTGAGGGCTGAGGAGTGATCCATTGTCCATCTTTTGTCAAAATTTCTAATCCTTTCACTTCATCTTGATACAATATGGTCACAATGTTCTTATCTGTGTGTGCTGTTAATCCAAGCTTACTCTCATGGCTTTTAGGACCATCATACTTCTGAACTCTTACAAGATAATTCGTCGAATTCATGTGCTCGTCCATGTATTTTTCGAGTTTAAGGCTCTCCAAAACCATTCTCCTTGTAATTTTGTCCAATTCGGACAATTTCTCCAAGAAAGAGTGCACATTCTTGCTGGAGAAAAAAGAAAAAAAAATTAATAATTGCAAGATTACAAAAGATATATATATATATATATATATATATATATATATATATATATTATCATGTTTCGACACCAGGATAAATGGATAATTATTGTTACACAGTCCACCAATCCCCTCGTTAAAAATTTATTACCGAGGAAATTGAACCCGTGACCTTGCTTTTATGACGATAATTGTAGAAATGAGAGTTTTCGGTTGTGCTGAAAAGTTGAAGTTTTTAACAATTGCAAAATCCAAATCTTATGAAAACTTTCGATTACAACCTCACAACAAAAATAGTTGCTATCATAAAGGCCCAACAAAATTTTACGAATAATTAATTTTTTTGATAATCATTTTGTTACTGATTAATTCATCTTAGTCCAACTAATGTAGCCCTTGTCAAAATTCGTTACAAATTTTCTAATTATTCATTAAATTCAATTCTAGCCAAGAAAATCGATTCTCGTTTTCAACTCTACTTTAGTTTTAATAGAGTTGCCCATGTATGATTGACTATGAAAATTAAATATCATTAACTAAATTTGAAGAGAGGGCTGAAACAAAGATAGTAGAATTGAATTATTACTTACAAACAAGAAAACATATAAATTATCCAAGGAATTAAAATAAGGCATACCTAAAAGTAGGATTGCCTTCGGGCCACAGGGTTTTTGTAAAGCTTTCTAAGTTTCCAGGCGAAAGAACGTCGGAAATTCCCAAGCTTTCATACAATGGAACCATGGCATGTTGTCCAATATAGCCATGGTAGGGTTTATTGGACCTATTACGTAATTTGATCTGTAAAGGGAGATCAAAAAGCTGTTCTAAACAATCGAATATTGATTTTCGAAGATCGATAGGGATTTCGTCAAATGTGGCCTCAAAGCAACCGTATTGTTCTAGGGCTTCTCGGACTTGAATTCTTACGAAATCCCACATCGGAGTTTCTTGTTTAAGGTTTGAGAAATCTATAAGAGGGAGTTTGATGGTTTGATCAGAATCCATTTGTTTGGCTTTTTTTTTTTTTTTTTTTTTGCTAGTTAATGTTGGAAAATGAAGAAGGTCTAATTATTTTTGTGATTTAGTTGCAAGTGTTGTTGATGTATTTATAGGTATCAATTAATACTGAAAATTCAGATTTTATTTGATTTTTTGTGATTTAGGGGCGGGTCTACGAATTCAATAAAAAAAAGTTTGATATTTGAGATTTTGAACGGGTTTCGAATAACAAATTAAAATTTGTAAGGCTTTTTTTTCCTTATATTTGAGGAGGGGTGGGGATGCTAGTTTTGATAATTACTATTTGAAAATATATTACACATTATTTACAACCTTTTCAATGAAAATATATCTGGTTATAAGATCGTTACAAGTTGTGTCCATGTTTACGGCATTAAAATTTTGGCAAAGTCTTCGATCTGAACTAAAATTTCAAGGTTTGATTGAGTTTGTTTTCGAAAAATATTTCTCAGTTCTCAATCATTTAGACACCCCAAATTTGTTTTATGTCATTTGTTCTCACTTAAAGAATTTGATTCTCAAGTTTCGAATAAAGTCTTCCATCTCACAATCTGATCACTCTTTCTATTATTTTCTTAATGGCACACATCAAATCTCATACATCACTTGTCACACTAAGTTTGCACCTATCTCTCGTAACGAAATATTATTTTCAATTAACTTTACAAAATTTTATATAAAAAAGTAAATAAATACAATTTCAGTCCCATAACTAATTAATTCCTGTGCAATTTGGTCCCAATATTGTGTCTCAACGGTTAATATGATTATTTACTTTAATATTTGCAAAAATGTAATTCATTACATATACCTTAAAAATTACTATTATAAGATTTAAGTTATAGCAATAATACTTTAGCATAACAAGATTCAATGGTAAATCGGTGACACAAAACCGATGACATATTTATATATTGTTATGTTTTAATATTGTGATAAAACTGAGGCTGCAAAACTTTACCCATGAATCCTTATTTTGTATTAATGTGAGTTATTTCATATTGATTGTAACTATTGGCTATTTAATAGTTATATTGAATTGATTCATAATCTATATATATATATATGTGACATACTTAAACAAATGCTTAAGAAAACTGTAATCAATTATGTGGATGCATGATTAAGGGTATGTTTGGCACACCTTTGTTGAATTGTTTACTTATTTATTCCTCATTATATATATATTGAGTGACAACTACTTCTATATCAATGGATCGTTAACAACTACAAAATTAACAAATGAATGGAAGAATGATGTCAATGTCACTACAAGAAAATTGGATTTGAGAGACGGAAAAATTTGTCTGTGAAACAAAAATTTCCGTCGCTAAAAGTCATCAGCGACGGAAATTTGTCGCAACAGCCACGATTCAGACTAGCGACGGAAAACATTTCGTCCCTAAAGTTAGCGACAGAGAAAAATCGTCTCTAAATTAGCAACAGAAAATTCCGTCTCTAAATCCGTCCATATTTTCATGATTTGTTTATAACATAATCCGTTGTTAAATCAATCACCATTATGTCACAAAATCCGTCTTAATACCTTCAAATTCCAAATAAAATAGCCTTAAAGTCCGTCTCTAATACCTTCAAATTCCCAACAAAATAACCTTAAAATCCGTCTCTAATACCTGCAAATTCCAAACAAAATAGCCTTAAAGTCCGTCTCTAATACCTTCAAATTCCCAACAAAATAGCCTTAAAATCCGTCTCTAATATAGTCCATTTTTGTCTTAAATCCATCTCTAATTTTGTCAACATTCCTGTCACGTACTAAATCCATCTTTATAATCCTCCAGCATTTTTCATGTTAGTTTGACATTCTAATGTAAAACAACTTCTAGAGTATTACAGGTCATGGTAATTTATTTAAGAGATTTTATGCAATATTTCTTAATAGTTTTTCATTTATGAATCAAATTATGAATTAACAAGGAAACTGCTCTAGATAAAAGTACTTCGAACATCTAAATATACAAATTATTACACAATGGATGTTGGACTGTTTTGAAGTTTTACATATTAAAGGTTTTAGCTCATTATAGCTTCTTGTCCTGTAGAAGTTGGGCTAATGTTAGGTGAATGCTGGAGATGAATATTAGGGTTTTGTAACCTTGACAATAAATATTGTTACGAATTTTTGTAATTGGTGCATTGAAATGTGCTATGTATTTCTCACCATGCTTGTTACGAAAATGGCTACGAAAATAGTTACCAAAATAGGATGCTTGATATAGCTATATGAAAAAGATGATTGAATTTCATAGCTAAGTGATAGCAACCGAACTTCCTAATTTCGTTGCCAAGTTTAGCGACGGGGTATCCGCAACGGAGGCTGGCTACGTACGGTCTTTTCGTTGCAATATTTACTAATTCATGTAGTGGGTTTTGAGAATACTATATGAATGGAAGAAAAAATTGTTTATGAATAATTTTAAAAGTAAAAAAGGAAATAACAAAAATATAGGGGTAAATAATTTCAAAATGTAGGGTCATTTTGGTCTTTCTATAGATAAATATAGATCAAATATATTGATTGAGATGGATTGTTTGTTGCACAGGGTGGTATGTTGTCTATTTTTCTTAAATAAATTTTTGTGCAGTATATAACGGGATTTTACAGGGAGGTAAATTGTATATAATCCTATTTTTTTTACATCCTAATATGCAAGAAGAATACTCAAAAAGGTGTAGACATATCACTATAGTAAGAAAATAATTCTAATGACAGTAAGTTAAGTGATAATGTGCTCAAACTTCTCCTATGACAATTATTTCGCTTTGCAAAAATAATATTTTTTACAAGCTTAATATTGACGTTTAGTTACTAATAACAATATATATTCAGTTCCGTTATTGTAGGCTACATTACTAACGTATTCAAAGTCATTTCCTAGTCATAAGAATTTCAGTTGAAATAGGGCCATGTAATTAGGGATTTCTTTTCACCTTCTGTTAGGCTACTGCTGGGTGTATATATAATGTAACATTGTAATTTTATGAGATATAATGAATACATCAGATTACATTCATTCTCACATGGTATCCAGAGCCACAATATAATTTTTTTTCTTTCTGATATCTGCTTCAATCCACCTCTCATGGCTAACACAACTCCTCAACTACTCAATCTCGCCAATACCACCACCTCCACCCTTAATTTTCAAATTCCAACCATCAGTATTAAGCTTGAACGAGAAAACTATTCGCTATGGCGAACTACCATTGTTTCAGCTCTTGAAACATTTGATCTTGAGGGTTTCATTTTTGACCCCAATCCACCACCGGAGAGACATGTCATTCCAGCCACCGATGGTGATATGGCCACTACCGAACCTAATCCAGATTTTGCCACCTGGAAAAAGCGAGATCGATTTGTCCTTCTGTGGCTCAAATCCACATTGTCTGAACGAGCACTTGCCATCGTCGCAAGATCAACCTCTTCCCAAATGGCATGGCAAACCATTGAGAAAACTTTTCAGGCCCAAACTAGGGCTCGTCGGATGTCTATGAAAGTTCAACTCCAATCTCTTTCCAAAGGATCCATGTCTATGATGGAATATATCGAGCGCAAACGCTCCATTGCGGATTCTCTTGCGGAGAATCTTAATCCCATCTTTGAGGAAGATCTCATAGGCCATCTTCTAAATGGGCTTGATTCGTCATATGGGGCATTCACTGCAGCACTTATGATGAAAACCGATGCAGTTTCCGTTGATGATCTCGCCGGTCTACTACTTCAAGAAGAGGCTCGCCTTGAACAGGAGCTTGTCCGCCAAGCTGCAATTCAGTCTCCAATTTTCAATTCTTCAGCCCAGCAAATTTCTGGCTCCTCCGCACTCACGGTTCACCGATCCAACAACAAATCTGGACCTTCACCCATCAGCCACAAATCTGGCTCTTCCTCAGCTTCTCATAGTTTTGAACATCGTCGTCGTCGACCTATATGTCAATTATGCAACAAACCGGGCCACGAGGCGATTGACTGCTGGCAACGATCAAACCAAACTGATTTTCCGTCTCGTCGTCCAACTCCGAAAAATCAAACAAGACAGGCTAATGTAGTTCAACATGTTAGTCCATCCACAGTGGTAGATCCATCATGGTATTTCGACACTGGCGCCACCGATCATGTCTCTCCTGACATTCACAAACTTAACATTACAGAGGATTACAATGGCGGTGACAAACTTCAAGTTGGAAACGGTAACCATCTATCTATTTCTCATGTTGGTTCATGTTCTTTGCCTAATCTCAAATTACCTAGTGTGCTTATTGTACTCAAACTCACAAAAAATCTGCTTAGCGTTTCAAAATTAACCCAAGATAACAATGTATTCATGGAATTTTGGCCTACTCATTGTTGTGTTAAGAATTTTGAGGGCAAAACAATTCTCAGAGGGGATGTTAACCATGGTTTGTATCGCCTGCCTTCCACCACAAATAAACCATCTTCCACAATGGCCTTTACCGGTGTTCGCACGTCACTACACGGATGGCATCGGCGACTTGCTCATCCTCATGAACCACTTTTGAGACGTTTGGTTTCTTCATTTCAGCTTCCTCTTTCTTCAAATAAATTTCCAAATATTTGTGATTCTTGTCAACTTGGAAAAAGTCATCGTTTTTCGCTTGCTACTTCTCATATTGCTTCTACTAAACCTTTTGAATTAATGTATTCGGATGTTTGGGGACCTTCTCCTTTATTTTCTATGAATGGAAATCGTTATTTTGTTTTGTTTGTTGATGATTGCACTAAATTTATATGGATCTACTTCTTATCACAAAAATCCCAAGTATATTCTACATTTATTCAATTTCGTACAATGATAAAAACTCAATTTGATTGTGATATCAAAAGCCTTCAAACAGATTGGGGAGGAGAATTTCGAAATGTGTCCACCTTTCTTAAAAACCATGGAATTGTGCATCGTATTTCTTGCCCATACACTCCAGAACAAAACGGTGCGGTTGAGCGTCGAAATCGTGTAATCGTTGAAAAGGGCCTCACTCTTTTGGCTCAATCAACTCTACCACAAGTGTTTTGGGAACATGCCTTCAAAACAGCAACATATCTCCACAATAGAACCATTACTCCATTGCTCCATTATCAGTCTCCTTATCAAAAACTCTATAACAAAATTCCAGATTACGCTTTTCTCAAAACATTTGGTTGTCTTTGTTACCCATTCCTTCGGCCCTACACTACTCACAAGATTGATTTTCGATCTCTCCCTTGTGTGTTTATAGGTTATAGTGCATCTCATAAAGGATATCTTTGTTTTCACAAACCCACATCTCGCATATATGTATCCCGTCATGTTGTTTTTAATGAAGACGTCTTTCCATATGCTACTCCACCTCCCACTCAAATTAGTCCTATTAATGACACCACTCCGCCTATCATTTATCCAACACTTCTTGAGCATGCTGCTGCCATTCCGTCACCGTGTCCACCAACGCAATCTAATGCTGTTACTACACCACCTGATCCATTGTCACCACCTCAAATTACTTCTCCGCAATCCACTAGTCCACACTTCCAACAACCAACAATAAACTCTCGTGCCAAACACATTGCGCCAAGACCATCTCATTACCGACCTGCTGAAAACAATCAGCATTCCATGATTACTCGTGCAAGTACCAACTCACTCAAACCCAAAGCCTTCACATCTACACTCTCCACAGATCCTAACATTGAACCTCACTCATTTATCCAAGCCCTTAAGCATACCTATTGGCAAAATGCGATGAAAGCAGAATATGATGCCCTCATGAGAAATAACACTTGGTCGCTTGTTTCATGTCCTGCTAATGTTAATCTTGTTGGTTGTAAGTGGATTTTCAAAATAAAAAGACGCTCTGATGGCTCAATCGAACGTCACAAAGCTAGGTTGGTGGCCCAAGGATTTAGCCAAGAAGAGGGTGTTGATTTTTTTGAGACATTCAGCCCCGTCATCAAACCGACAACCATTCGGTTAGTTCTTTCCATTGCTCTCTCCAAGGGTTGGTGTATCCGGCAACTTGACATAAATAATGCTTTCCTCAACGGTGATTTGTCGGAGGAGGTCTACATGAAACAACCAAGAGGCTTTGAGGATCCTACTAGACCTACTCATGTATGTAAATTGCACAAAGCTATTTACGGCCTCAAACAGGCACCGAGAGCTTGGTTTACCAAGCTCAAAAATTATTTGGTTACTCAAGGATTTCATGCTTGCCAGTCCGACACATCTTTGTTTGTTCATTTTTCCTCTTCTGCTATCATCTATATTCTTGTGTATGTGGATGATTTAATAATTACAGGAACAAATGAGACACTCCTTCAGCAGTTCATCACAAAATTAAATCAAGTCTTTGCACTCAAAGATTTAGGTGCTTTGCATTTTTTCCTGGACTTACAAATCCAAAGAACTCCAACAGCACTTACTTTGTCACAACAGGGAAATTCTTGCCCGCAGCAACATGTCGATGTCTACCTCCATTTCCACTCCAGCTGACCCACAATCTAGGCTCGATCGTCATGGTGAACCTTTTCATAATCCAAAGCTTTATCGACAGATCGTCGGTTCTCTTCAATACGCTACAATCACCCGTCCAGATATTGCTTATTCGGTAAATCGGGTTTGTCAATTTATGCACTCACCAACAAATCGTCATTGGCAGGCTGTCAAAAGAATTCTTCGATACTTGAAAGGGACGATCAATTACTGTTTGCATTTCAAACCAACGACAGCCACATCTCTTCTTGCATTCTCAGATGCCGAATGGAACTCAGATACTGATGACAGTCGTTCTCAATATGGGTTCGCTATTTATCATGGATCAAATCTAATAAGTTGGACCTCTCGTAAACAAAGGGTTGTTGCTCGATCAAGCACAGAAGCAGAGTATCGTTCGTTGGCATACACTGCCGCTGAATTATTATGGCTCAAACAGCTAGTTTCTGAACTTCGGGCGCCTATCAATAATCCTCCGCTGCTGTTATGTGATAATGTTGGCGCCATTTTCATGAGTAAAAATCCAGTCATCAGCACAAGGTCTAAACACATTGCGCTGGATTTTCATTTTGTAAGGGAACAAGTTGAGACTGGACAATTAAAAATCTGTCATGTTTCCTCTGTTGATCAATTGGCTGATATATTCACTAAACCGCTCGGAAAAAATCGTGTCACGTTTCTTCGCACCAAGCTGCAAGTCCGTCCCGTCCTTTAGCTTGTGGGGGGGTAATAACAATATATATTCAGTTCCGTTATTGTAGGCTACATTACTAACGTATTCAAAGTCATTTCCTAGTCATAAGAATTTCAGTTGAAATAGGGCCATGTAATTAGGGATTTCTTTTCACCTTCTGTTAGGCTACTGCTGGGTGTATATATAATGTAACATTGTAATTTTATGAGATATAATGAATACATCAGATTACATTCATTCTCACAGTTACACATATATCATAATAATTCGAAGACCATTTACTTTTACAAAGAATGACTGTGGGATAATACTTTATTCATCATTAGATTGTCATTAATTATGTTATTAATTTTTAATATTGATAATTGTACTCAGTTGTTTTTGGAGATCATTAATTTCCACCTTTGGACTTTATTCATAATGATATTGCTGAGGACCAGCCCAATATTATTATATGTACTGCTGACAGTTGCAATGGTGCATATGAGATCGGAGAATTTATAATTAAGAAACATTTAAATAAAATTCTGAATGATATCGAGCAAATTATATCAAATATGATTGCAAATATTTAGATTTTGACTAATATGGTCCTAGATAGAGATGATCAAACCACACTACTAAGCAACATCCTTATTGGTTTTCGTTTCATCATCAATGCCAATCATCAAATACAAAAACATAAAAAGTAATTAAAAACGAAAAAGATTTCCTTATCAATTTTGGTCCCCTTTTGTTTTTCTTCATTTTGTCCACCCAAAACCCTATTATTAAAGCTAATAAAAACTTTGTTTGAGTCTTAAAAATATTGTTGATTCCGATCTAACTTATTATTGGAAAAACCATTTGAAGTTGTTAGTAAAGATAAAAAAGAATATATATTGGTCCCTCCCAATTATGATTCTTTTCTTTTTATTAAGGAGGAAGAGTAATACAAATCTAAACAAAATTGTATGCTATTAGAATAAATATTTTTGTAGATTTTATGTCATCAATTAAACTGACTTTTGAGATACATACAAATCAACGGAAAAAGCAAAATCAGATTTTATATATCATAGTACTTTATATAATATTTTATCAATAATTGTGTACCTTCTAGTTTGGTTTTATATCATCAATAATGATGATTGTTACTTATTTTGGTCCCCTTTTGATCATACATAATCAGTGACAAAGAACATAATTTTATTCTAAGGAAAATAAAAGGAGTAAGATAAATATCATATGACTATCGCGCCTCTGTTCAAGATTATTATGTGCATTATAAACTGAAAATTAGTATGTTAATATCTTGGATTTAACATTTTTGTATCTTCTAGTATGATTTGTTATCATCATTGATGATGAGTGTTCCTTATTTTTGTCACATTTTCATATATCATACATAATTTGTATTGTACAACATAATTCTATTCTAAGCAAAATAAAAGAAGTAAAATAAAGACCAATATAAGTATTGCATGGAATTGGTTCAAGATTATTACGTTTATATAAAATTGAAGATTATTATATTAATACTAGGATTTAACATATATTTATCTTCTAGTATGATTTTATATCATGAATTATGATGATTCTTACTTATTTTGGTCCCCTTTTGGTCATATATATTCAATGACAAAGAACATAATTTATTTAAGCACAATAGGAGTAAGATTATTATCTATATATGTACTAAACTCAAAATTAGTATGTCAATAGCTAGTATATAACTTTTTGTATTGTTGATTTAATACCATGAATAATGATGATTGCTACTTATTTTGATTCCTTTGATCATACAGATATAATCAGCTATGAAAATCATAATTTTATTCTAAGCAAAATTTAAAAAGAGTAAGATAAAAACCATATAACTGTCACTTGTCTGGATTGAATCGGTTCAACATTATTATATATATCATAAACTCAAAATTAGTATTTTAATACCTAGGATTTAAATTTTTTGTATCTTCTAGTATGATTTTATATCATTAATAATGATGATTGTTGCATATTTTGGTCCCCCTTTTGATCATATATAACCAGTGAAGAAGAACATAATTTAATTCTAAGCAAAAAAAAAAAAAAAAAAGATAAATACCATATAATTATCACGCCTCTGGAATAAATCGGTTTAAGATTATTATGTGTACAATAAACTCGAAATTAGTATGTCAATAGCTAGGATTAAACATTTTTGTATCTTCTTGTATGATTTTATATAATAAATAATGATAATTGTTACTTATTTCGTTTCCGTTTGATCATACATAATAAGTGATGAAGAGCATAATTTATTGTAAAAAAATAACGGAGTAAGATAAATATTATATAACTGTAATATGTTCCATCATATTTTCTAAAATTAAGAATACTTTTATTTGAATATAAGAATTAATTAGTTTAAATATATCTCAATTGATATTAATTTCATATATTGATTAATATATTATTTGAAGTAAAAAATGTGATTTCTATTGAAAATTCGGCACTGTATTTACTTATATTCATATTTGTAAATCTTTTTAATATATAATTCTAAATATTCACTATTTTTTGTAGTAAAATATTATTTTATTCTCATAATCAGTTAAAAATGATAATCTTATATAGTTCTACTTTTTTTTGGATATTTAATTTTTTATATAGTTTAAAATAATTTAAGAGGTATTCTCTATGTCATTATTTTAAATATAATGGAGTTCATAAACATTTACGACTCCTATTTGGTTCTAGAATTTTGAGTAGTAGGAAAAAATGTTTAAAAAAAATAAACAAAATAAAAAAGAATGCAATCACAATTTTTTGTCATCTAAAGAAAATACCAATAAATAATGAAAAAGATGAAAGTGATGGTTAATTTTGTCAAATCATGAGATATGATTTTATGTAGATTTCCTTTTGTAAGAAAACTGGAATTTTTTCCACTCCTCAAGGTCCTCAAGATCCTTAGTCCTATATATGTGTAATTTATTACTAATTGGGCGAATTAGGCGAAAGAACTAAAGAAATATATTTATTACATTCTGGTCCCCTTCAATTATCACAAGGTTTGGTCCCCAGATATGACTATTTGTTGTTTAATGAGAAGGATGTGAATAAAGTAATCAAAATTTAGAATAATACTAGCAAAACATTTAATTAATGGATTTCATTTTCAACAATATACAATAACAATTTGGGTCAAGATACATATTTAGGGTTTTGATCAGTTATATTGTCTATTGAGATACCTATAAACCAATCAAATTAAAAGTAAACTGTACCATAGTACTTAATATATTACTTTATGATAAAACGTGTATACCATAAGATAGATTGTCATTGATCATTTTGGACCACTTTAATCATGCATACCAATGACATAACGGTGATGGATAACATAATATGATTTATAAATAAATGCCAAAATAGTAAGTAAAGATTGGTTTATAGGATTTGGTTTTCAAGTAAAGATTTGGATTAAATAATTATTCTCTTGTATGATTGAGATTCTTAAGATATGCGTTGATCATTCACGTACTAACACATTTGTCTAAATAGTGTTTTTTGGCAACGACAATATACTAAGATATGAGGCCACATTGACGACTGCAACATATGATGTTTAGGTAATTATGCTTAATTTGTATATCTTATATGTCATATTGTAAATATATACACTGATTTCTGAGTTATGATTGCTGAAATGTTGGCCAATTTTGGGTCTATTGTGAAATGATACATATATATATATACATTGAATTTATAACTTTACAGTTCTGTATATTTTCTGATTCTTATTTAATTTAGTAATCAAAATATATTTCCTAGTAGAAGAGTACAAAATTAATTGGTTATGTATATAATTGAAATAATTAATTATGGGTTGTATTTATGAGTTTCGCTTTAAAGATTAAACATCGCAAGCCATACCAAACAAAGTACATAACAATTACGACTATATATGGGTACGGATACGGACATATGTAGAGATTTAATATTTTTTGAAATATGTATTCTTTGCTATTAAAATCATGATATATAATGTCCTAATTTTATTACATAAAATAGAGCTTATATTACATGCTTTCTTTAGATGATTACAACCATACATAAAATCAAAATATTACAACAACTCAAATTACGAACATAATTTAACAATTTAAAACAAACACAAACCATCAATAATGCAAACTTTGATACACAAACTTGCGAAGTACTTGCATGATTTTCATGTTTATCTCCGAAAACACGACAAATAATAATACAAATTCGATATAATCTCAAACACCGCAGAAATCTTTGAGTATATTTTGGGATTTTCGGCCACAATCTGAGTCGTAAAACTTCAACAAATCAACATGAACGAAAGGTTTGAATTGCAAGGGATTTTCATTGTCAACTAGCTCCTCGGGTACTTGTACAATCTTGCTGAGGAACGAAAATAGGGCAATTGTGTATCGGGTTTCGTTTACATTCTTCTTCAAGGTGACTTTGTGGTTGGGAGAAAGAACTTTGTCATTGCTCCATGCCTAATTAACAACAAAATAGTGTGAATAATTGGTTTTTTCTGTATCACAAATACTTTTTTTAAAATTATGATAGTAATCTTGTTAATTTTCATGAATATTTCAATTTGTGATTAAAGGGAAAGAAGAATTGTTATTGTATTAAATTTAAAATGAAGCTTTCTTGAGTCTTGATGACGAGTTATATTTACTTCAAATATTAATTCCTACTTTTCCATATTTTATTTAAAAAGCAATAAATTTAAAAGCATTTAATGAAAATAGAGTTTCTCAATTAAAAACATAGAGAAGAATACTGACCAACCCAAAAGTACTAAATTCCAAGCAAAAACTCTAATTCTCAAAAATTGCTTAACCAATATATAATAAGGCTTAAAAAGTATTTTCTTAAATAATTGATTACTTTCTACCTGTAGTTGGAACTACTTAATTATGAAAATATCCTCTTTGATCATTAAGAAAGCAATTTAATAACCAAATATAAAATGCAATATGCTAATTTTGATCATCACCTTGCATGCATCACCAGCCATGACAACAAAAGAAGATGGTGGAAACTCGACATTGATCCATTCGCCATCTCTTGCCCTAATTTCCAAACCAGAGATGTGATTCTGATAAAGTATAGTGATGAAACTCTTGTCTGTGTGAGAGGGAAAAGCCATTGTGCTCTCTCCAATTTCGGGTGCTCGATATTTCAAGAATCGAAGGAGATAGGTAGTTGAGTCGATATGTGAATCAACGTGTTTTTTTACACCATAGCTTTCAAATAACATTTTGATAACCATTTGTTCTAGCTCTGCAACTTGCTTAGCAAAGGACATTGAACTCTCACTAGAAAAGTAAAATAATAAAGTCAATTGTAAAATATTTTACATGAAAAAAAAATCCAATTACCACTCATTTAAAAACTTATGCCAGAAAATTTAAAAGAATAAATAATATCCATACCAAAAGGAATTATTTCCATTGGGCCACATGAGATTAGTGAAACTTTGAGTTCCTTCAAGTGTGGTAGCATAATCAATGCCCAAACCTTCATGCAGGGGCACAATGGGGATTTGACCCACATAGCCATGGTAGGGTTTTTCATTTCTGTTCTGTATTTTAACTTCAGTGGGAAGATCAAATAACTCATCTGCAGCTTTGAATATAGATTTGTGAAGTTGTGGTGAAATTTTGTCATACAAAGCTACAAAACAGCCATGATTTTCAAGGGCTTTCTTTATGTCTTTGCATGCAGATATCCACGAGCTCGAGTCGGGCTTCATATCTTCATTAGTGAAGTCTACAACGAATAATTTTGCTACGGTTAAAGAGCCCATATATTTTTTTTTTCTACTTTTTTCGCTTTTCGCTTATGCTTTTGGGGAGTGTTAATAGGCTAAGGAACAAGGTTGATTTGAGATACTTAAGAAGTAGTTTATGTGTTCTTTTATAGTGTTCTTTAGGATCATACGGGCCGGGATTGCGCTGCCATGGAGTTTCATTGGTGTTTAGTAAATGATTTATTAAAATAGGTGTTAAATTTGGACTTATCAATGTGATTTGATAATTATTTATGTGAAATTTCATGATTTTTAGTTGTTTGATTATTTAAATTCATGCTGGGCCATTGCAGGTTTGGGAATCATTGAATTTTCATGATTCAATAGTGTTTAATAGTTGAAATCTTATTGTCTAATTAATCATCCCACTTGATTTAAGAATGTGATTAGGTCAATTTCTAGCTAGATGAAACCTGATGAATTATTCTAACCCTTTTAAATAAATTGTATATATCTTATATGTTCATGTCAATCAATATTTATTCTTTAAATTATTTTACTTTATTGGATAACAATATACTCAATTAAATTGTTATTTGAGTATAGAATATATAATGTTCTAAGATTAGAAATTCATACCTATATAATCGAATTATTTTACTAGGTCGTGATTTATTATTTATATAGTAAGTATTCACTTAGTGAAATTATTATTTAAGTTTTAAATATGTAATAACTTAGTTTCTTGTAAGTATTTTATTCATGAGTTTGAGTAAATTGTTAGCTCCACATATTCTAATGTAACTAGTTATAATTTTGCACGACATAAAAAGTTTGTGTAATCTATCAAATATATGTATAAAACTAAATCACAAAGTTAGTAGAAGAATATTTATTTAAAATATGGTCAAACATGCGCTTTATTATTAAAAAATCTCAAATGATGATGTTATCAAATATAGGAAAGATCATGTTATATTATGTTTTAGTTATTTTTCCTATTATGAAATAATTTTGCGTACAACATGCAAATTTATTTATTTAATCAAATAAAATCAATTTATTAAACAAAAGACAAAATCTTACTAAAAGTCAAACAAAAATGATTCATCAATTATTACAACCTACTAAAACTTGCAGAGAACGAGATTGAGGTTTTAAAACTAGACACATATAATGATCCTGAGAAGAAAATTTGCTACATTGATTTTAGAAAGTAGAGTAATAAATAATAATAATTTTGAATTAAGAAACAAAAACACGACACAAGTGTCTAAAGTCATTATAAAAACAAAAAAAAAAAACAAAAAAAATGACTAAAAGAAGAAAAGTGAAGTATTTGATTATTCAAAATGAAACAAGATATATGTATAAAGGAAACATGAATTTACGTAAAAATTATTTAATAACATTATTACTTATATTTCACTTTTTTAATTAACTATTATTTTTAGGAATTATTAATTTTTCATGTCAGTCAATATTAATTTTTTTTAATAATTAACTTATTAAATAATAATTTATTTAGTTAAATTTTCATATACATATTGGTTGAATACAAATTAAATATATGAACTATTTTAAGGAATGATCAACATTCATTTACTAGTTTATATAAAAGGTAGAACAATAATTATTCTATTGGAAAGAAACAAAAAAAAAACACATACAAAAAAAGAAAGAAAGAAAAACTCGATGATTGGATTTAGCCTAAAAGCATTACATTGAAAAATGTGATTATGATATTTCAGGTTTTCATAACTCAGAATAGGGTGGACCAGATAAAAACTTTTCTGTCATCCATATTTTTTAATAAATTCTGAGAGTGAAATGTTGTACGAATTAGATTTTATTAATTTGAGGTAAGGTCAAGCTGGTTTGTACAAATATGCATCAGATCTGATTTTATATGATTCTGAAAGCTTTGTTATTAGTTTAAAATCACATTATTCCTACATAAATTTTTATAAAAATTAGCTAAAAGAAGGTCAATAATAAGAACATTAATTAATACTTTATATAAGTATCTTCACTTTACCAAAGGACAAAGATGAGAACACAAATGAGATCAGATTTTATCTGGAAGTGCATTTGTATATAATTTGCTATAATCATGTTAAAGAAATATCAGCTCAAAAATCAAAATCAAACCAGGGATATTGAATAGTATTATATATACAAACATAGTAAATATTGAATAGTATTTTCCAAGAATTATTTTTATCGGTTCTACATTTTTATCCCCGAAATAATAAATTTAGTTCGTGTAGGCATCTTGGATGTTTACATCAAATGAAAGGGATTTTTTTTTAATTTTATACGAGTTTTGGCAATTTGAATACAACTCACACCAGAAAATTTCAAATCCTTTCGAAAAATGTCTCTGTGGGGCACAAATTTGGGGGGTTTTTCGTGTTAGGAGGGGAAATTGCATATATGGCACCCAAAATCGGAGGGATGAGGAAAAAAATTCAAAACTACACCAACTTCATCTGAAATTAAAATTAAAAAACTTAGAAAACTTAAATATTGAAATTGTATATTTCAAACTTATTTTTAGTTTGAAAAAAAAATATAATTGCTGAAAATATATAATGTTTAATTTTTTGTTAATTTAAATTGTTAGCAACTATTAAAAAATTCGGTAAATATTAAAAAATACGAAAAAATAAAAAAATAATAAATTCATAAATAAATTTTAACAGCAAATTTGTATTTCCATTGACAAAATAAACTAATTAAAAACTCAAAAAATTTAAAAATAAGAAAAATCATAAAAAATAAAAGAAAAACAGATTTATTTATTTTTTGAAAACTCTGTAACAACGGTATATGCTAAGAAAATACTAAGAAATTTAAAAATTAGAAGCATTGAGAAATATATCTTAAATTAATTTTAATATCCAACTAAAACTACTTTTTAATGAAAATTTAAATTAATTAAAACTCAAAAAAATGAAAAGAGATCTCGGAAAAAATAAAAAACCATTAACAAAAATATAATAAAATTAGAAAATAATAAGAACAAAATTGTAAGGATCAATATATGATGTTATATTTTTAATGTTAATATTTTATAATTTTCATAGGGTGATTGACTATGTTATAGAAAAAAGGGCAAAGTGCACTTCACCCCCTCAAAAAATTTGTATTTTGCACTTTCCCCCCTAAAAACACAAAAAAGAGACATTGCCCCCTAAAAATTTGATATATGCATTACTTTGCCCCAATTACTATTTTTCGGCTAAATTTAATCGGAAATCATTGAAATGATTTTTTCGTCAAGAACATTATCGTCTTTACCATTTATCCGTGATTCTATCACATATCCAGATTTGGGCCCAAAATCGTTGTGCTTCTCTAATATATCATTTTAGGGTTGCAAAATACTCACCATGATCTCATCATGCATTTGATGTGAGTTCCTATTCTGATAAGCTTTTTCTACCATTCTTTATATGCAAGATGATATCATGGTGAAAATTTTGCAGCTCTAAGATGATATGTTACAGAGGTACTATGATTTTGGCTCAAATTCATGCATGTGAGAGAATCACAAAAAAATAGTAAAGATGGTAATGCTCTTGACGGAAAAATCATTTAAATGATTTCCGATCACAATTTGGCCGGAAAATAGTAATTGGGGCAAAGTGATGCATATATCAAATTTTTAGGGGGCAATGTCTCTTTTTTATGTTTTTAGGGGGGAAAGTGCAAAATACAAATTTTTTGAGGGGGTGAAGTGCACTTTGTCCTAGAAAAAAATTACAATAAAAAAATAAAATGTAACTTATAAAGACTAAAAATTTAGTGTTCATGCCTTGCACTAAATTATTTTCTATATCTACATATATAAGAACACTAATAATTTTAGGAGTTCATGTAGAAAGATCGATGGCACAAAAGAATAAGCTTAAATTAAAGGCGACATTATGACACTTCCCTACAAACTGAGATTCTCATACAGAATCATGAAATTTGAATTTCTTGATCATTCCCATATGCACTACAATAAAATAGGGTATTAGAGACGGATTTTCTGTCTCTGATATTCACTTATCCGTCGCTAAATGTCATCAGCGACGGAAACGTCCGTCGCTAAAAGGTGGGCCCCAAATTAGAGACGAAATTTTTTTGTCTCTAAAATTAGAGACGGACATCAACGCCGTCCCTAATTCTGTTGTTCTTTTCATAACTTATCTACACACAATCCGTCACTACTTAACTTAAGATCGGTCTCTAAATTCTGTCGCTAATTATAGTAAGTTAAATATTTCATGTGGCGACGTATTATTACCATCACATGTTCCGTTGCTAAATCTGTCTCTCTTTACCATCTTAATTGTTTCATTGGGTATTCACTTTCAAATAGAGATGAATTCTCAGATCCTCGATAAGTGTAAATTAGAGACGAATTACACTGAATCCGTAGTTGATTAGTGACAAATTTCCATTCGTCTCTAATTTTCTAATTTTTCAATTCTGATGTCGTGTCTTCCTGTAGTGATTATATAGGGCATATATGAGTTTAGTTATATAAATGAATTTGAGTAGAAGTATTCCATTTAACAATTACAAGAGGTATTCATTATTAGTCTCTAATTTCATCAATTTCACAATGAAAGGTAATATTTTGTCAGAAAATAGTAACTCAAGCATATAGAACATGTAATATGATTTTCCTGAGAATATTGTTTTGTTTTGTTTTGGGGACAATGATAAAATTTTGTTAGTGACACTCAGACATAAATTTGAACTAATTAATTTACAAATATATTTTGGAACTAAAATATTGTTTTATTAAACACAAATTGAACAATATTGAATCTGGTCTCCACCCTAATTAAAAGATAATAGAAGTAGAATTAATTTTCTTACACAAGCACATTAGGTTTTAATAAAAGCACATGATACACAATTTATTCATACATAAAAGAACACGATCGATACAGAATAATATAAATACAAATAATTCTCAAACACCACAATAGGCTTTGATAGCACTCTCAAGCCTTCTGTTCTGTTCTTTGCTGTAAAATTCAAGAAATTGGAGGTGATCAAATGGCTTATATTTCAAAGGATGTTCGTCGTCTATGAGTTCTTCGGGTGTTTGAACAATTTTCTCCATAAATGAGAATTGTGCAATAGAGAGTCTTGTTGTTTTTCCTTCCATTATCACTCTATGATGAGGAGGTTTTATCCTCTCATTGCTCCATGCCTTGTTCATGGAAATAATATATATCATTAAGCATGCACATTATCATTAATAAAAATTAAATGCATAATACAAATGGAGGATATAATGAATTAATACACTTAAGTGTAAGGTAATGAGTTCTAACTTTATATTTGTATCTTAATATTAGGGATTCGTATTTGTGAATAATGAGGCTTGCTAAATTTCAAAAGAGTGAGAGCAAATGTTAAAACGTCCCATGAATAAAATCCTTCAAAAAATTGTTATTTCACAATTTCAAATATTCTTGGTACTTCATTATAAAATACTACGTATATAATATATATCTAGGTTTTTGAAAATGGCACATTAACCTGACTTTGGTGCTTTATCTTGTATTCAATACTGTATGATGCATAAAAGACTATATGTAATTCAGGTCAACTGTAAATATTAAAACTATTAAATTTATGCATTATTTAATATGCGTTTATGTTAAAAAAAATTTAAAAAAAAAGTATTAAATTTATGCAACTTGATTCTTACACTTACTCTCATGCTCTCATATTATAATGAAAATTTTCTTATGAATTCTCCGAGAGCTAAGCTAAATATAAATATTCATATAACATGATTTCCGTAAGACGCACCACATATAAACAATTGATTATATATATTTAAACTCTCAAAACTCCCAAAAATAAATCTTATCTGATTTACTTTAATTCCCCTAACTTTTCTCAAATATAAGATACAAATAAAATTAACTAAAAATGTCAAACACACATAAAAGAATCACTTGAGAATTATTTTCAAAACTGAATAGTTTATAAGAAGATAAGCTTACCATGATAACATCACCAGCCATAACAACAATGGATGAAGGAGAAAGCTCAACACCAAACCATTCACCATCTTTCGATTTAATCTCCAAACCATTAATTCCATTTTGATGAATTGTAGACATAAACGTCTTGTCTGTATGAGATACAATTCCCAAATTGTTTTCATTGGTCTTAGGTTCCCTATATTTCATGACTCGACTTAGGTAATTCACCGAATTTATATGGGAATCATAGTATTTTTCCACTCCATAGCTCTCAAATACCATTTTTACCACAATTTTTTCCAGCTCTGCTGCTAATTTTGTGTACCTAAGAAGATTTTCACTGCAAAGAAATGATCTTTAATTAGAAGCGCAAAGGAATATTAACATATATTTTCCAGTTTCATCGCAATTTTCTATATATTGACAGGTTTTGGTCGCAAATTACATAACAAGTATAATTCAGTTATCATGAAACCATGTTTGCGCAAGAATATTAAAAATCATGGGATTTCTTCAAGAATGGCAAAGGAAAATTAATGTAGTTAATGTATTAATTCTTTTATTTTTCATGGTCAATCACCCTATGAAAAATATCAAATTCAAGTACTAAACAATTGTAGCATTAATTCTATTTGTTATTTCATTATTTATGTTTATATACACAAACAATTATATATTACATACCATAAATTGTCCGTATAAACATTATATACGGCTTAATTTTCTCAATGAAATCCAAAAATATAAATCGAAAAAAAAAACATGTCGAGTACCTGAACCGTTGATTTCCATTTGGCCACATGACCTTAATGAAATCTTGAATTCCCTCAAATGTATTGGCATAATCAATTCCCAAACTTTCAAAAACAGGCATCATTGGCACTTGACCAACATAGCCATACAAGGGTTTAGTGGATTTGTTCTGCATTTTTGTATGAGTTGGGAGATCAAATAACTCTTCAAGTGCATTAAAAACCCCACTGTGTATTTCTTGGGTGATTTTATCATATGATCCCACAAAACAGCCATATTCTTCAAGAGCAAAAATTACTTCATTGCATGTTTTGGACCATGATTCTGTCCCAGGTTTGAGGTTTCTGTCTGAGAGTTCAATCACAGGAAGTTTGTGCTGTTTTGTGAGTGAACCCATGAATCTGTGTGTGTGTTGATTTTTAATCTTTTTTGTGTGTGTTTTTTCTGAATCTATCAAGAAAGAGCTATATATGTGAGATATATATGCACTACATGTTTAATATGCATGTTTTTTTAATAAATAAAATCAACTTCGTATCAAGCTCAAATGTTTATTAAGTGCCAAAAAGAATAGTTATGGAAAAATTAAACAAGAAGAACTAACTGCCTTACATTCTAGACCCTAAAATTTCGAAACGGTGAAAATTGCAATATATTTTAATTAATTCATTATGTTTAAGTTTATATGCTTGTTTTTGCTTAATTATTAGTATATCGCAGTGTACGCAATTTCTGCAAAATCAACATCGGAAATCAAATTGCATTTTTCGTAATGTAGTTATTGCCTTTTAGGTTTTGCTCGTTTATTTATTTCATTTGAGAAATGTTGATTTTGGAGGGACACTGAAAATATGGCAATGCCATTTAGCCAAATAATGCAAATTTGAGAATGGGAGGATTTTGACCCAAGTGTAGAAGATGAAAACCCAATTACTCCAAACCATTAGGGCATATATGCAATTTCATATAAATTTAAAAATAGTTATGCTAGTTTATAGATGGCTTAGGTGTATCTTTTTTTTTTGTTGTTAAATAGATTTGGTGTATCTTCATATTATTAATCATCAATATTAATATAAACTATAATCAACTTATATAAAAATATATTAAAATTTAAATAATTATTTTGGTTAGATATTTAAAAAGTATATATAGTGAAATATGTACTGCTATACAAAAAATTAACTTAATATTCAGCAAATTATAGATCAACTTATCATTTTTGTCTTCACATAATTTAATAAATTCAATAATTTTAAAAACATAAACAAACATAATGTGCATCACATTATTTTTATATTAATCAGAACAATACGTATTTCTTTAAAAAAAAAATCAGCAATAAATCTTACACAAACAAGACCTTAGTAATTATTTATCGATGAGTAGGGACGTCTAAATATTTGAACTTAACTTTTGCTATCCAAAATCTTTTTGTATAGTAATATAATCAAGAAGACGTTGAACTAGTCCTTGATTGACATTATCTTTTCCCATTTAACTTAAAATAATTGACAAAATTATTCAATAATTGTAAGATCAATACGTTAGCTAATATATATTATGTTTGATTAATTTGTCATTTAACATATATCGATCTTAATCAAACCAACCATTGGGACCCGTGGGCCTGTCTCTAATTATTTTAGTTCTTGATTAACATCAATCTTAA
The DNA here is from genome assembly GCA_963669365.1 of Verbascum thapsus. Taxonomy (NCBI): domain Eukaryota; kingdom Viridiplantae; phylum Streptophyta; class Magnoliopsida; order Lamiales; family Scrophulariaceae; genus Verbascum; species Verbascum thapsus. The sequence goes on from OY770108.1 coordinate 4,738,983, forward strand.
CCAAGCCAACTCATCGGTTGAATGGTCCTCGGCATTAATTTTTTTAATTATACTCGATAACAAAATATAAAGACAAGACCCTTCTTAAATCCAAAGCATGTTTAAGTTATATTACATAAGATGTAAAACAAAAATGCGATCTCCGTAGTATTTTAATTGATATTAAAATTCACGATAAAGTTGCTCCAAATTAGATTTCCTATTGATTCGTTACATTTCTTTGGGATCGGTATAAAAGTTTAATATAACATAAGACATAACTATATTCATCACAATTTTTTATTCTTAATCATAATTTTGGACCTCTTACAAATTATAAGGTTTATGTGAATATTTAGTTACAAATGTCCATTATATATCAAAATCCAAAGAATTGAAGAAAACCCATAAAAGAGGTGCTTCAAGTTCTCATAGGCTCCGAATAACACCTTCATTCGAATTATTAGTGGTAAAACTTGAAATTGGATGGCATTCGACATTTTCGCTTTAGAAACAAGTTTGTTAAAAATTAGAGAGAAATATTATATTTAAACTCTCAAACTTACTTAGAAAAGTATAGGAAAGTGATTCTTTTTCACTTTGTAACTCATTTTTTCTTGATTCTACTTAATACAAATGCTTAACTTATGCCTATTCATAGGTAAACTCAAACATGTATCAGTATCAGTATTTGAATCTAATCTTCTCTTTTTTTTTCATTTATGAATCAATTCAAAAGACATATACATGAATAATTCTCTACCAATATACCTAATTGAATATTAGACTCTTACTACGTACATTAATTATGAAACTAGGTTATTTTAACTTTCAATAAATTCAATGTATTGTAATTGTTGTTCTTACATGGCTCTAGCTATGCTTTAAAATAAAAACATACCTATATTTAAATAGAATTTTCATTATTTAAACTAAATAAAATATAAGATACAAGTATTTAAATTGAATGCTCCGAAACCCTAAAAATAAGAGATAAATATATCATTGTGTTATGAAACTAGATTTATTTAACTTTCAACAAATTCAATGTGTTATAATTGCTGCTATTACATTGCTAGCTATGATTTGGTATATAAACATACCTATATTTAAATAGAATTCTCTTTATTAGAACTAAAATATAAGATACAAGCATTTAAATTGAATATGCCCGAAAACACTAAAAATAAAAGATAAATATATCTAGCTATCTCTTCTGGAAATTGAATGCTCTGATGGAGAATGCAAATATGAAAGCAAAAACAACTGCAAATCCAACAACCACAGCAGCAGCCACCCCGACAAAATCGTGTCTAAATCCAAAGTAAATTTTCAAGAAATCTTGGACCGTTAGATTTGCTTCAAACTGATCTTTTACATCACCATACTGTGATGCAACTAATCCATATAGGGTCCAGGCCACAGGATTTACCCAATGGTACCATCTCCACCACACAGGTGTCCTCTGTATATATATATATATATAATAGAAATGATAGTATAAGTACTATTTAACGCATGATTTTGCCAATAATATAATAGTTTCAGTCCCTTGCATTTGAATTTTATTTTTTTACAATTTTAGTCCATTTACATGACACTTATGTATTAATATTGAGATATAACTATCCCAATATTTTGCTATATATTTTTATTATATAATTGCGGAATTATAACGAGGAGTACTTACCGGCCTTGGAATTATAAAACCCGAAAAGAGATTCCATAAGACATAGAACAAGTAGGATATGATGTTCGCGATATGAAGATTAGGCGTCACGGCCACAGTCACCATGCCATAAAATGTGAAATATTGTAGAGTGAAGAACATGAAAAATATGTACCAAAAGTACTTTGCAGCAGTCCATTCAAACCCGATCATCGCATAAACAATCGTACCATAAATTGTAGCCTGAGCGAAAGCGTAAGGAATTTCAATCATAGCCTGCAAAAAAAAAAAATTCAAATCGCGACAAATATAATTTTTTTTATCAATTTTCTAAAAGTTCTTACTAGATTACTTGATTTAGTCACCTGTCCAAATGCATATGGTAAAGCGGAATAAAAACCGGCCGCTTTTTCTCTATAAAAGACAGTTCGCTCGACAGAAACGACAGGTTGTACTGATGACGCTAGTTGAGCACCTAGAAAGAAAACGGAAGCATACATAGATCCCATAGCATTGAAAATGTCTTTTGGAGTTTCCCTAAGGAAAAAAAATGATTCAATCAACACTTTTTAATGATACGTTACTAATAACAAATAGGGTTTTGATAATCCGTCTCAGATATCCTTTAATTAGAGACAAATTTATGTCCGTCACTAAATATCCGTCTCTGATACCTTGTTTTCTTGTAGTGAGCTAGTAAATGAGAAGGGGTGCATGTAATTATCCCTAATTAGTATGAATTATTTGAAATGAATTTTTCGACTCATTTGTTTACGCGCTTACTTTTTGGAACCGAGATCCCAAAACATGGACCCGAACATTAGGGCTAGAAACACCGTATATAGTATTCTTGCAGCGGAGTAAAGAGGATTGCGCCAGTAGGACAAGTGTTGTTTCCATAGGCAAGCGATAAATTGAGTGAAAAACGGCTGCGAATACTTAGTTTTGAAATGTAGGTCTCTCGTACCGGGATGAGGCCTACTTAACTCATTAATAAGAGCTTTGTTTCTCCTGAAATGCATGGAATGGCACAATTAGATGTTAATTTCATAAGTGTTTCGGTCGCAATATGGGGAAAATTGCATTTTTTGTAAATAACTTTTCCGAGTTCAATTTTGGTCGCAACCATTATAAATTATCCACATTAAGTCTTATAACTTTCAAAATGTTTTAACTTTGTTAGAGTTTGACTTTGGTCGCAACCATTATAAATTATTCAGTCTTATAACTTTCAAAATGTCTCATATTTAGTCACGCCATTCAAAATCTAATGGTTAACTCTGTTAGTCATCATTGTTGTTTGGATGGTTAGACATTTTGAAAATTATGAGATGAAAGGTGAAAAATTTATAATGAACAGGACTTGAACAAGGGCAATTTTCCCACATAATATGTTTATATAGACTATGTACCTCGTACATTTAAGGGAAAAAAAATTCACATTGTTTGCTTATGAGAAAGAAAATACCAGATGAAATATCAATTTGGAGCAGACGAATAAAATACTTTTTATATGTTAAACGTATTAAGTTGCGTATACACTGACCTATAAAGATCTGATTTCCTGTAAAGATCAGCAAAATCAAGTCCCAAATTCGTTTCTTGGGCTGAAGATGTTACTTCCAGCATCCATGTTGCTGGATTATAGCCATCTCTGATCTTTGTCACTCCTTGTATTCCCTAAAGTTTGAGAAAAAAATGAACTCATTATTATCATCCAATTACTCGTTCAAAATGTTTAAAATCATAAAGGATTCTGATAAATCGTAATATTTATTCACCATTCATAATTGGATTTCTTTTTATTTCTATCAAGATATTCGTTTCACATATTTATATATTTGTCAAGTAAACTATCAAAGTCATTTTTGGCGGTTTATACATAGAGGTAGGCCAAATAGCAAAGCCATGTACTTTATTCGTTAAATACTAACGAAAAGGTAAGTTTACTTGCGTATAAAACCATCCTTATCGACTGACCTCAAAGTATTGGATCAAATGACATGAATGTCGACCCAAAGGGCCGACATATATCTCTTCTCCCCCTTGCTTCATCAAAAGTAACTGCAAATCTCATTAACCAACAATATCAATAAACCCTAATAATAAAAATACGAAAAACTTAGTTTATATATATATATACATAAAATTAATCTTACCTCATCAAACGCTTCAAATATGTCGATACTAGGTTGATGAATAGTGCACACCACTGTCCTACCAGTGTCCACAGTGTTCCTAACAGTTCTCATCACAATTGCAGCAGCTCTTGCGTCTAGCCCTGAAGTTGGCTCGTCCATGAATATTATCGACGGATTTACAACTAGCTCGACTGCAATAGTTAGCCTCTTTCGCTGCTCAGTCGATAGGCCACTAACCCCCGGTAAACCAACGAGCCCACCTCTTAACGGAGTGAGTTCTACGAGTTCCATTACATTCTCAATGAACGTCTGAAAAATGGGTAGAAAGAAAAATGAGGGTTACAAGTGTTACCTTTCTTGGTTCATATTACTTCTAGTGACTCAAATTTAGTCGACTAAATTGCTCTCTTGGTAAACCATAAGTATATTAGCCCCAACATTTTGATCTCAATTCGAGACTCCATTTCCCAAAATGATTTTTTTTTTTTTTTTGTGAATACCCTCTATAAAACTATGTATCAAATTATTTGGAGTTATAAAATTGGACCTTTCGAGTTTCAGAATCAACTTCTGGGGGCAATCGTAGCCAAGCTGAGAACAATAACGACTCGTAAACTGTAACACATGGAGAATGGATATCATTCTGTTCACAATAACCAGAAATTCGAGAAAACGTCTCTTGCTTTTTTGGATAACCGGAAATTGTAATATTTCCGTCAATATATCCACCCGTTTTTCGACCAGCCAAAACATCCAAAAGAGTCGTTTTACCGGCCCCACTAACGCCCATTAAAGCTGTGAGAACACCTGGCCTGAAAGCTCCACTGACTCCCTTTAAAAGTACTAATCTATCTTCAGTAGCACCCTGATTTTTCATTTCCTGCAAATCATTCGAAAGAATGTAAATTTAAAAAAATTTAAAAAAATTATAGACAACATTATATATATAACTTGGTCTCGCTCTAGACAATAAAATTTGTCTGAAACTTTTAGCAAAACCTAAGGGTGTCCAAAAGTTTAAGGCTTTCATTAACCAGACATGAAACCAAGGGTTTAAACCCCCTTTAGCCTTATTTAAACTTGTTTTGTAAATTTTAAAAAAAATTATTTACACGCCTATACGTTACACAACATTATACTTTACACAACCTTACAAACAATACCTACACTTTACAAAACATTTCAAATAACACCAAAAAGGTATAACTGTCCAAAATATAAATAGGGTTTCCGAATTATGAAAATATTAGGGTAATTTTCGGATGTTCACAAAATATTTACGGCACGCTAGTAAAATCTTAATGTAAGAGTTGTGTGACAGAATGAAACGTTGGAATACTAGATGTGATTTATTAAACAAAAAAACCTTTTTTCTAAATATATTATGGAATGTTTAGACATTTTGAAAAATAGTAAAAACTATTGAGAAATATAAATATCATAAGTTGCTACTAACTAGAACACAGTAATAAATTTTATTACATTAAAAATATATAAACATAAACATAACTCATTATAGAGAACTTTACTTTAATTGTGATTATACTATAAACAACCACCTCATTATAGCAAAATAATGCGGATTTATCAATGCATGATATTCGCTATTTTCATATATGATCTTGTTAAAATAATAATAATAATAATAATAATAATAATAATAATAATAATAATAATAATAATAATAATAATAATAATAATAATATGATATTAATAATCTAGATTCATTAGTCAAGTGAAGAGTCATATCTAGATTCATTAGAAGTTGAAGAGTTTGGTAGTTGAAAGGCCATAAGTCATGTAGCTAAAGAGTCATCAAATCTTAGCCATTAAATTTGAATCGATCTTAACCGTTGGTTCGGGTTTTGTATTAGTATAAATAGGGGTCATTTCTTCATTTGTAATCATCCCAAAAAATGGAGTTACATTGAAATATAAAATACAAGTTTCCTCCACTCTCTTCACTAAAGTTTTTCAATTATTTTCTCCCCATATTCTAACAAAGTGGTATCAAGAGCCAATTTTGTTTGGAGATATCCTCAATTTTGAAGATGTCAAACGGAGCACCTTTGCAAGTTCCAACTCTCACCAAAGATAATTTTGATAATTGGTGTATACGAATGAAGGCTTTGTGTGGAGCCTATGAAGTTTGGGATTCCATTGAAAATGGAGTTGACGGAAATGAAGCTACCGCCAAGAAGAAGGATCAAAAGGCGCTTGCACTCATCCATCAAGGTTTGGATGAGAAAATGTTTGAGAAAGTTGCTAGTGCAACTACGTCCAAACAAGCTTGGGATATTCTCCAAGTTTCATTCCAAGGAGTTGATAAAGTGAAGAAGGTGCGTCTCCAAACATTGAGAAGTGAGTTCGAATCTCTACGCATGAAAGATTCGGAATTGGTATCGGATTACATTTCAAGAGTTTTGGTTATTACTAACCAAATGAAAAGATATGGAGATGAGATGAAGGATAACCGGATCGTTGAAAAAATCCTACGATCATTGGATGCGAAATTCAATTATGTTGTCGTCGCCATTGAAGAGTCCAAAGATTTGGACACCATGACCGTGGATGAGCTTGCCGAATCCTTGTAAGCACACGAAGAAAGATTTACAAAGCCGGTTCAAGAAACACCGGAACAAGCTTTGAAAGCAAAGCTAACATTAAAAGAGAATGAGACTTATTATGGCACGTCTCAAAGAGGTCGAGGACGTGGTGGAAATCGAGGGCGTGGCCAAGGAAGAGGGCATGCTCGTGGAAATGATGGGAGAAACAATAATAATTTTCGCCATAATGATGAAGGACGACAAAATTTTAACCAAAGAAGAGGTCGTGGACGAGGTAGAGGACCGAGAGGATTGAGAGGAGGAGGAAGACAAACTCAACAAAGGTATGACAAGTCAAATATTGAATGCTACAATTGTCATCGTTTTGGCCATTATGTTTCGGAATGTGCCTATGTCGAAGAGACGAGTAATCTTGTGGAGAATAACAATGAAGAGGTCCATCCCACCATGCTACTCGCTTGTAAAAGCAATCAAGAAGAAGAAAATAATCAATGGTACCTTGACTCCGGTGCAAGTAGTCACATTTGTGGAAAGAAAAGTTTGTTCGTGGAACTTGATGAGTCAATCAACGGCAATATCACTTTCGGAGACTCTTCACAAATTCAAGTGAAAGGAAGAGGTAATATTTTAATACGCTTGAAAGATGGTAGTCATCAATTTATCTCCAACGTTTACTATGTGCCAAAAATGAAGAGTAACATCTTAAGTTTGGGACAATTGTTGGAGAAAAATTATGACATTCACTTGAAAGACAAAAGCTTGACAATGAAAGATGAAAATGGAAGGATCTTAGCCAAGGTGCCAATGACAAGAAATAGAATGTTTCTGTTAAACATTCAAAATGATGTCCCGATGTGTTTGAAATCTTATTTCAAAGATTCATCATGGCTGTGGCATATGAGATTTGGGCATTTGAATTTTGATGGCCTAAAGTTGATGAGTAAAGGAAGAATGGTAAAAGACTTATCCGCCATAGACCATCCAAATCAACTTTGCGAAGAGTGTCTGTTTGGCAAACAAGCAAGAAAGAGTTTCTCGAAGGAGTCGATGACAAGAGCTCGATATCCATTGGAGTTGATACATTCAGATGTATGTGGGCCTATCAAGCCATCATCGCTTGGTAAGAATAATTATTTTGTACTTTTTATTGATGATTATTCTCGAAAAACTTGGGTGTATTTCCTGAAGGAAAAATCGGAGGTGTTTGAAACCTTTAAAAGGTTCAAAATTATGGTGGAGAAGCAAAGTGGTTATCAAATCAAAGCTCTTCGGTCTGATAGAGGTGGCGAATTTACATCAAATCAATTCAAAGAATTCTGTGAAAAGAATGGTATCTATCGCCCCATGACAGCTCCATATTCACCACAACAAAATGGTGTAGCCGAGAGAAAGAACCGAAGTGTTCTCGACATGGCAAGGAGTACGTTGAAAAGTAAAAATATACCGAGGGAGTACTGGGCCGAAGCTATTTCTTGTGCCGTCTACTTGATGAACCGCTGCCACACTAAAAGTGTTCATGGAAAAACACCACAAGAAGTTTGGAGTGGTTATAAACCAAGTGTTTCACACTTGCGGGTATTCAGAAGCATTGCCTATGCACACGTACCAGATGAGAGAAGAAGTAAGCTTGATGATAAAAGTCAAAGGTATGTATTTATTGATTATGACGAGAACTCAAAAGCATATAAATTGTATAATCCTTGCAATGGAAAGATCATGATTAGTAGGGATGTTGAATTCGATGAGGAAAGTGCATGGGATTGGAGTACTTCACATGGAAAAATTAATCACAATCCGCTCATTGTTGAAGAAGAAGAAGATATGGTGCAACCTACCACTCCACCACCATCGCCTCCACCACAAAATACACAATTTGATAAAGGGAGTTCAAGTGAAGGGCCTCGAAGGTTCAGAAGTCTACGAGAATTGTATGACAACACTGAGGATGTACGAAATTTAAGTGAATTTACACAATTTTGCTTATTTTCTGAAAGTGAGCCAGTAGATTTTAGGATGCCATTGAAAACCAAAAATGGAGAGATGCAATGGATGAAGAAATTAAAGCTATAAAGAAAAATGATACGTGGGAGCTTGCATCACCTCCTAAAGGCAAAACCACTATTGGAGTCAAGTGGGTGTACAAAATCAAAAGAAATTCCAAAGGTGTTATAGAGAAATATAAGGCAAGGTTGGTTGCCAAAGGATACAAGCAAAAGGCCGGAATTGACTATGATGAGGTATTTGCCCCAGTTGCCCGTCTTGAAACTATTCGTTTAATAATTTCTTTGGCAGCTCAAAATTATTGGAAAATTCACTAAATGGACGTCAAATCTGCATTTTTGAATGGTGTCTTGGAGGAAGAGGTGTACATTGAACAACCGTCGGGTTATGTGGTGAAAGGACATGAAGATAAGGTCCTAAAATTGAAGAAGGCTCTCTACGGCTTGAAACAAGCCCCTCGTGCTTGGAATAGTAGAATTGACAAGTATTTCCAAGCAAGTGGTTTTACCAAGTGTCCGCATGAATATGCTCTTTATGTAAAATTAGAAAAAACCGGTAATATTTTACTTGTTTGTTTGTATGTGGATGATTTGATTTTCACAGGAAATAATTCGACGATGATTAATGATTTCAAGAGAGCTATGTCCAAGGAGTTTGAGATGACGGACATTGGTTTGATGTCCTATTATCTTGGAATCGAAGTAAAACAAAGAGATGATGGTATTTTCATATCTCAAGAAGGATATGCTAAAGAAATTCTCAAGAAGTTCGAGATGGAAAATTGCAATCCTGTTAACACCCCCGTGGAGTGTGGAAAATTATCAAAGCTCGGAGAAGGTGAGAAGATTGATCCTACATTTTTCAAAAGCCTTGTTGGAAGCTTGAGGTACTTGACGTGTACAAGACCTGATATACTATATGGCGTTGGACTTTTGAGTCGTTACATGGAAGTTCCTAATACTTCTCATTTGAAGGCGGCAAAGAGAATTCTTCGATATATCAAAGGAACGCTTGATTATGGAATCTTTTACACACATTCTAAAAATTATGAGCTCGTTGGTTATTGTGATAGTGATTGGGCCGGTGATATTGATGATCGGAAAAGCACTACCGGGTTTACTTTCTTTATGGGAGATTCCGCATTTGCATGGAGTTCTAAAAAACAACCTATTGTAACTCTTACTACATGTGAAGCTGAATACGTGGCTGTTACTTCTTGCATTTGTCATGCTATTTGGTTGAGAAGCTTGTTGAAAGAGCTTCATCTACCACTAGAAGGTCCAACAGAGGTACGTGTTGATAACAAGTCCGCTATTGCATTGGCAAAGAACCCTGTGTTTCATGAAAGAAGCAAGCATATTGATACTAAGTATCACTTTGTTCGAGATTGCATCACCAAGAAGGAAGTCGAGCTTGAGTATGTGAAATCTCAAGACCAAGTTGCGGATATTTTCACCAAGTCGTTGAAGTTTGATACTTTTCGAAAGTTGCGGATGTCTCTTGGAGTAATAAATATAACTTAAGGGAGGATGTTAAAATAATAATAATAATAATATGATATTAATAATCTAGATTCATTAGTCAAGTGAAGAGTCATGTCTAGATTCATTAGAAGTTGAAGAGTTTGGTAGTTGAAAGGCCATAAGTCATGTAGCTAAAGAGTCATCAAATCTTAGCCATTATATTTGAATCGATCTTAACCGTTGGTTCGGGTTTTGTATTAGTATAAATAGGGGTCATTTCTTCATTTGTAATCATCCCAAAAAATGGAGTTACATTGAAATATAAAATACAAGTTTCCTCCACTCTCTTCACTAAAGTTTTTCAATTATTTTCTCTCCATATTCTAACAGATCTTTGATAAATTCCCAATACGGCCAGATAGTATATCATCATATCAACGGTATCATTAGGTGATTAATAGATTATTATCAACAATATGTATAAATGCGACGAATAATAAATATTGTCCTATTACCTGTGGCATGTCAACTGAATACTTGATCTCATCGAACACGATGAAGTGTGGCTCAAACGGAAGAACGATTTCCCTCTTTTTTCTTTGATCTTCTTTTTCTGAATTTTATTGAAAATTTAGAAATATAAAACTTTACCACCTTTAAGAAAATGTTAAGCTTTCTTCATAAATCGTCGCATTCAAATATATGAGACAAATTCCTATAACAATAACTCACCCTTAACTTCATTGTCATCTGGTAGTACAGCTTGAGATTTTCCGGAAGCTGCAATATTTAGCATCATATATATTACTAAATACGCTTCTAGCAAAAATATTCAAAATCGAGAAAATTCAAAAATAACTCACGGTTAAGATACGTCATTGCCAAAACGCAAAAAACATTATATAGAAGAATAGACCCTAATAATGCTGCAACTCCAATCCAATACCAGTATGATCTCGAGAAGAATTCTAAAGACTTTAAAAGCTCGATTCCCAACAACCCATTTGTTTTAGCAGAAACCTTTGATAAAACAAAAAGGAATTTAGTATCACAAAAAGTATGAAAAAAATTGTATATATATATATATATATATATATCCATCTAGACTTACATGTTTCCAACTGTGACCTGTAAATTCATTCACGAGAAGTGCGTTTTCTGCATACATCATCGGAGAGATATAGTAACCCCATATCCACCACTTCCTTATGCTATCTGCAAAACATCGACTCAAAAGCAGAAGAAAAAAAGAAAATATCAACTGATAATTAGAAAAAAAAGAACAACAAATATAATCCTTATTAGGGTTACAATTAAAAAACAGTAATATCGTCATGGTAATTTTTGTTACTTGGGGAGGGTATGAGTTTTTCTTTTCTTTTTTCTTTTTTTCATAATGTTTAACTTTCAAAAATTGTCTAGCCAGTAATTGAGTATAATTATATTAGTGTAAGGTAATTATTTTTTAATATTTTTAGTTTTTCCTATCAAATTAGGGTCCATAAATACACAAGTGATTTTCACAAATATCAAGCCTTTTCTTCAAAGGTGTAGATTCAATTTACTAGAATATATAATAACGACGTATATACAAATACAATACCTCGTGAAAGAACATATCCGCTCATTGCACAAACCATGAGCAATATGAAGAACCCGAATATGTTTGCTATGATCATGTTTCTTCCGGCTGCCCCAATCAAACGAAACAATGATGACGCCACTTGCATTTGGAGTAAAAGAACCAAGTAATATTTGACAAATCTGCAGCACGAAATACATGTTAATATTCACAATACTATATATATGTAACATACATTATGCTTTCATATTAATATTTGACAAAAATTAATGTGTTACATATATTAGTACATATTAATATATATATATATATGTGTATTAGGGTTTAGGGTTTCAGGGTTTAGGGTTTAGGGTAAAATTGGATCATAATATTTGACAAATTTGTCAAGTAATATATATATATATATATATGTGTGTGTGTGTATTAGGGTTTAGGGTTTCAGGGTTTAGGGTTTAGGGTATGTTAAATAAGTGCCTTGAATCAACTATGGATTACTAATGGAACTCGGATTTGGGCCTGCAGATACGTGATGGGCTGAGCCCAAGTTAGATTAGTCTGTTAGTATTATAAATAGACCTGTTCGCAGGTTATTCTGAATAACTCTGTAATCTGAAAACCTAGCCTCTAATAAAATCGTTCTTCCTCTGCCCGTGGACGTAGCCAACACAACGTTGGTGAACCACGTAAATTCTGTGTCTCTTATTTACGTTTTCTGTTCTTTCTTTGATTGCTCTGATTAATCCATCACAACAAACTGGTATCAAGAGCCAGATCAATCGATCAGGTTTTCCGCACTTGGATTTTTTCGGCAAGAATTGAAGATGTCTGCGTTTAACGTAAAGGTTGACAAATTCACCGGGAGAAACAATTTTGGTTTGTGGCAGATCAAGATGCGATCTCTTCTGAAACAGCAGAGCTTATGGGCTCCGCTATCTGGAAAGACGAAGAAGGAAGATGTAGACGATGAAGAATGGAGTACTCTGGAGGAGAAGGCTCATTCTACGATCATGCTATGTTTGTCCGACGATGTGATCATTGAGGTCGCTGATGAAGATACTGCGGCAGGTCTCTGGTTAAAATTAGAGAGTCTCTACATGACGAAATCTCTGACCAACAAGTTGCTTTTGAAGCAACGTCTGTTCCGATTACGCATGCAGGAAGGTACATCCCTTCGGCACCATCTAGATAAATTGAATAAAATTTTGCTAGATCTGCGTAATATCGATGTTAAAGTAGAAGATGAGGATGCTGCTTTAATTCTGTTGGTATCTTTGCCTGAATCATATGCGAATTTTGTGGATTCGTTTATTGTTGGGAAAGATAGTTTATCTCTGGAAGATGTGAGATCCGCTCTTCACACCAGAGAAGATCGTTATAAGGCGTCTGGTTCCAATACAGAGAATCAAGCATCTGGTCTGGCTGCAACAGTTAAGGGAAGTGAAAAATCGAAAAAGAAAAAGAATAAAAAGGGTCCAAAACCTGATGATATTTGCAACTATTGCAAAGAAACAGGGCATTGGAAATCTGATTGTCCTAAGAAGAAAAAGCAGTCGGACAGAAAAGAAGGTCCTAGTGGGTCTGCTGCTGTAGCAGAAACTGATACAAAGTCTGAAGAGGATTTGGCCTTAGTTGCAGATGAACAGTCACATCGCAGGGATGTGTGGGTTCTTGATTCTGGGGCATCGTACCACATATGTCCGTACAGGGAGTATTTCTCGACCTATGAAAGGACAGATGGAGGCAACGTTAACATGGCCAACAGTGCTGTCTGTAAAGTAATCGGAATTGGCTCAATAAAGATCAGGACAAATGATGGTTCGTTCTGCACCTTGAATGACGTCAGGCATGTTCCACAGATGACTAAGAATCTGATTTCGTTGAGTTTACTCGACAGCAAAGGTTTCAGTTTCAAAGGTGAGGGTGGTGTTATGCATATCTGTCGAGATTCAAAGGTGGTTCTGACAGGCTTGAAGCGTGGTACCTTGTATTTTCTGCGAGGTTCTACGGTGACTAATTCCGCTGCGGTTGCATCGTCTGAGGTTGGCCTCATTTATGGTGGAGATTCACAGTGTTCTGTGGTTGGCTATTCTGATTCTGATTATGCTGGAGATGTTGACAGCAGGAGGTCGATGACTGGTTATGTGTTCACTCTTGGTGGTTCTGTTGTTAGTTGGAAAGCAACATTGCAAGCTGCATTTACTTTGTCTACAACTGAGGCAGAGTATGTAGCGTTGACAGAAGCTGCAAAAGAAGGAATATGGCTGAAAGGGCTAGTTAGTGACCTTGGTCTACATCATGATCAAACTGTCGTTTATTGTGACAGTTTGAGTGCAATCTGTTTAGCCAAGGATCAAGTTCATCATGAGAGGACAAAGCATATTGATGTGAGGTATCATTTCCTGAGAAGTGAGAAGAGGATCAAGGTGGTGAAAGTTGGTCTCTAATAAAATCGTTCTTCCTCTGCCCGTGGACGTAGCCAACACAACGTTGGTGAACCACGTAAATTCTGTGTCTCTTATTTACGTTTTCAGTTCTTTCTTTGATTGCTCGATTAATCCATCACAACAAACTGGTATCAAGAGCCAGATCAATCGATCAGGTTTTTCCGCAAATTTACGTGGTTCACCAACGTTGGGTTGGCTACGTCCACGGGCAGAGGAAGAACGATTTTATTAGAAGCTAGGTTTTCAGATTACAGAGTTATTCAGAATAACCTGCGAACAGGTCTATTTATAATACTAACAGACTAATCTAACTTGGGCTCAGCCCATCACGTATCTGCAGGCCCAAATCCGAGTTCCATTAATAATCCATAGTCGATTCAAGGCACTTATTTAACAAATCTCCACCTTGACTTGAATCCTCCAAACAGACGCATCCTTTCGATTGCCAGACTTCTTCCTCCACCTCAGAATTGCCCCAAAGGTTAACTTAACAGCTTATGATATTTAGCAAGTTCAAACAATGTTGAAACTTGCTATGAGGAACCGGCTTGGTAAACATATCAGCGGGATTATCAGCAGTACCAACTTTCACCACCTTGATCCTCTTCTCACTTCTCAGGAAATGATAATCCCGCTGATATGTTTACCAAGCCGGTTCCTCATAGCAAGTTTCAACATTGTTTGAACTTGCTAAATATCATAAGCTGTTAAGTTACCCTTTGGGGCAATTCTGAGGTGGAGGAAGAAGTCTGGCAATCGAAAGGATGCGTCTGTTTGGAGGATTCAAGTCAAGGTGGAGATTTGTTAAATAAGTGCCTTGAATCGACTATGGATTACTAATGGAACTCGGATTTGGGCCTGCAGATACGTGATGGGCTGAGCCCAAGTTAGATTAGTCTGTTAGTATTATAAATAGACCTGTTCGCAGGTTATTCTGAATAACTCTGTAATCTGAAAACCTAGCCTCTAATAAAATCGTTCTTCCTCTGCCCGTGGACGTAGCCAACACCACGTTGGTGAACCACGTAAATTCTGTGTCTCTTATTTACGTTTTCTGTTCTTTCTTTGATTGCTCTGATTAATCCATCACAACAGGGTAAAATTTGGATCATAATATTTGACAAATTTGTCAAGTAATATTTGACAAATCTGCAGCACGAAATACATATTAATATTCACAAAACCCTATACATATATATATAACATACACTTTCTAACATTTACCTTACGAAATTTGGATCATATCCGATTTCATAGTAAGTGAGTATGACAAAAACAGCCGTTTCAACAACACTGCTAGGGATTTTGACTATCCAAACCGGAAGAGCATAAGCCCATGCCGGGAAAAATGATAAATCTCGTTGCTTATAGAAAACCGGAAGCTTTTGAACAAGCATGAAAATCTCTGCCATTCCATTGAACGTGACAGTGACGATAGTGAAGAATATAGCACCAGAAAAAAGTCTTCCATCTGATAGATTATCTCGATGCATTTTTGAACGAGGGAAGAGCGTTGTTGCTATGATAGCCACTACACCAATCTAAAGAAATATTCATGAATAATCATTAAAAAAAACCATCATCAATTATAATTTTAATTTGTAATAAAAACATAAGGTAAAATGCATCTTTTGTCCTTATTGTAATAGAATTATAATTAATGAAGACAAGGCAAAACTACGCCTTTCTAATATAGGCTCATATGTATTTGTATAGGTCCTTGCGATTTAAAATATCAAGCAGAGTTATTTTCTAGATTTATATGTACCATTGATAAAATTTGATATTATCAGATGACATTGTTTGTAATATTGGCTGTATGGGAAAATTATCAGTGATAATATTAAAAAGTATCAATTTTATCAATTATTATCTCCCATAATAAACTTTTCAATTTTCTGTAAACATGATTTGTGCTATGACCTTATAGATGTATTATTATAAAACGTAGAGTTGCGATATAATTAATAACAAAATCATTTCCATTAAAAATTTAAATACAATAATAAGGTCATGTTCGGATTTATTTATGCCTAATGCAATATTTGTTTTATAAATGTATTAATCAGTGAAAACTTTTTTTCTACAGTGTTCGGCAAGACATGTAACGATTTTGTGCTATTTCACTCAAAAAATTATCGAACCCTTTTAGTATCTGATCTAAATTAACCCCATATTTACAATTGTAAGGCAGATTTCTGAATTTCCATTGACAAAAATTGACAATAAGTCAATATATGATAAACTAAAATCCCAAAATAAATTTTATATGAAAATTTTAAAAATACACAATCTTATAAAACGAATGTATTTTTGCAAGAAAAAAAGAAAACGATGCAGAATACAAACCTGGACGAGCTTGAATATATATACGAAAGCGTTTCTCTTCATTAGTAAGAGCTCTCTCGAGGTACAAGCTTTTAGAAGCTCGATTTTGCTAACACCGTATTCTTTAGTAGCCAAAGCAGCTGGATGGCTTTTCTTCTTGTCGAATGGGGTCGTAAGATCAGCTATTAAATTCTCACCGATTTGATATGACTTAAACGCTTCAGCGAATTCCATGACTGTAATAAACCTGTAAGGCTTTTCATTATCTGCCCAATATTGTTGCTGATCTTTCTTTGATGTTACCTGCATGAAAAAAAAATTATCCATTGGGACGACAAAACAAGCGTTTGAATTAATAGCGCTACTTTTTCTAGGGTAAATTATTACATAAACACCCTAGAAAAATATAATTCTATGTTTGAAAAATTACCATAACTTCCAACTTCAGCAATTATAACATATTATACTATCACCCTATTAGAAACTAAAATGGGGTGTTTTGGCAGTTTTCAAAACCTAATGATATTCATGGTACAGTATAAGAAAACAGGGTATCAGACGAAAATTTTGAGACGGACATCAATCCGTCACTAATTATTGGGTATCAGACACGGATTTTGGGAAGGAATTATGTTCCGTCTCTAATTGGCGACGGATTACCGACGGATACAATAACCCGTCTCTTTATTTAAAATGAATATCTTGTTAAATAATATAACATGTAATTAGAGACGGATTTAGTGACGGCAGTAAAATCGGTCACTAAATCCGTCGCTACACGATTATTGTACAAACAAAATGTAGAGACGGAAATTAACGGTCTCTAAAAGTAAATTAGGAGTATGTAATTATCCTTTTTTGTTTTTGCCTACTTCTTGCAAAAAGTCAGCCACTCCTTTTCTCTCAGGGAGCTTGAAACCCATAGATTCGAAGAACTCGAGCACATTATCACGAGGGCCTTGATAAACAATTTGTCCTTCGGATATAAGAATAATATCGTCGAATAAATCATATGTTTCGGGTTCTGGCTGCAAGAGTGAAATAAGAACAGTCCCTTTCAAAATGTGGATAGATTGTCTAATGGAATTCACAACTTGAAAAGACGTTGAACTGTCTAATCCGGTCGTTATATCGTCCATGAAAAACGCCTTTGCTGGTCCAACTAACATCTCACCTGTAAATTAATTTTGAGTTTTAAGCGAAAAAAAATTTAAACGCTTATGAAAAATTTTATTTCATCGACTTGTTACCTATTGTCAAGCGTTTCTTTTGTCCTCCGGATATTCCCCTAATCATTTCGTCTCCTACCAAAATATCGGCGCAAATGTCCAATCCTAGTATCTGCAAAGCCCGTTGTTTAAGTTTATTTTAATTATCCGTTATATTTTATATTAGACTACCTTTAGAATATAGTCTGTGATAATATTTGCTTCTTGGCCTTCTGCAGCTGCTGCCTACATAAATTAAACAGATGCATAAGCGACAAGTGTAGACTAACAAAAATCGATTTTTTCTTGGATTTTTAATTTGCAAAAATCTTACTTTCATGTAGATATCTAAATCAGGATCAGGTTTTATATTTGCCTCTTTCTCTCTTCTTAGCAATTCTGCCAGCATTTCTGCAAGTGTTTTTCATATGTTAATATCATGCATTGAATATCAATTTTAATAAATATCGTGTGTATTATGTATAATAATGAGCTTTGTTAAATAGCATGACTAATATCTATTGCATGAAATATAAAGTAAATATTTGAAAGTAATTAAGTAATGACTAGATCTCATCCAAGCTTCATTAAAACAAAATATAATTATGAACATTGTTATATTGTTACTTATTTTTATCATATTCTATATAGTTTAAAAAATCGATAATTACGTCCCACTAACCATGACTTCTTCCCACTCCTTGACATCTTGCGGAGAACGCTAATGTTTCTCTTACCGTCATTTCTCCAGTATGAACATCATTTTGGCTTATATACGAAGCGGTTTTATGTGGTATAAATTCTTTCATACTGTGTCCGTTATACGTCACATTTCCTGAAAACTGTTCATTCTGAATGTTAAAACTATATACACAAAACTGATTAGTAGGGCTCAAATTAAATTGCCAAAAAATAAAAAAAATGGACTTAATTAACCTTCAGATCAGGATCAAGCATCCCAGCCAAAGCCAATAAAAGCGTAGTTTTTCCAGAACTTGGAGGGCCTAAAAGAAGTGTCATACTTTCGAAGAAAAAAAATAAAGTTGAAAGTTATTTCTTTTGTGTCTAAATAAATATGTTTAACTTAGAAAAGATAGAATTTAATGCAAATATGTTGTTATTTTTCTTACCGGCTAGGTTTTAAGATCCCACTGACATTGTTTAGGATCGTTAATGGTTGCTTTCGACTAGGAAGTACATGAAGATAGCTTGAGAATCCCTTAAGAGAGAAATACGAGTTAGATTGAACTTCTAGTCGTGAGGAAAGTACAAAAATGACGTGAAAATTGCAATATTAGTCTCAATGTAGGTGCCCTTGCTAGTTTAGTCATATTTTATTGTTTACAAACTTGTAAGACAATCCATAGGACACTTATGTTTTTTCATTTTATTCTTGATTTTAAAAATTCACGTAAATCATTAGTTTGGCCGCATGTATGGGCGCACCCTCGGGGCTAGGCAATGCCAAAAATGCCCGAGGCAATGGCGGGGGGCGAAAGTCCTACTGGCGTATGTCCGATGATGTATTAGAAAAAACAATTAAGTGTGGACTCTTTTAAAGTTAGTCAAGCGTAATTTTGACCCACTCTAAATATGCTTAATATTTTTTTCAGAAATTCAAACGACACAACTATTCAATTAAGTAAAACATATAAAAATCTTTTCAAGTTCATATCAAACTTTTAAAAAGCCTTCTCAGATTTTCAACAATCAGTTGCATCGTTTTCCCACGCATAACATGCTAGAATTTGGAAGTCTTCCTTTCGAGAAATTTTCATCCTAGAACAAAATTTGTATTTTTTTTCTCTTCAATATTCTTCCAGAAAACTTGAGTTTGAAGTGTATTTATGTCATGCGTAAGAAAATTTGCATGGTTAAATATATTAATTTTAGAAATCTATTTATCGAGATTTATTAACTTTATTTTAAGATTTGTAATTTTTCACTAATTTATATCAAAAATATATTTTATTAATATTAAAAATATAAAATTCGCAGGGCATACGCCCCACGCCTTCGCCTTTTAAACGTTGGTGCATATGGCTATTACTTAATTAATCTGCATAAAAGTCATATAATCGTATATTATGTAAAACTTGCAAAATGATTTAGTGTTGTAAAAGTATGTTTTTTTAATTATTTTACGTTGCGTATGCCAAGCCTATGAAATATTGTAACGCGCAAAGGCGCAACCAGCAAGTTATTTGAGTTTAAATGAAATAACATATTTTAAACTGATCTTTCTTACCTCCAATATATTAATAAAGAAATTCATGAAAGAAGGCAAAGCTCTACTGCCTGCATAAGCTTCCGTTTCAACGTTTAGGCGCTCGAATCTTACTTCTATCGTCGGTAAATCTATTCCAACTCTGCTATAAAAAAGAACTAGTAAAATGAAAAATAATTATAATAATAACATATAAACCGCCATTAAAAAGAAAAATTTGAAGCGACATCCAATTACCTATCGATTCGATTTTTGAGCTTTAATAAAAATTTCTCGTTATCTTTTTCCGCGACCTTAACAAGCCTCTCAAGTAAATTTTTCCTATCTTGAAATCCAAGATCAATTACATCAACCTCATTAACGACGCCTCTTGACCCGAGCAAAAGGCCTTTTCTTAGTCGATCAAAAGTTGGAAGTTTTTCGAGGGCGGCCCATTTTAGTGCTTCTTCATCGTCTTCTTCTCGTGTTGAACTTGAAATGAATTCTAAAACGTCGTTCCTTGTAGCGGCTATATTATTGATACTAATCTCCATTAGTTTTAATTCGAACAAAAAGGGGAAGCAAAATGATATAGAAAAAAGATTATAAAATGTAACTTTCTGTGATGAATTATATTAATATTAGTTTTAAGTTATAAAGTTTTTTAGATTTTAGATTATGAAGTATTGAATAAAGTTAATGAAGGCACACAATCTTTAATGTGTAGCTACGGCGGGGAAGGTAGAGCAGATGTAGCACTTTAAATAACAAAGGAAAAAAATCAGCACATTTTTGTCAATGCAAAATAAAAAATGAAATAAATAATTGAATTTCATAAATTATTCTTTTTCCATAAATAACAAAAATAAAATTCGTAATTTATTATAAGGGATAACTTTGAAATTGTCACTTACTTATTATCACTAATATTTTGTTTTTTATAGCGGATTTCGCCCATGCACTGATGTTATCGGTTAGTAATATTCAATAACATCGGGCATCGATCTCAAATCTTATTTCTAATAGTAAAATTTCAATTTAATTTTTGTAGACCTGCATTGAGATATAATCTGGTGGGTGTATTATCACATATATAATGGAAACATAATTATGGCATATATTAATATTAATAAACTTTGTTTTATTTAAATTTATGTTAATTAGTAACGTTATGCTTAGATTTAATTTATATCTAATGCAATAAAATATTCTTCTATTTAACAAATAGTATAAATTTACATTTATTAATATATTTTACGAATTTATTTTAAATTTATAATTATTATATTTTTTTACAAATTTACTATATTTTATAATTTTATGATCATTTATAATCCATTTCTTTTCTTATGAGAAACAATTTGCCATATTTGATTACTTTAGGGTACTTTTTTATCTGATAGCTCGATCTACTTTAGCTAGGTTAGATTTCGGAATATCAATCTATTATACTCTTAGATTGGAATTTACTCTGGAGTGAAAATTAATTATCTGCAGTGCTAGTAAATGTACGTATACTTATGTCCTGAAAATCATTATTGTGATAAATCATATATTATTGTCATGTCGTTATGTATATTCATTGACGAAATTGTCGATTTAAACTTAATAATCTATTATATAGTTATTCTTAATATTGCATCTTCTAGGATGGATTTATTGCCTTGTTGCCGACCTATGTATTTATATCTCCAAAGTATTTATTTTATTGCATTGGGTCTAGCCTATTGATGCAGTTTATTAATTACTTAATTAGGACCACAGTTGATGTACTTATTCATTGTAACAAGAAGGATTATGGTTCGAATACGAGAAAAAATCAACATAGTTATTATTGCTTAACTAATTTACTATATAGGTAAATAGATTTGTGTTTGAATGATTTGCTCAAACTAGGAAAATTGCATTTTGCATTCTATATCATTTCCTTATACTCAACTTGATCTCATTCCTTATCAGATTCTCAGATTTAGTACAACAAACATAATCATAAAAAATATAATGGTCAAAACCCTTCTGCTCAGTTAGTCAACATTGTTTACTAATTAGTATAATGCATGTGTATTCGCACGTGAAAACTAATTTAATTATATAGTGAAATAATTAGAATATTCAAAAATAATTTTGAAAATAAACATGTTAAATATTATCATTATAAATAGAATACAATATATAGTCAATGAATGTTCACATAAATATTAACTTTTTTTTATCGTAGAAAGTTAAAGAAGAAATGGAAAAACTCAGGTTTTTTGTAAATGTATTTAAAATTTTTAATTGTTACTCAAAATATCAAATATTTTTTATTAACCAAATTTAGGAGCTTTTGATCAATTAAAATATTAGATTACGAATTTTTTCATATTAAATGTTAAGAAAAAATAATAAAACATCGCTATTATATATTTTTATACCTAAAGAATCAATGGAAATATATTTCGATATCAATATCCATTCTATAATCTCTTTATTTGAAATAAAAGTTGATGTTAACGATTTTTGGACTAAATTATCATTAGTTTAAATCGGATAGAAATTTTAGGCCTTGTTTGTTTATGTTTTCAAATTTAATTTTCAATTATTTGATCATCACATCTTAAATAAACGTAACAAGCTAAATTCTCATTTAATGCATTCTTTTTCAACTTTTTCAGTCCTCCTATATAACTTACCAATCATATATATATATATATAAATATATATATATATATATAATTCCACACGTTCACCAATCTATTTTTTCTTATTACAATTATTATTTATTTTTCACTTTTATACTTTATGATTTTGAACTTATATTTTTTTATTCACATTATCATTATATATATAATTAACAGAATCATTTTGCACATCATCCATCAACATATAATCTTTAAAAACATAAGCAAACACCTAACATTCTCACGCGAATTTTCTTGGTACACAGTTGCGAGAAATTTTCAAGATTCCAACTCAAATGTATAAATAAACATAGCGTTAATGTTTTGTACTTTCCAATTTGATAAATTTTATAATATGAATTTTAATTGTAAATCATTTATAATAATTTTGAATGTTGTTATGGAAAGAAAAAGGACTTGAGATTTTAGAGTAATTTCCCAAAAATAAGAGGTGATAATTATTGATATCCATTTAAAGAGTTGAGGATATGAAAATTCAAATTTTCACAAATTTATAAAAGATCAATTATTATAAATGTTATTAAAAGTTATTTAAAATCGTTTCAAATTTTATATAAAAGTACTTTTTACTATGGAAAGAAAAACTTCTAAGTAAATATTGTTACAATCTCAAAAGAGCTAAAGATATATAATTTATTTATAGCATTATTAAAAAAATATTAAATACTCAAACTAAGATATAACCAAAAAAATATTAAATTTATAGTAACTTTCATGTGTTTTACTAATACGCATATTTTATACTTTTAACTTAACTTAAGAAAATAAAAAAATAAAAAAAATAAAAAAAAAAATTCGTTAGTAATGCCTATATTAAGAATCATTGTAAGTGAGAATTATTTAATTCAATATTGTTTAAATTATTATAGAAATAATGTATCTTGAGTTATAATCGTAATTTTAGTTAAATTTAATGAATGGTGTGTTGTTATGTACTTATGTACACGAGTTAGTTATGGATCTGGTTTACTTCACACCTTTTCACTAAAGTTTTTTCTGTTATATTCTCTTTACTAAAGTTTTTTCTGTTATATTCTCTTCACATTCTTACAAATATCATATGGATGTGGTGATCCGAATTCTTTATTATATGAAATCGTCTCGTGGCAAAGACCTCAAGTTCTCCAAGAACAATCGTCTAAACATTGATGGCTACACTGACGCTGATTGGGATTATTTTCGATAAAAAAAGTCTTTGTGATCTTGTTATTATACTCAACACGTCGAGGTGGATAAATATTTCATCAAAAACTAGACACAATAATTTTGTTTAAGACATTTATGTAAACTTAAATACAAGATACAAGTGACAAAATCACCAAAGCCCTATAAGAAAGGCACAAACATATAATTTCTATCTCTTCTGGAAATTGAATGCTCTGATAGAGAATGCAAATATAAAAGCAAAAGCAACTGCAAATCCAACGACCACAGCAGCAACAACACCCACAAAATCGTGTTTAAATCCGAAGTAACTTTCCAAAAACTCTTGCACCGTTTGATTTGTTTCTAGACGATCTTTTACATCTCCATACTGTGACGCAACTAAACCATATAGGGTCCAAGCCACAGGATTTACCCAATGGTACCATCTCCACCATACAGGTGTCCTCTGTGATGAAACAATGAAACAAAAGTATAATAAAAAATATCTTCTAGTTTAATAAATTACATCTAACACCTATAGTTTTGTATAATAATGTAAGTTTGGATGGAAGATATTAATCGACCAAACCGGCCTTGTTATTGATCGACAATGTTATTTGTAATGTTTTGAAAAATATAGCCGTTATTTGTAATATTATGTAAAGTATAAGTGGTATTTGTAATGTTGTGTGCATATAGATGTATAAATGTAAGATTTTTGTACTTATAAAATAAATTTAAATGAGTTCAATGGGTTTTTCTTTACTTACCGGTCTTGGAATCATAAATCCCGAGAAGAGGTTCCATAGTGCGTAAAACAAGTAGGATATGATGTTGGCGATATGATGATTAGGAGTCACGGCCACAGTCATCATGCCGTACAAGGTGAAATATAGCAAAGTGAAAAACATGAAAAATATGTACCAAAAGTACTTTGCAGCTGTCCATTCAAACCCGATCATCGCATACACAATCGTTCCGTAAATTGCAGCCTGAGCAAAACCATACGGAATTTCAATTACAGCCTGCAAAAATATGAAATCAAAAAAAAATGTCAATATTTTTTTTTCTATAAACTTATAAGTTTTTTTTATTTATTTGATTTAGTTACCTGCCCAAATGCATATGGCAATGCAGAATATAAACCAGCCGCTCGTTCTCTATAGAAGACAGTTCGTTCGATTGACACAACGGGTTGTACTGATGAGGCGATTTGGACACCTAGAAAGAAAACGGAAGCGTACATAGATCCCATAGCGTTGAAAATGTCTTTCGTATTTTCTCTGAAGACGAAAAAGAAGACGTTAATTAATGTTGCAAAATTTGCACTATTACAACGAATTCTGAAAAAAATTAAAGCAAATATCGAGGCAAGAATGATCTCTATCCTTAACGCTAAATTGCCCCGCCTAGGTGGTACGGGTGTATGCAATCAACGTCCCAAGATACAACGATATATCAGTTCGATATCAAAACCACTTTTGATATTCGAACAAACTAAGACTATATCTGCTTATGAACTCGGGAGAGAGATATCAGATAAAAGAGAAGAAGCTGTTGTTGTGTTGTGTTCTTCATCTGCTGGAGGAGACCTATTTATAGGCTCAAAAATCAGACCCACCATTAACACCATTAACCTCTGTCATTAGTGAGAGCAAAAACGTAGGTCAGTTTTTGGAGGTTTCAGAAAAACGTCCAAAAACGTAGCTAACGTTTTAGACTAACTTATGAAGAGATTAAATCTGCAGAAAAACGTGGCCAGCGTTTTTATGTAGTGTGTAAAAACCATTGGTCCAATTTTCTGTTGGAAGGAAAAGATTTTGGACCCAAAGTTAATTAAATTAATTTTGGCCCAAAAGGAAATACACTTTAGCCCTAGCCCAAGCCCAAGCCCATGAGCCAGTGTGCGCGAGGGGGGTCTAGCCATGGTTAACCATAGCTAGGTCCTCCCCCTCTAAACCCACACAAACATGATATGACCCAAGGCAACAAACCTAATTCTAAACACCCATGTTGATATACTTTCTTAAACTTTGGTATTTTTCCAACGTGGGATAGCCCCAAATTTAACCAATTTAAGTCCTTTACTTTAACCATTAATTTCTCATTCGTTACAACTCCGAATCGAGAAATTCGAAAGGCTAAAGTCATCAACTCCCGGAGTAGAACAAGAATATCAAAAAATATTTCGTATACCGGATACGTATGGTGTTCGAATTTCAGTCACATATTGACAACACACATTTTTGCTTTGGCTTTCCCTAAGCTTTAAAAGCTTACTGTTTTCCAACAATTAATCCACACTTTGCTGATATAATAATTAGCGAAAAGTCTAATTACAAAAAACATGCATAAGTTTGAAAATTTACCGTAACGTCCAGTATCAATAAAAGAAAATCGCAATTTATCCCATTGTTAACCGGTAGAAACAATTACAAGTTCAACCTCTTTATATTAATAGAAACACATTAAAATTTAACGCCATGTTTGTAATTTGCAAAATCTCATATGCCTCAGGATAATTATCTAATGATTGTAAGATAGTATCTATAATCAGTTTTGATTATATCGTATCGTCTATCACTATCAGATAGTAGTTATTTAGGTTTATTTTATTTCCATGTCTATAGCATAATTTATGATTTCATTAGATTATATTGTAACTCTTTTTATACCCTTCTATTATCAATAGTATAATTTACGGGTTCATATTATCCAACACTTACCTTTTAGAACCGAGATCCCAAAACATCGACCCGAACATGATGGCTAGAAATGTCGTATACACAATTCTTACAGCGGAGTAAAGAGGGTTGCGCCAGTAGGACAAGTGTTGTTTCCATAGGCAAGCGGCGCATTGAGTGAAAAACGGCTGTGAATACTTAGTTTCAAAATGAAGGTCTGTTGTACCGGGACGAGGGCTACTTAGCTCGTTAATAAGAGCTTTATTTCTCCTGGAATACATAAAATAACACAATTAGGCATTATTAATATAATTTACTAAGAATTTCGTATATTATATTCCCTAATCGTATATCATCTTGTATTTTATTTTTTACACATATGACATGCATATAAAAATTTGAACACGAGATAAAAAGGTGTAAAATACTTTCATAAGATTACGAAATTGATTCGTGTATAAACTAACCTGTAAAGATCCGAGTTTTTATAGATTTCAGCAAAATCGATACCCAAAATCATTTCTTGGGCTGAAGATGTTACTTCTAGCATCCAGGTTGCTGGATTATAGCCATCCCTGATCTTTGTCACTCCTTGTATACCCTTAAGTTTGAGAAAAAATCGAATTTAATATTAATCCATCAATCACTCAAGAAATATATTGAGAATCAAATTAGATCAAGATAAATAACAATATTTGTTTAAAAATTCATTATGGGACATATTTTTTCTATCCAAATTTTTTTCACCTACAACTTCTGTAGTATTTTTCTCGTATTTATTCAATATTAACACAAAAAGAATATTTTTGTATAAAAGTTGACGCTATCGACTGACCTCAAAGTACTGGATCAAATGGCAAGAGTGTCGACCCAATGGGCCGACGTATATCTCTTGCCCCCCTCGTTTCATCAGAAGTAGCTGCAAATCCGACAAACGAACATTCTCATTAAACATTACAAAAAAATAAAATAAAGCAATTACATTCTTAATATATATGTAATTAAAACCAAATTTTACCTCATCAAACGCCTCAAATATGTCGATGCTAGGCTGATGAATGGTGCACACCACGGTCCTACCCGTGTCCACAGTGTTCCTAACGGTTCTCATCACAATTGCAGCGGCTCTTGCGTCTAGGCCCGAAGTTGGCTCATCCATGAAAATTGTTGATGGATTTGCGACTAACTCGACTGCAATAGTTAGCCGCTTGCGTTGCTCGGTTGACAGACCGTTAACCCCGGGTAAACCGACTAGCCCATCTCTTAACGGAGTGAGTTCTACGAGTTCCATTACATTCTCCACGAACGTCTGAAAAATGGATAGAAAAAACATTTATGGTGTGTTTGGATTGAAGGATTTGAAATCATTGGATTTTAAATTCGTCAACAAATTCATGAAGTTCGTTTGGATGTATCCAAGTTATAATGGATTTCAAATCGCTCGACATTCACATTGATCTATTTTCTCCATAACTACGGTGGATTTGAAATGACTCCATTTTAGGTGTCATTTCAAATACTTCCTCAAAATCCCCTCCCCAAATCCAAATCACTCAATCCAAACACACCCTTAGCAGAGTCTTAAAACTCGAATGATAGGAAGTAAAATTATAGTCTACGTTTACTAATATAGTTGATGAAATTGTAATATATTTCTACTAACATAACAAGTATTTTTTAAAGTGTTTTTTCATAATTAGGGTTTCACGCATGTTGTCTGCGTAATCTACCTGAAGTAGTGCCCAAATTTAATAGTCGTATTAATCCCGAAATGTACCCTAACTCAAATTAATCTACTTTTACTAATATTTGATGAAATTATTGAAATTATAATATTTTTTCATTTTTCACTAACGTAATAAGTAAGTATGATAATTTTTTTAAAGTGTTTTTCCATAATTAGGGTTTCACGCAATGAGGTGTCTGTGTAATCTACTATTATTAGGGTTTTATGCCCAAATTTAGTAGTCGTCTTTCTAACGAAATGTACAATAGCTCGTCACTATGGATTTTAAACGCAATAACATAAACATGTACAAAAAAAAAAAAAATTCGACTCTAACCTAAAACAATGTAACAATTCAAATTGGAGCTATAAATGTAGACAAATATACGTACCTTTCGAGTTTCAGAATCGACTTCATGGGGCAAACGTAGCCAAGCCGAGAACAACAACGACTCGTAAATTGTGACACAAGGCGAATGAATATCGTTTTGTTCACAATACCCTGAAATTCTAGCGAACGTCTCTTGCTTTTTTGGATAACCGGAAATTGTAATATTACCCTCGATATATCCACCCGTTTTTCGACCCGCCAACACATCCATAAGCGTAGTTTTACCGGCCCCACTAACGCCCATTAGAGCCGTGAGAACACCTGGCCTGAAAGCTCCACTAATGCCCTTCAGAAGTAGCAGTTTATCTTCAGTAGCACCTTGATTTTTCATTTCCTGTAATTCATTTGAATTATTATATATATATTCTTCCTAATTTTAGGAATTAATTTATTAAAGATACATTTTTGTTTGCATAATTAATTTTGTGCACCTTTAATGAATTCAAAATTGTGTTGCCAATGATAATATCTATAAATATAACTCTACATTGGCGTATCAGATATTATCGTATTATCAAATGATACGAAACAAATATATTTAGGATATCAAAAAAGTTCCAATAGGATAGTAAAATTGTAGAAACAATATAAATATCTTAAGTTACTACTTGTTAGAAATTTTATTATATGGAATATAAATGAAATTAGAATTATACCAACAAGCACAAAAAATTACCCTTAGGAAATATTACCGTGATGCATATAAGCACGAAGAATAATAGATATTATCTGATATTATTAGATTTACCCTTGCTGAGATATATATATATATATATATATATATATATATCAGTTGATCCTTTGAACTAATTCGTAAACTATGCTTCAAATTACCTGTGGCATGTCAACAGAGTACTTGACTTCATCGAACACAATGGAGTGAGGTTCAAAGGGAAGAACAACGCCCTTCTTCTTTCTTTGATCTTCTCTATCTGGATGTTATAAAAAATTTCGAACTACAAGAATGAAAAATTTACCGAAAAACCCTTTGATTATTTGAAATTATATAAAGTCCACCCATGTAAATGTTTTCTTACACTTTTTGTGTATTTAAAAATTCTTGCAATTTCGCCCTACGTATACGTTACTAATATACCGTTTGAGGGTTATAATTTATAAAAAATCATGGGATGTTATGTAAATAGCACTAAATTGAGGGGGCGTGCACGTAATTTACCCTATAAAAATTTCCCGCAATAAAAAAAAAGGTTAAGATTTTAGTCGTGATTTTATCGCTTTCAAATGTATAAACCAACGTCTATGATAATAATAACTCACCATTAACGTCATTCTCATTTCTTGTGCTATTATCTGGTAGTACAGCTTGAGACTTTCCAAGAGCTGCATTATTTCGCATCATATTACAAAATCAACTTCTAGCAAAAAATGTTCAAAATCGAGAAAATTTTCAAAATTACTCACGTTTAAGGAAAGTCAAAGCCAGAACGCAAATGACATTATATAGGAGAATGAAGCCTATTAATGCTGCAACTCCTATCCAATACCAGTATGAGCCCGAGAAGAACCCCAGAGACTTCACAAACTCGACTCCTAACGACACATTTGTGTTCGATAAACCCTTTAAAAAATATGAAAACGAATTAAATATCACCTCAAATATATGAAACAAAAAAATAAAAATAAAATATTTAGATTTTTAATCTTACATGTCTCCAACTGTGACCTGTGAATTCGTTTACAAGAATTGCGTTTTCGCCATACATCATCGGAGAAATATAGTAACCCCATATCCACCACTTCCTTATGCTATCTAGAAAGCATTGATTCATATATTTTATTATATAAAAAAATTGCGAAAAATCCAATATTTTTTCATCATGATCAATTATAATTTTAAAATGATCATAAAGTGTATAGAGTACCTCGTGATAGAACAAATCCGCTCAGTGCAAAAACCATGAGCAATATAAAGAACCCGAATGTGTTGGCTATGATCATGTTCCGGCCGGCCGCCCCAATCAAACGGAATAATGAAGATGCTGTTTGCATTTGGACTAAGAGCAACAAGTAATATTTGATAAATCTGCGAATGCAAAATCAAAATCAATATTCAAACACTATGTAAAACGATTATTAGTGATGAAAATTTTACTTAGAATGTGGTTCTAGCAACAAGAATGTTTTTTAAATGACAGATATATCATATATTAAGTATTAGATGGATTATCATTAATAGGAATTTCGCGCTACAAACTACAAAAGGCGACAGATGTTTAGTACAAACTTAGGAAACAACTAAATAGAGTGACAACCATAATCATATTTTCACTAAACATGTGTTACTAATTGTCAATAATGTACACAATTTTGTTTGTCATTAATTGTTAGGAATGACAATAAATATACAAATTTGTCGCTATTAAACTTGAGAAAATTACTTACTTATCAAAAAAAAAAATCTCGTCACTCAATAAAGAATTCATAACAACTTCAAATGGTAAATGATATTTTTCATCCCGTATCCTTCCCAGTTTTTTATATAGTCAATTTGGTTGCAAAATTCTCATAATCAGTCTCATAACTTTTAAAAATGTCTGACATTTGGTGACATTTGGTTCCAGATTAGACTATCATCATCAAATATTTAAAAGGTCAAATTCATTCGCGCCAATAGTCAACATTTTTTTACCATTTTTGGGAGGATTCGTGCATGAGTGGCACATGATATTGAATGACACATAATGTTACCTTCCAAAATTAGGATCAAATCCGATTTCATAGTAAGTCAATATCGCAAAAGCGGCTATTTCAACGGCACTAATAGGAATGCTGAGGATCCACACGGGAAGAGCATACGCCCATGCAGGGAAAAAGAAGAAATCCCTTTGCTTGAAGAAAACCGGAAGCTTTTGAATAAGCATGGCTATCTCTGCCATTCCGTTGAACGTGACCATTGTGACGGCAAAGAATAGAGCACCCGCATATATCCTTCCGTCTATTAGGCTGTCTCGGTGCATTTTAGGACGAAGGAAGAGTGTTGATGCTATGATCGCCATTAGACTAATCTAAAGAGAGATTAAAGAAATCATCATTAAACGAACATGATAATAATGTGAAGTGACAATGTCAAAGTTGTCACAAAAATATGGTAAAATTATAAATTTAGTCCACAAGATATCATAATTCTAGTTTTAGTCACATGTTTACAAAATTTTGAAAATAGTCCCTAATAAAATTGCAACATTAATCCATTTTTAATCAATGTTAGTCCTATACTTTATTTTTGTTATTTAAAATTGTATTTTAACCCTTAAACTATACAAAGTATGTCAAACAACTCCTTAAACAAATCTCATTGTCATTTACGCCTCAGAAAAATTAGAAAAAAAATAAAAAATGGTTGAAAAAGATGATGATTGGGCCATGTTATGAACGTCCTGCTAAACCTGTATGTTCTCTTTTTGAATTTTTAAATTATTTTTCAATGGGTAAGAAATAAATTATATTTGTTTCGAGTTTGTTTAATACATTTGTTTAGTTGAAGGGCAAAATGCAATTTATAATAACAAATATAAAGTATTGAACTAAGATTATTATAAATTCGTCTAAAATATTGGGACATTTTTTAAAATCTTGTAAAGTGTGGAACTAAAACTAAAAATACATAATGACTGATAATATAACGATGTAGAATTCAGACCTGAGAGAGCTTGAAGATATAGATGAACGAGTTTCTCTTAATTAATAGCAACTCTCTTGAGGCGCATGCTTTTAGAAGCTCGATTTTGCTAACACCGTATTCTTTAGTAGTCAAAGCAGCTGGATGGCTTTTCTTCTTGTCAAATGGGTTCGCTAAATCGGCCATGAGTTGTTGACCAACGTGAAATGACTTGAACGCTTTACCGAATTCCTCGACTGTAATAAACCTGTAAGGCCTGTTAATATCTGCCCAATATTGTTGCTGATCTTTCTTTGATGTTACCTGAATAAAGTAATATCTCCATTAGAATAACGAACAATCTTTTAAATTTTAATCATTGTCTCATTTTTTTTAGGGTAAATTACATAAACACCTCCAGTTAGTAAAAAGAAGACGAAGGTTTGAGAAATTATCATAATTTTCACAGACCGTAAAAAGATTTTTCCACTGAACCCTTTGTTAGTAAAAAGCATATTACGAATTTGTCCTTATTTTTCGAGTTATTAGGATCCGATATGGGGTGTTTTGGCAATTTTCAAAACATGAGGGCTTCATGTAATTACCCAATAAGTAAGGAGGTGTATGTACTTATCCCATTTTTTATGCTTACTTCTTGCAAGAAATCAGCCACCCCTTTTCTCTCAGGGCACTTGAAACCCATAAACATGAAAAACTCGAGCACGTTTTCACGAGGGCCTTGATAAACGATTTGTCCTTCGGATATAAGAATAATATCGTCGAACAAATCATATGTCTCGGGTTCTGGCTGCAATAGTGAAATAAGTGCAGTCCCTTTCAAAATGTGGATAGATTGTCGAATAGAATTCACAACTTGAAAAGTCGTTGAACTGTCTAATCCAGTCGAAATCTCATCCATGAAAAGCGCCTTTGCTGGTCCCACTAACATTTCGCCTGTAAATTTCGATTTTTGAGAAAAATAAAAATTCAAAAAAATCCCTTAAATTGTCGATGAAAAAATTCGCTTTATCTTGAAATTTTAGCGTTTTTACCTGTTGTGACGCGTTTCCTTTGCCCTCCGGATATTCCTCTGATCATTTCGTCTCCTACCAAAGTATCGGCACAAATGTCCAATCCTAGTATCTGTGAAAGCCAAACATTCATTATTACGTTTATTCGAATTATTATCGCTTTATTTCGTATGATTTAATAGGAGAGTATAAGATTAGAGTACCTTAAGAATATAATCTATGATAATATTTGTTTCTTGACCTTCTGAAGCTGCTGCCTATATAAATTCAAAGAGTAACATAAATCCACACTAATAGAATAAATTCATTTTTTTCTCGAGATTTAAATTTTCGAAAATCTTACTTTCATGTAGATATCTAAATCAGGATCAGGCTTTATATTTGCCTCTTTTTCTCTTCTTGACAGTTCTGCCAGCATTTCTGCAGAAGTTTTTCAATACTATTAGTTATTTTCTTCGCCTTTTAAGGAAAATCACAAAAAGACTTGCATCTCACGGAACTAATTTCGCAAGTTTGTAAACGATAAAACTTAAAATTGCGACAAAAGACCTTATTTTAGGACTAATATTGCAACTTTCCGTCTTTTAAATAGTGAAAAAAACTAATAAATTGCGGCCAACATAACTAACCATGACCACTTCCGACTCCTTGACATCTTGCGGAGAAAGCTAATGTTTCTCGTACAGTCATTTCGCCAATATGGACATCATTTTGGCTTATATACGCAGCAGTTCGTTGCGGTATAAATTCTTTCATACTATGTCCATTATATGTCACATTTCCTGAAAACTGTTCATTCACAAAGGTTTTTTTTAAAATTAGACAAAAATATACAAATTTGATTATTAGGACTCAAAAATAATGAAATTTCACAAAATAACGATATTTGATTTAACCTTCAAATTGGGATCGAGCATGCCAGCTAAAGCCAACAAAAGTGTCGTTTTTCCTGAACTTGGAGGGCCTAAAAGAAGTGTCATTCTGCCAAGAGGAAAAAATAGTTGAAAATTGTTTATGGCGCGTAAATAAGAAACGTAAGGAAAAATGATTTAATGCAAATTTGGTTCGTTTTTTACCGGCTAGGCTTTAAGATCCCACTGATATTGTTGAGGATAGTATATGGCTGCTTTCGGCTAGGAAGTATATGTAGATAGCTTGAGAATCCCTTAAGAGAGAAACACGAATTAGATAGAACTTCAGTTGCTAGAAAAATACAAAGATGATCAATGAATTATTTTAAAAAAAATATATTTGCTTCAATATGCTTTTCTGTTTATTTTTATATATATTTGGTGCTGCCAAAGTCTATGCAATAGTGTAATCGAATAGAAACGCAAAGACTCGATGAGCAAGCTATTTCCGTTTTAACTTAATATCGAGCAAGACAGTGTGTATGCGTAGTAGGGAAAATTGTAGATTTAATCCACAGGATATTACGATTCTAGTTTCAGTCCAACGCCTTACGAAATTTTGAACATAGTCTCAATAATATAATATGATATGGTTGCAAAAATGTTAGTTCTACACTTTCTTTTTATTATTTAAAATTGTATTTTGTCCTTTAAAATATATAAAATGTATCAAACATGTCTTAAACAAATATTGTTGTTACTTACTCTTAAAAAATTAAAAGAAAATAAGAAATAATTGAGGAACATGATGATTGGTCCAACTCCCTGGCTAAACCTATATATTCTATTTTTTAATTTTGAAAATTATTTTTCAAGAGTAAGAGATAAATAATATTTATTTTTAGGGTTGTTTAATACATTTTGTATGGTTGAAGCGTCAAAATATAATTTATAATAACAAAAATAAAGTGTAGGACTAATATTAATATAAAAATGACTAATATTGCAACTAGTATAAAATATTGGGATGTTCTTTAAAATCCCGTAAAGTATAAGATTAACACTAAAATGACGAATGAAAATCATGATTTTCCGGTACATTAGCAATTGATAAACAAATCATACCTCCAACATATTGATAAAGAAATTTATAAAAGAAGGCAAAGCTCTACTGCCTGCATAAGCTTCTGTTTCGACTTTTAGGCGCTCGAATCTCACTTCTATCGTCGGTAAATCTATCCCAACTCTGCCGTAAACAAAAATATAAACGAAAAACACCCCATCAAACATAACAAAATAACAAACCAATAATACTAAAAACGAAAAAAAAAATTTAAACTTTAAATTAAACCTCTAATATTTACCTATCGACTCGATCCCTTAGCTTCAACAAAAACTTCTCATTATCTTCTTCTGCAACATTAACGAGTCTTTCGATCAAATTTTTCCTTTCTTGAAACCCGAGATTTTTCACATCGACCTCGTTTGAAGAGCCTCGAGACCCGAGCAAAAGGCCTTTTCTTAAACGATCGACAGTGGGAAGTTTTTCGAGGGCAGCCCATTTCAAAGCCTCTTCATCGTCTTCTTGTCGTGTTGAACTTGAAAAAAATTCTAAAACATTACTCCTTCTAGCAGAATCATTGCCCCTGAAGCTTGTACTGCCTCTATATATGTTACTAATCTCCATTCTAATCCAAAAAAGAGTGGAAAAATAATATGATCATATATATAGAAAAAGGTTATATTTTGAGACTTTTGTATGATGAATTAATAATAGATTCAAATTATAAGTTTCTTAGATTATACATTATAGAAAGTCATATAGTAAGGGACATAATCTTAGATGTATAGAGCTTTAAATAATTACAACAGATAGATAAATAGGCAGATATGCTAATTTAAAAAGGCAAGAAATTAAAAAGTGAAAAAAATTCATACTATGCATATTTTCAACGAAATATGTAGTCAACTAACAGCTCAATATTTTCTTCCAGACATTTATGATATCGTAGGTTAGCCTACTCTTTCAAAAGATAGCTAACTTTTATTTATGTATAAAAAGTCTACAATTAAAATAAATATTTGCTTGCCGTGACCGTGGTTCATATGGGTCGAATGAAGCTGGGTCGACCCTTATCTATTATTCTTCGAGTTTACATGTATTATCGATGACACATGTAATATATATATATATATATATATATATTTTGAGCTAACATGTATAGTCGGTAATACTGGTGATATGCTCGATACAATGATATTATCAATTGTATAAGCATATAATCTATGATAATTTGATAACATAAGTATCTTTGAAATCTAGCTGGATGTATTAGTGCAGATACAATAAAAGCTTGTGGTACAAATATTAGTAAACTCTTTTTAATGCAAAGTTATGTTTAACAACAATGTTACATTTTATATTTATTTATATCTAATCGAATAATTTTTGAACTATGTATCAATTATCATAAATTTGTGTTTATTAATATGTTCACAACATATTTAATAATTTTTTTGAATATACTTATTGCGTGCATGTAAAATATTATTCTGACGTTACAACAGATCTGAAACAATACTTGTTGATCTTGCAAGAGGCGATTTAACGATGTAATCCTAGAAAAATACATAGATTGTGGTATTTGATTATCTTAGGGTATTTTTTTTTATTTTATCTAATGGCTTAATCTATTTTATCATAGTTTTGAGAATGGAATTTAATTTACTCAATATGTGGTGAACTTGGAATAATTGCAGTGCTCGTAAATGTAGTCTTTATGGTGAACTACTAAAATATATGCTTTCATCACAATAAAAATGTAGAAAAAGGATGGAGAGATATATTTTCTCAATTGATAAACGTATTGAATGATTTAACCCTAATACAATAAGTGTTTAGTGTTAAACAATTTAATAATTAATTAACATGCTAACTACATTGAAGATACTAACGTCATTACTTTTTTAGAAGATTACTTGTTTTAGAAGATTGAAAAGTTAAATAATTAAAATGCAATTAATATCAGCTGTAAGCGTAAATATTTGAAGTAATAAATTTCAAAAAAAAATACAATTCGCTAATTAATTCATAACATAGAAAGCTAAGGCAATTAGGCCGATAAATTTGTTACTCCTAAATATTGGGTTTTTCTGAATAAATATTAATGGAGTATAATGATTCGTTTAGATTAAAAACATTATCATAAACTTTTTGTATAAATTTACTTCTAAAGGATCTAATTTTCCAAAAATTTCCCTATTTCTTGTTTACCATTAATACAATTTTTTTCACCTTTAATTCTTACAGTCATTTCCTATCTATATATCTTTTCTCCATTCTCTAGAAAGCTAGCTTTTTCAGTCTATCTTCTTAAAATAAAGTGTAATTAACATAAAAATCTAGCTTTGGATTCTTAACTGCTCTTAATTACAGGAAAATTACACTATTAATTATAATAGCATAGTGGAACTAACTGCTATATATAGAGTAACTAAACTATTAACAATAATTAGGCAACCAGGGGCCATACTTTTAGATTGAACAATTAAAACGTTTCATGTCTCTACATTTCCTAATTGAAATCCCTATTCTATCTTTTTATTTTCATATTTGACATGTATAATTTACAAATGCATTTATTAAAAGATATTTAACATGTGTAGATATTTTGACACGTCAAACACATAATAGAAGATGGAATACAATTTTGAATAGAAAATTTTATCTCGCCAGCAAATAATATTAAAACTAATTGCCAGTTCTAATCCCTTATATATATAGCAAATTACATGCACACACACCCTCACGTTAGTACTAATTACATAAATATTTTCAATTTTTTTGTAAATCAGAGCGATACCCTTCAAGGGACTATTCGTAAGGTCTACATGGGGTGAAATTGTGAGAATTTTTAAATACAGGGTTGTAATTGTAAGAATACATTCACATGAAGGGGACTTTACGTAATTCTAAAAAAATCGAGAGTTTTTGGTAATTTAGCATTAAAATAGGTTTTGTTAGTAGAATGTTTGAGCAAATGCATTTAAATTGTATATTTAATGAAATGAAACACCAAATTGAAATAAACGGTTCGAACTGCAAATTAAACCAGCCTAAAAACCGACTCCGTAATTTATTCTTAACCAGAGCCCTAATTAACTTGCTTGGGGCTTGGAGTCATGTAACCTAGACCTATTATGTAACCTAGCTATGTGAAATTAAAATATGGGCAATATATATTATGAATTACGATATTCACAATGACAAAAGTGTTAATAACCAGCATTTATGGCTCGAAGCTATGACCCTAAAAAGACTTTTTTTTTAATTCAAAATAAAGTTTACCATTACTTGGAGTCCTTTCAATTTTGATAAGTAAAAAGGGTATAATAAAATGAAGAGTGATATGGTTAAAAAAAAAAGAGTGAAGTAAATTTAAGACTAATAATAGATATATGATTAAAAGTATTGTCATATTTACATTTCCTTTCCTCCTTTTTTCTTGCACCCATTTGTAATTTCTAATTGGAAAAATGCTTATACAATTTTACAAAATATATATATATATATATATATATATATATATATATATATATATATCATTAGTATAATTTATGCTCACATAGTTTCACCGAACATATAGTCAATTATTTTTTATGTATAGTATTTAAATAATTATACACATGTATCGATTGTCACACGACTAGTACGTACATAAGTGATATATGTAACCATAATATCTATGTAGCTATATGATAAATATAAACTTTATCTTTGAGATTTGCCTTGTTGCCGACCTAGCTATATATTAATACAGATGTACTTAATCTATTACATTGGGTTTAGGCTCTTCTTGCACTGAATTAATTACTCTAGTTAGGAGTCTTAGGACCAGTTAATGGTACTTATTCATGGAAACAAGAAGCAAATTAAGATGGTTCAAGAAAAACAATCCACTTACATATTGCTTAGAAAAAATTATATTTTCATCCTATAATTTATCCTGATTTCAATTTTAATCTCATTTTTTACGTGTTTTCATATATAATCCTATAACGCAATTTTTACACTTTACATGCAAAAATTTGCACAATAATAAAATAATAAACAAATATATCCTCTGAAAATAAATGCAAAATAATAAAATACTATGTTTAGGATAATTTGCAATTTACACTCTGAAAAGAGGGTTAATAGGAATTTTTCACCCTAAAAAAAATAGCAAAATATATTCTTAAATTGAGTTAGTTTTAGTATGTTGCACCATACGTAATTTTTTAACCAAAAAATTCATTTCAAAAGGGCAAAATCAACATGAAATACAAAAAGAATATCTAAAGGCAAATGAATCACCTTATATGAAAAATATTATATGCTCCATTTACGGAAAAATAATCAAAGTAAATAAATAGTTCTCAAAAAAGAAAAAAAAAATTGAAAATAATATAAGACGACATCTCAAATATTGTCTTCAATTTTTCTAAATTTTTTTTAGAAAAATAGAATATTGCATCTTAAATGTTGTCTTCAATTTTTTTATTTTTCTAATTTAGAAAGGTTGAAAATTTGAATACAAAAAATTTATTCAAGATTGATTTTATAAGTTATCGAACCGAGTTTGAACGAGCTTTTATCGATCGAGTTTGAGTCAAATATCGTGTAGTTTAGTTCGATTTTAATAATTAGTCTTACCATTTCATTTTAATAATCAACTAGAGCTTAATTATGGTTTAGCCATTCAAAGGTTAATAATTAATCTAGTCAAAGTATCCATCTAATTGAGAGTCACATGCATAAAAGTCCAACTTTTACGTACATGATTCTGTCAAAATATTGAAAAAAAGACACCATAATAAGAGCTATTTTAATATAAAAGTTTCTATTAAACTTGTTTTCTTCTTTCTTTCTTTTCTTTGACGAAAATGATATAAAAGATGAGGTTGGCGACATGAATATTGGGGATTCGTTTTTTCTTTTCTTTTTTTGGATATTTTTACTTTTATTGAGATAAGATTTTTCAATGAAAAATTAGGGTGCAATTCGCCAAAATTAACTTAATTCAAGGGTGTATATTGTTAGTTTTTCTTTTTTAGGATGGAAAGTGCATTTAGTCTTCTTTTCAGGGTGCAAAGTGCAAATTACTCTCGTGTTTTAGAGATATGGTATTTTAGTCAATTAAAAATAAGTCAAATACATATGAGGGGATTAGGGAATGTAATGGGAATGGAGAAAGTGAAGACTCGCACTAGACCCGACCCGATGGAATCGGGAATTGAGTTCGAAAAAATAAGATCAGGTTTGAGTATCAAAAATTGAGACTTGGGGTCTAGGATTGGGTGTGAGTCCTATAGATATCCTTAGACTCGAACTCAGTCATTAATTATATACTTTATTATATAATATTGTTATTATTTAATTTATTACTTAAAATATAAAAAAAAAATACTACATTTTAAATATAAACTTTATTGTTGATAGTTTATTTAATATTTGTACTCGTTATAAAATTTGGAGATAACTTTATCAACTTGCATTTATACATATTGTGAATTAATTGTAATTATGTACCGGATAATTATTATTTTTTTGATGTATTATTTGCGTTTATATTGTTTTAATATTATTTTATTTATTTTGAATGTATTTATGAGAACATCATATATATATATAAGAAAAAAACTTAAAATTATTATTTACTGGGTCCAGTGGGTACGTAGGACCTGGATTCGCCAAAAACTCATCGGGACCAGGACGAGTCCGGATATTGACCGAGTTCGGAACAAGTGTGGATCTTTAAAAATTATGCACAAAACGGGTCTCAAGTCTTACATTATCATCCTAGGAGGGTTAACGTGCCTCTTTTTATTATTCTATAGAGATGTAAATAAATTTCATATTTGTGTTGCATATGAGCTTTAATAATAAATACACCTACTCATTTAGGAAAAATTGTACTTTATCTCATAGGAAATTGCATTTTCCAATTTTAATCACATTTTATATTAAGTTACAACTCTAGTCCTACATTATTCAAAAAGTTGCATCTTTTATCTCAAACGTCACTTATTTATGGGAGAGAAAAAAAAAGAGAAGGGTTTATACGTATAGCTAAGTCCACAAAAATACACAAGAAAATTCGAAAATTTTTTAAAAATCCAAAATATTGAATATGTTCAAAACAATTAAAGTCATCTTCAACCTCCCCTCCATAGCATCACCAAGTTGGCAATTCCTACTAATCTACATATAATATATATATATAGTATATAGTATATACACACGTTTTAATATAATCTATAATCGCTCTTAAATATTTTGAGACTTTTAGCATTACCCAAAGTCTATGCATACTTAATAATTAATATACTTAGCCGCTGGCCCCAACGTCTACTCTACTTTTATTGGAGGTATTGAAAATTGAAGTTTGGGTGGTGAGGGATCAAATTAGAAGATTTTCAATGATTTTTCCACAAATAATTTAATGACTTAATTAAATATCAATTTCAGACATCAAAATCAACCTCTGGATTACCTATTTTATTTTGTTTTTTATTTTATATTTCGTTTCATAAATGGATATTCCGTATATATATATTGACTCGAGTGTAAATTTCAAAAATATATTATAAAGGTAACTTAGGATACATATACAAAATGTGAAACATATGATAAAATGTTACACTGAAATATACAGTCATGTTTTGATAGCCTTTTGA
Organism: Verbascum thapsus; assembly: GCA_963669365.1. Lineage (NCBI taxonomy): Eukaryota > Viridiplantae > Streptophyta > Magnoliopsida > Lamiales > Scrophulariaceae > Verbascum > Verbascum thapsus. The sequence continues at coordinate 4,780,419 of OY770108.1, forward strand.
ATTCGACCAAACCTAATTTGGATTGAATTTGTAGGATCGCCTTTTAAATTCGACCAAACCTAATTTGGATTGAATTTGTAGGGCCGACCCTTCGACAATCCTCCAATGTTAACTAAAGAAATCAAGAATAAACAATAAATATATATATATCATAAAGGCTCAAGTTCAAGGTGTATATATATATATATGTACACAACAAATTTGTAATTCTAAAAATCAAGAAACACAAAAATTGTGACAAAGAAATTTATATTAATCAAAATGAAAATATAGGGTACAAATCTCTATATATAATCCTCTGATTCTTCCTTCAAAATATATATTTGGATATTGGAGTTGACTTTACTTCTTTGATCTTCTCCAACGTTGACTTGAATTTTTATAACGTTAATGCGAGGGCTTGACAGCTTAATCTCGGATCAAACGTGTGATTTGATATATGGAATTTGAAATCTTCAAGTTGACTTGTACCTTTGATCTTCCTTGAGCTTGATTTGAACTTCTATAACGTTAATTCGTAGGCTTAGCACCGTAATTACGAATCAAACGCTATAATTTGATGAACTTCTTCAAGAACGCCTTGAATATCGCCTAGAACGCCTTGAATCTTCTTTGTATTCGAAGAACCTTCGTAGAGAAAATTTGGAGAGCTTCCTTCATCTTCTCTAGCTTTTTGATTGAACTTCTGTGTGTGTAATTTATGAACTCCAAAGGACCCTATATATAGGTGTATGATGGAAGAGTTATGGATAATTTGGAATCTATTAATAATTATCCATTTGATTTAATAAATAATTATCATAATTTTGGAGGCATTTGATTGGCTGATAGAAGATCTAGATAGATCTTCTAGATATTATCCAAAAATTAATTTAGTTGATAATTATCCATAAATCAACTTGAATTGATAATTATCCAAAAATTAACTTAGTTGATAATTATCCATAAATCAACTTAAATAGATAAATATCATTTGTCGTAGACGACTTTTGATTGGTCAATATTTCCACGTGGCATGATTTGATTGGTTGCAAAATTTCAATATCTACAAATGCCCCCTTGAGACTTGTTCACGGAAGTTTGGTTATTTCAAAGCATACTTCGTAGTGGATGAGTCGCAACGTCTAAACATAAAAATCATGCCTTAAGAATAGCTTCGTCTTGTGCTTCTATACCACGAAAGTCTTTCCTACAATCAATGTCCACTTAAAAATACTTTGTTGGCTTCCACTGGCAAGTCGTCCATATCGGGCGGGATTTACATGCCCCCATGTCATGAACATTACTTTTGAGATTACCTAATAGAACTTTATTTCTATCTTGTAATCTTTGAGTGTATTCATGATTTTGAATTTTTCTTCAAAATTCTTTTGAATAGTGACGTCACTCCATCAAGAGAATGTGATTTGATTTGAATTTATGACTGAACTTAGATATGTTTAAGTTGCCTACGTACCCTAAGAAAAAAGGATCAAGTCATAACGTAGTTCAATTTTTTTTCCATAGAGGTGCCATATTTAGTTTATACTCTTCAAGGCTTGGAGTACATGGTTTGGTTAGACTTGTAGACATTTTATACTCGTGTCAAAGAGAACTTCATTTGATTTGATTTAATTTGTAGACCTTTTATGCTCGTGTCAAAGAGAACTTCATTTGATTTGATTTGACTTGTAGACCTTTTATGCTCGTGTCAAGGAGGGCTTCATTTGATTTGATTTGATTTGTAGATCTTTTATACCCGTGTCAAGGAGGACTTCATGTGATTTGCTTTGACATGTAGACCTTTTATACTCGTGACAAGAAGTACTTCATTTGATTTGATTTGACTTGTAGACCTTTTATGCTCATGTCAAGGAGGGCTTCATTTGATTTGATTTGACTTGTAGACCTTTTATACTCGTGCCAAGTGGTGGGTGTCGAATCCAACAAAAATAAATAACCTACTCGAAAAGATTTGTAAATTAGCGATAAGTAGGGTCGATCCTCAGGGAACAGTGTAGATTCAATTCCTAAAGTACTAATATCGATTGAAAAAGGGGGGTTTTGGATATGGTTAACTAAAAATAATTTGAAAACAATTTAAACGCAATTAAAACGCAAGTAAAAAAGTAAATTTCGAATTCAATGAGAGATGAGATTCTAGTCTTCGGATATTTCGGTATTGATTCTATAATTCGATCATCGATTGCAAATAAAATAGTTCAATGTTCTTAAATAAATTAGCTATAGTCGTCAACAAGCTCTGACGACCTCGTTTTTCCTTACGTCTTCGATAATCAAAACAAGCTCTTTGATTACTGCTCTTATCAATAAGACAACCCTAAACAAGCTCTTAGGATTTAATCTACCGATAGCATTCAAGCACTAGAAAAACACTAATTCCGATCAATAAACACACAAGCTCGGATTATTTAAACCGGATCACTAATTCCCATAACGACTAATCGAAAACTTGTCCATAATCAACGTCGCTAACTGCTATGAATATTAGGGTTTACCAAACAATTACGGATTTGGGTCCTAATTAGCTAAATACGATTTCAAAGATTAAATAATTGATCAGGTTATCTAACCTATTGAAACATATTATCAACAAGGCTCGGAGAAAAAGTAAATACTCAAAGAACAATGAAGATAAAAGCACAAGCAATCTCACGAAATTAAAAGAAATCAAACCTTAAAATCCTTTGACTAGAATTATGTGTTTAGCAACACATAATCAAGAATCGTCTACAAAAGTTGAAGAATTCGAAATCCCCCCGAGAAAGAAAAACGTGAATAGTAGTCAAAGATAAGATGATTTTGTGGAATAATATTCCACTTATTTAACCTAGGGGAATCCTAACTAAACAAGGAAACAAATAAAAGGTAGGATTTTAAGAATCCTAATCCAACTAGGATTGTTCAAAATAAGGAAATAAAGTGCTAAACAATAAAGAAAATAATCCCTTAACATGTTGGGAATTAAAAACGTGTATCAAAAAGTCGGATTTCAGCCAAAAAGTCCAAGTCCCGAATCTGCCTTGTCAAAAAAACAGAAAGATTGCTGCTTTTAAGCGTGACCAGTTGGTCACGCTTATTTCTTGTGAGCTTTCTGCCCCTGCCAAACTGTCCAAGTCCAAACTTCGTCAAATTAAGCGCTTTTCATCATCTTTTCAATCCATCCTCGTCCTAACACCTAGATATGACAATAGAAGCATAAAACTATGAGATATGGACCAAAAACGTAACAATAAACGCAATATATCACATAAGAAACGTGTATGAAATACACGTTAACAAACACCCCCACACTTAAGCTATTGCACGTCTTGGGCAATGTTTGACAATTGGGCAACACAAAATCAACAAACTTCAAACACTTGATCAAGTGGAGTTTTATGAACCAAAGGATAAAATCGAGAATGTTAAGTTGACACGTGCAAATATCAAGGAAATCGATGCCACAATGAAAACCAAAAACCAACACAACAATCTCACTTTGAAAAATAAAAATGCACGAAATTAGACGACCATTCTCACAATCCTCTCCAATCACTCGTGTATAGGTTATTTCGTGTATCGCTCAATTCTTAACATGTTAATACGATCTCATAGGCTTGCTTATACACCGAAATCTCCACTACTGTCGAAAGTATGCACAAACGAATCAAAAGGTCTTTTATTCAAGGTTGTAATGGGGCTTAGGGCTCGGGGTAGGAGAAAAGGTAATGAAAAGCTAAGTCCATAAATTCGAAGAACATCAAGACGCTATTGGGTAATTCTAGCAATAAGGACCCAAATACCTTTATTTTTATCCTCTTTCGCGACTCGCTTCATCATTTTCCTTTTCCTCAAAAAAAAAAAAAAAATTCTTTTTTTTTTCTTTTCTTTTGTTTTGTTTTCTATTTTTTTTTTCCTTCAAACTTTTTCGAACTTGTTCGTTTTTTTTTTCCAGTTTTTTTTTTTCTTTTCTTTTCGATAAACTCTCTTTTTTTCTTTTCTTCCGAGGTCCCCCACACTTAATCAAAACACAATGTCGTCCTTAATTCCCAAACAAATATAATGTTCTCGATGTTCGACTCATTTTGTGGACGGGTAAAACAAAGAGGTATACAAAAAACAGTGAATGCTCAAAGTTCGGGTTTTCAAAACAACAAATAGGCTAATAGGCTCAAGTGGGCTCACTAGGGGAAAATAAAAAGGTAGGCTCATATGGCTAAGTGGCTAAATCCTAATGCCTTTATCACTTTCAAATGTGCACACAATCATGTAACCTCGAAATGGTTCAAAGCAAGTTCTAGAACACGTACTAATCATGCAAGATTCACACAAGAAAGAAAAATTCACATGGATATGCAATCAAATCAAGGCTTCAAAAGCTCACATGGTGGGGTTGGTCGAACTAAAACGTGCAATTCTATCGTTCTCATTCAAAGTCATGCTAGCAATTGAAATTCATACGACACGATATTCCATCAATAAGCACACGGTCAAATCAAACAAACTAGACTCGGTCAACCAATTAACGAAAATTATACTCTACCATCACAAAGCGAAAGAAATTTTGAAAAATTTTATTGCGCCAAAAGTAAACAACAACCAAAGAACATATGCCCAAAATTAAACAAAACCAGAGAACATGCAATGCAAATGGAAATCATCCCCCCACACTTAATGTAGACATTGTCCTCAATGTAAAGCATATAAAAATCGACAAGGCATAAGAGTGAAAAACAAGAAGTGGAAGGAGGACTTCCCTGTTTCAGCGGAGGGCTCGGATTGCTCTTGGTAGGATGATTGGTTCGACTCTTCTTCGATCGCGGGTTCGATTTCGGGTAAGGGTTCGGGGGTGCCATGGGTTTGCGCGGTGGAGGTCGTGGCTTAGCTCTGTTTGTGCGACCCATGGTATCGGAGACGATGGTGTTGATGGCGGTACACGGCGGAGCTGCAAAAAAATCGGAACGGGGAAGACGATTAGAGAGGCGTCTGGAATTTAGGGCAAAGTGATTTGGGGATTATTTTAGGGTTTGCAAGATTTGTTTAAAAGATGATTTAGGGATAAAATTGGTTAAGGAAAATCTTTTTGTTATTGAGGAAAGATTTTGAAAGATTTTAAAAAATAAAATAAAGTAAAAAAATCTTTTTGTTTTAAGGAAATATATATATAAATATATTTATTTCCTAATTTTGTTTATTTTTCGAATTTTTTTGGATTTTATGTATTTTTCGATTTTTTTTTTTTTTAAAGAAAAACAAAAGGAAAAACAGGGGACGAAGCAGAAAGCTCACCAATTTTAGGCGTGACCAGAGTGGTCACGCTTAATTTTGGTGATCTTTCTGCTTTTATGACAAAAACCTAAAATTAAAATGCGAAAAATTAAAAACGAGCATGGGTTGCCTCCCAAGAAGCGCCATTCTTTAACGTCGTCGGCTAGACGTAGCTATGCCTCAAGTGGCTTAAGTCGGAGGTTCAAAGCCATCACTATGCCAAGCTACCTTTAGTGGATCATCATCATTAAATTCACAAATTCGCTGCATCACAAAGTTAGTAGCATCTAAACCAAACATAGAGCAATCATTAGTAGAACACTTCATGGAATCATATAAATTAAACATCACAAATTCATCTTCAAATTCCATAGTAATAGTTCCATCATGCACATTAATTTTAGCCCTAGATGTTTTCAGAAATGGTTTTCCAAGAATGAGAGGGGCTAACTTACTAGATTGATCTTCATCCATATCAACAACATAAAAATCAGCATGAAAAACTAAGTCATTAACATGAACCAATACGTTCTCAAGAAATTCATTAGAAGATGCAGTAGACCCATCAGTTAATTGAATAATCATGTCCGTTTTTCGCAACTTTTTCACATTCAAAGATTCATAAATAGAACGAGACATGACATTTAGAGAAGATTCATGGTCTAACATAGTGTTCTCAAATTGCACATCACATATCATACAAGGGATAATAAACTTACCAGGGTCTTTGCATTTTGAAGTTACCTTCTTTTCGAGTGTTGGAGATTCATCTTCTATATCATCCTCTTCATCATCACTAATCTCATCTTCCCCAAAAATCTCATATTTTGTGACTTTATTCTCATATTTTGGAGGAGTGATCTCAATAACCTTAGATTGCTCGGTAAATGTTTCCGTTGATTTTGTGAGTTGATGGTCCACATTTTTCTCTCTCGACTCACCTTCCACCTCTTCATCGTCACTGATCTCATCTTCCTCAAACATCTCATATTCTCTAAGAAGCTCATATTCCCCAAAAATCTCATATTCTGTAAGAATCTTATATTTTCCAACTTCCTTCTCATATATTGGAGATTCATCCTCTATATCCACCACTTGTTTAGATTTGGCAAAACGACCAGGAAATGGAGGAGGTATCACAAATGTCAGCGGCTTCTTCTTGACTATGGGTTCTTCTTCTTTTTCCAACTCCTTTTCCTCTTCATTCCTAGAGATTCGCTCGGGTTCTTTCAATTCCTTCCCACTCCTCAAAGTTACAGCATTTGCATTCTCTTTTGGGTTCACAATAACTTGAGATGGAAGCTTTCCCGAGTTCTGGCTTACCAATTCGTTCATAGTAGTGCCCATCTGACTCATTTGCTTCTCCGAATTCTTGATAGAGTTTTGGTCTTCTTGTTGAATCTGTTGGAAGCCATATTGGAATTGCTCGGTGCTTTGCTGAAATTTCTGGGTACTCTGTTGAAATTGTTGAGTATTAGCGACCAATGTTTTAATCATATCTTCCAAAGACGTACCTGACGGTTGGTTTTGTTGAGGAAACGGTGGGTCTTGTTGTTCATAATAGCTAGGAAGTCGTGGGGCATAGCTTAGATTGGAGTGATAGTTCCATCCTGGATTGCTAATGTTGGAATATGGATTGTAATTACTCTGTGAACACCCCAGAATCCATCATAAGCTTGTCCATACGACTCCTCTTGAACACGGAAGGCGAATGAGAATTTCTCTATGAATTTTGCTTCTAGTTGAGTCCATGTCTTGATTGAACCAAAAGATAAATCGTAGTACCAATCCTTAGCATTGTTTGCCAAAGAAAAAGGAAAGGCTTTAAAATTTACTTGATCTTCAGGGACATCCCTTGGTTTCATAACTGAACATACCGCATGGAACTCATTTAGATGCTTATGAGGATCATCTCCTACAAAACCATGAAAAATCGGAAGTAAGCGAATAAATTCATATGTTAATTCAAAATCATCTTCAAAAGTAGGATATTGAAAGTAAGAAGATTGCTCATTAATGTTTGGCATAGCCCACAACTCCTTTAAAGTCCTCTCGACTGTAGCCATGGCATCTAAGAATGTTGCAAGATCTCTTTTTGTAGACGATGAGCTCTTTTCTCAATTTGAGATTCACTTATATGAAGAGATCTAATAATACAAAAAAAATACTAAACAAAAATATTAGTAACAAAAGAAATAAATCTATAACACCGTTCCCCGGCAACGGCGCCAAAATTTGATGGGTGTCGAATCCAACAAAAATAAATAACCTACTCGAAAAGATTTGTAAATTAGCGATAAGTAGGGTCGATCCTCAGGGAACAGTGTAGATTCAATTCCTAAAGTACTAATATCGATTGAAAAAGGGAGGTTTTGGATATGGTTAACTAAAAATAATTTGAAAACAATTTAAATGCAATTAAAACGCAAGTAAAAAGGTAAATTTCGAATTCAATGAGAGACGAGATTCTAGTCTTCGGATATTTCGGTATTGATTCTATAATTCGATCTTCGATTGCAAATAAAATAGTTCAATGTTCTTAAATAAATTAGCTATAGTCGTCAACAAGCTCTGACGACCTCGTTTTTCCTTACGTCTTCGATAATCAAAACAAGCTCTTTGATTACTGCTCTTATCAATAAGACAACCCTAAACAAGCTCTTAGGATTTAATCTACCGATAGCATTCAAGCACTAGAAAAACACTAATTCCGATCAATAAACACACAAGCTCGGATTATTTAAACCGGATCACTAATTCCCATAACGACTAATCGAAAACTTGTCCATAATCAACGTCGCTAACTGCTACGAATATTAGGGTTTACCAAACAATTACGGATTTGGGTCCTAATTAGCTAAATACGATTTCAAAGATTAAATAATTGATCAGGTTATCTAACCTATTGAAACATATTATCAACAAGGCTCGGAGAAAAAGTAAATACTCAAAGAACAATGAAGATAAAAGCACAAGCAATCTCACGAAATTAAAAAAAATCAAACCTTAAAATCCTTTGAGTAGAATTATGTGTTTAGCAACACATAATCAAGAATCGTCTACAAAAGTTGAAGAATTCGAAATCCCCCCGAGAAAGAAAAACGTGAATAGTAGTAAAAGATAAGATGATTTTGTGGAATAATATTCCACTTATTTAACCTAGGGGAATCCTAACTAAACAAGGAAACAAATAAAAGATAGGATTTTAAGAATCCTAATCCAACTAGGATTGTTCAAAATAAGGAAATAAAGTGCTAAACAATAAAGAAAATAATCCCTTAACATGTTGGGAATTAAAAACGTGTATCAAAAAGTCGGATTTCAGCCAAAAAGTCCAAGTCCCGAATCTGCCTTGTCAAAAAAACAGAAAGATTGCTGCTTTTAAGCGTGACCAGTTGGTCACGCTTATTTCTTGTGAGCTTTCTGCCCCTGCCAAACTGTCCAAGTCCAAACTTCGTCAAATTAAGCGCTTTTCATCATCTTTTCAATCCATCCTCGTCCTAACACCTAGATATGACAATAGAAGCATAAAACTATGAGATATGGACCAAAAACGTAACAATAAACGCAATATATCACATAAGAAACGTGTACGAAATACACGTTAACACCAAGGAGGACTTCATTTGATTTGCTTTGACATGTAGACCTTTCATACTCGTGCCAATGAGTACTTCATTTGATTTGGTTTGATTTGTAGACCTTTTAAACTCGTGTCAAGGAAAACTTCATTTGATTTGACTTCTAGACCTTTTATACTCGTGTCAAGGAGAATTTCATTTGGTTTTCAATTTATTGAAAGTTTAAACTCTTACAAGGAGCATTAATGACAGTTTATGCTCTTATCGAGGAGTGTTGATGACAGTTTATACTCTTATCGAGGAGCGTTGATTTAGCATCTTTAGTCAAAGTATGGATGACGAACTTGAACATCACTTTCTTCCATATGTTCATCACTATCAGATATGGGCTCATTATCAGAAGCATTTGTGAATGACTTGCCCCCTTTGTTGATTTCTTGTCTCCAAGGCTCTTGGACATATGGTGGGTGTCGAATCCAACAAAAATCAAAACCTACTCAAAATAATTTGTAATTAGCGATAAGAAGGGTCGATCCTCAGGGAACAGTGTAGATTCAATTCCTAAAGTAAAGTACTAATATCGATTGAAAAGGGGGGTTTTGGATGTGGTTAACTAAAACGAATTTAAAAGACGCAAATAAATTGAAAGCAATAAAACTAATTTCGAAATCGATGAGGTGAGGGATTCTAGTCTTAGGATATCTCGGTATTGATTTCTATTGTTCGATCATTGATTGCAAATAAAATAGTTCAAAGCTCTTTAGTAAATAAGCTATAGTTGTCAACAAACTCTGACAACCTCGTTTTTCCTTATGTCTTCGATAATCAAAACAAACTCTTTGATTATTGCCCTTATCGTTTAAACAACCCTAAACAAACTCTCAGGATTTAATTTATCGATAGCATTCAAGCACTAGAAAAACACTAATTCCGATCAATAAACACACAAACTCAGATTATTTAAACCGGATCACTAATTCCCATAATGACTAATCGAAAACTTGTCCATAATCAACGTCGCTAACTGCTACGAATATTAGGGTTTACCAAACAATTACGGATTTGGGTCCTAATTAGCGGAATATAATCCTAACGACTAACTAATTTGCCAAATTAATCAATCGATTACGATATATTGTCAACAAAGCACCGAGAAAGAGTGAATACTCGAAGAACGATGAAGATAAAAGCACAAGCAATCTCACGAAATTAAAAGAAATCAAACCTTAAAATCCTTCGACCACATAATCGAGAATCGTCTACAAAAGTTCAAGAATTCGAAATCCCGAGCTCAAGCAAAAACGTGAATAGTAGAATAAAAGATAAGGTCCGTCTTTGTGGAATAATATTTCACTTATTTAAAGCTAGAGAATCCTAACTAAACAAGGAAACAAATAAAAGATAGGATTTTAAGAATCCTATTCCAACTAGGATTGTTCAAAACAAGGAAATAAATTCCTTAACATAAAAGAAAATAAATCCCAACATATTAGGGAACTAAAAACGTGTAGCATAAGTCGAAATCAGCCAAAAAGTCGGAATCTTGAATATTTCTTCGTCCCAGGACAGAAAGCTTGCATGTTTTGGGCGTGACCAGAATGTCACGCTTAATTCTGGTAACCTTTCTGCTTCCAGCCATTTGCAAAGTCAATTTTATTCCTTTTTCACCCCTTTTTGTCACCTTTTCAATCCATCATCTTACAAACACCTAAACATGAAAATGGAAGCATAAATCTATAAGATATGGACTAAAAACATAACAAACGACGCAATATAAAACATACAAAACGTGTATAAAATACACGTTAACAAATACCCCCACACTTAAGCTATTGCACGTCTCGGGCAATGTTTGACATTTGGGCAACGCAAAAATCAACAAACTTCAAACACTTGATCAAGTAGAGATATATGAACCAAAGGACAAAATCGAGAATGTTAAGTTGACACATGCGAATATCAAGGAAATCAATGCCACTATGAACCAAAAACCAACACAACAATCTCACTTCGAAAAATAAAAATGCACGAAATTAGACGAACATTCTCACAATCCTCTCCAATCACTCGTGTATAGAATATTTCGTGTATCGCTCAATTCTTAACATGTTAATACGATCTCATAGGCTTGCTTACACACCGAAATCTCCGCTACTGTCGAAAGTATGCACAAACGAATCAAAAGGTCTTTTATTCACGGTTGTAATGGGGCTTAGGGCTCGGGGTAGGAGAAAAAAAGATAATGAAAGGCTAAGTCCATAAATTCGAAGAACATCAAGACGCTATTGGGTAATTTTAGCAATAAGGACCCAAATTCCTTTATTTTCATCCTCTCTCGCGACTCGCTTCATCATTTTCTTTTTCCTCAAAAATATTTTTTTTTCTTTTTCTTTTCTTTTGTTTTCTATTTTTTTTTCTTCGAACTTTTTCGAACTTGTTCGAAATATTTTTTTTTTTCTTTTTTTTTTTTCGATAAACTCTTTTTTTTTTTCTTCCGAGGTCCCCGACACTTAATCAAAATACAATGTCGTCCTTGATTCCCAAACAAATATAATGTTCCCGATGTTCGACTCATTTTGTGGACGGGTAAAACAAAGAGGTATACAAAAAACGGTGAATGCTCAAAGTTCGGATTTTCAAAACAACAAATAGGCTAATAGGCTCAAGTGGGATCACTAGGGGAAAATAAAAAGGTAGGCTCATATGGCTAAGTGGTTAAATCCTAATGCCTTTATCATTTTCGAATATGCACACAATCATGTAACCTTGAAACGGTTCAAAGCAAGTTCTAGAACACGCACTAATCATGCAAGATTCACACAAGAAAGAAAAATTCACATGGATATGCAATCAAATCAAGGCTTCAAAAAGCTCACATGGTGGGGTTGGTCGAACTAAAACATGCAATTCTATCGTTCTCATTCAATGTCGTGCTAGCAATTGAAATTCATACGACACGATAATCCATCAACATGCACACGGTCAAATCAAACAAACTAGACTCGGTCAACCAAATAACGAAAATTATACTCTACAATCACAAAGCGAAAGAAATTTTGAAAAATTTTATTGCGCCAAAAGTAAACAAAAACCAAACAACATTTGCCCAAAATTAAACAAAACCAGAGAACATGCAATGCAAATGGAAATCATCCCCCCACACTTAATGTAGACATTGTCCTCAATGTAAAGCATATAAAAATCGACAAGGCATAAGAGTGAAAAACAAGAAGTGAAAGGAGGACTTCCCTGTTTCAGCGGAGGGCTCGGATTGCTCTTGGTAGGATGATTGGTTCGACTCTTCTTCGATCGCGGGTTCGATTTCGGGTAAGGGTTCGGGGGTGCTGTGGGTTCGCGCGGTGGAGGTCGTGGCTTAGCTCTGTTTATGCGACCCATGGTATCGGAGACGATGGTGTTGATGGCGGAGAAGATGATATATACGGTGGTGAGGGGCGGCGCGAGGTGGTTCTGCAATATAGAAGAATGGAGAAGATGATCAGTGGCGGTTGGTGGTGATTAGGTTTAGTGGATGATTTGGGGTTTTATCAAAGCATAAGTAATTAGGGCACGAAATGGGTTTTAAGGAAATAAATATATATTTAGGGTAAATATATATTTGTTTTCTTAATTGGAAAAAGATTTTGTTTTAAAGAAATAAAAATATAAATATATTTATCTCCTTATTTGTATTGATTTTTCGATTTTTTTTTTTTTTTTTTTTTGGATTTTTGATAAAAGAAAAGAAACAAAACTAAGGCAAAAACGATTAAAGGAGCAGAAAGCTCACCAATTTTAGGCGTGACCAAAATGGTCACGCTTAATTTTGGTGATCTTTCTGCTTTGGGAAGAAAATACTTAAACAAAAAATGCGAAAAAAATAAAAACGAGCATGGGTTGCCTCCCAAGAAGCGCCGTTCTTTAACGTCTTTGGCTAGACGCAGCTATGCCTCAAGTGGCTTAAGTCGGAGGTTCAAAGCCATCACTATGCCAAGCTACCTTTAGTGGATCATCATCATTAAATTCAAAAATTCGCGGCATCACAAAGTTAGTAGCATCTAAACCAAACATAGAACAATCATTAGTAGAACACTTCATGGAATCATATAAATTAAACATCACAAATTCATCTTTAAATTTCATAGTAAGAGTTCCATCATGCACATTAATTTTAGCCCTAGATGTTTTCAGAAATGGTTTTCCAAGAATGAGAGGGGCTAACTTACTAGATTGATCTTCATCCATATTAACAACATAAAAATCAGTAGGAAAAACTAAGTCATTAACATGACTAATACGTTCTCAAGAATGCCATTAGAAGATGCACTAGACCCGTCTATTAATTGTATAATCATGTCCATTTTTCTCAATTTTTTCACATTCAAAGACTCATAAATAGAACGGGACATGATATTTACAGAATGTTCAAGGTCTAACATAGTGTTCTCGAATTGCACATCACCTATCTTACAAGAGATACTATACTTACCGGGGTCCTTACATTTTGGAATTAGTTCCTTTTCGAGTGTTGGAGATTCATCTTCCATATCCTCCTCTTCATCGTCACTGATCTCATCTTCCCCAAAAATCTCATATTCTGTGACTTTATTCTCATATTTTGGAGGAGTGATCTCAATAACCTTAGATTGCTCGGTAAGTGTTTCCGTTGGTTTTGTGAGTTGATGGTCCACATTTTTCTCTCTCGACTCACCTTCCACCTCTTCATCGTCACTGATCTCATCTTCCTCAAACATCTCATATTCTCTAAGAAGCTCATATTCCCCAAAAATCTCATATTCTGTAAGAATCTTATATTCTCCAACTTCCTTCTCATATGTTGGAGATTCATCTTCTATATCCACCACTTGTTTACAGTTAGTAAAACGACCAGAGAATGGAGGAGGTATCACAAATGTCATCGGTTTCTTCTTGGTAACAGGCTCCTCTTCTTTTTCCAGCTCTTTCTCATCCTCGTATTTCGAAGTGTTTTCAGCAGAAGGGTTTCGAGTTTTAGGCGTGGGCACGCTTAATTCTTGAAGCGGTTCTACTTCTTTCAATTCTTTTCCACTTTGTAAGGTAACTGCATCGGCATTCTCTTTCGGATTTGTAATGACCTGGGATGGCAGTTTACTTGAATTTTGGCTCTCGTTTCGAAATTGTTGCATACGTTGTTGGAATTGCTCGTTACTCTGCTGAAATTGTAGTGTATTAGCGACCAATGTTTTAATCATATCTTCTAGAGAATTACCTGACGGTTGGTTTTGTGGAGGAAACGATGGGCATTGTTGCTCGTAATAGCTAGGTGGTCGTGGGGCGTAGCTCAGATTGGAGTGATAATTCCATCCCGGATTGTAAGTGTCGGAATATGGATTGTAATTACTCTGTGGAACACCCCATAATCCATCATAAGCTGTCCGTACGACTCCTCTTGAACACGGAAGGCAAAGGAGAATTTCTCTATGAATTTTGCTTCCAGTTGAGTCCATGTCTTGATTGAACCAAATGATAAATCGTAGTACCAATCTCTAGCATTGTTTGCCAAAGAAAAAAGAAAGGCTTTAAACTTGACTTGATCTTCAGTGACATCTTTTGGTTTCATTACTGAACATACTGCATGGAACTCTTTTAGGTGCTTATGAGGATCATCTCCTACAAAACCATGAAAAATAGGAAGTAAGCGAATAAATTCATATGTTAATTCAAAATCATCTTCAAAAGTAGGATATTGAAAATAAGAAGATTGCTCATTAATGTTTGGCATAGCCCACAACTCCTTTAAAGTCCTCTCGACTGTAGCCATGACCTCTAAGAACGTTGCAAGATCTCTTTTTGTAGACGTTGAGCTCTTTTCTCAATTTGAGATTCACCTATATGAAGAGATCTAATAATACAAAAAAACTAAACAAAAATATTAGTAACAAAAGAAATAAATCTATAACACCGTTCCCCGGCAACGGCGCCAAAATTTGGTGGGTGTCGAATCCAACAAAAATAAAAACCTACTCAAAATAATTTGTAATTAGCGATAAGTAGGGTCGATCCTCAGGGAACAGTGTAGATTCAATTCCTAAAGTACTAATATCGATTGAAAAGGGGGTTTTGGATGTGGTTAACTAAAACGAATTTAAAAGACGCAAATAAATTGAAAGCAATAAAACTAATTTCGAAATCGATGAGGTGAGGGATTCTAGTCTTAGGATATCTCGGTATTGATTTCTATTGTTCAATCATTGATTGCAAATAAAATAGTTCAAAGCTCTTTAGTTGTCAACAAACTCTGACAACCTCGTTTTTCCTTATGTCTTCGATAATCAAAACAAACTCTTTGATTATTGCCCTTATCGTTTAAACAACCCTAAACAAACTCTCAAGATTTAATTTATCGATAGCATTCAAGCACTAGAAAAACACTAATTCCGATCAATAAACACACAAACTCGGATTATTTAAACCGGATCACTAATTCCCATAACGACTAATCGAAAACTTGTCCATAATCAACGTCGCTAACTGCTACGAATATTAGGGTTTACCAAACAATTACGGATTTGGGTCCTAATTAGCGGAATATAATCCTAACGACTAACTAATTGGCCAGATTAATCAATCGATTACGATATATTGTCAACAAAGCACCGGGAAAGAGTGAATACTCGAAGAACGATGAAGATAAAAGCACAAGCAATCTCGCGAAATTAAAAGAAATCAAACCTTAAAATCCTTCGACCACATAATCGAGAATCGTCTACAAAAGTTCAAGAATTCGAAATCCCGAGCTCAAGCAAAAACGTGAATAGTAGAATAAAAGATAAGGTCCGTCTTTGTGGAATAATATTCCACTTATTTAAAGCTAGAGAATCCTAACTAAACAAGGAAACAAATAAAAGATAGGATTTTAAGAATCCTATTCCAACTAGGATTGTTCAAAACAAGGAAATAAATTCCTTAACATAAAAGAAAATAAATCCCAACATATTAGGGAACTAAAAACGTGTAGCATAAGTCGAAATCAGCCAAAAAGTCGGAATCTTGAATATTTCTTCATCCCAGGACAGAAAGCTTGCATGTTTTAGGCGTGACCAGAATGTCACGCTTAATTCTGGTAACCTTTCTGCTTCCAGCCATTTGCAAAGTCAATTTTATTCCTTTTTCACCCCTTTTTGTCACCTTTTCAATCCATCATCTTACAAACATCTAAACATGAATATGGAAGCATAAATCTATAAGATATGGACTAAAAACATAACAAACGACGCAATATAAAACATACAAAACGTGTATAAAATACACGTTAACAACATATGACTTGTCAACTTCACTTTCGGTCATACTCAACTCCATATCATGTGCTCGAGTGGCCAACTGTTCAAATGTTGTTGGTTGAATTCCTTGAAGGATATATCGAAGATCCCAATGCATCTCTTGAATACACATTCCAATAGTAGAGGACTCATGTAATCTTTCTTTGCAGTTAAGACTCAAATTTCTCCAACGATTAATGTAGTCGATGACTGGTTCATCCTTCAATTGAGAAATTCTTGCTCCAATTGCCCCCAATTGTTGATTGAGTCAGCACCAAGATCAATGTAACAGTTAAATGCATTGCCTTTCAGTGATCTAACGAATTGCTTGACTAGTTGGTCGCCATAAGTTCCAGCATCATTACATGTTTCAACGAAGTGAGCCACATGTTGCTTTGGATTGCCTTTGCCATCAAATTGCTGGAATTTTGGGGGTTGGTAACTAGTTGGCATCTTCAAATTATCAATTCTTCGAGTATATGGCTTGACATAAGTTAAAGGCATCTTGGATCTCCTATCGCGATTATCTTGGATAGTACTCATGATAAACTCCTTAAGTCGAGCAGTTGGAATCGTCCCATCACTTGAAACTTGAAGCTCCTCGACAATGGATTTTTCCTTCTCAACTAGATGTTGATTCTTTGACGCCTCAGCTTCATCGTGCGCCTCAACTTGTTTTTCAATTTCGTGCATGGCATCCACGTCGTCTACTTTCTTCATCAACTTTGCAATTAGAGTGGCTTGCTCTTGGACATGCTTCGTTAATCCTTCAACAGCTTTTGTCAAGTTTGCAATTTGCTCCTCCGGAGTGGTAACATTTGTCATCATGACACATGCGATGTTTGAGTCACTTGATGTAGAACGTTGTGGGGATGAATACTTCTCTTCATCATGATTGATTTTATCACCAAAGCGGAATGCGACATCCTCAACATGCTCAAGTAGGGGAACCACCTTTGAAGATGTTTGTAGCTTCATGGGCATACTTCTTGTGGTGACTCCAATGACTTCACTCGTGGAGTTTGAAGGATTTGAGATGATCATCTTGGATTCCACTATCTTCATAGCTTTGACTTGAGCATCCATTTGAACTTGTTGAAGTGAAGAGATGAGAGGTAGAGATGGTCCCACTGGGCATGCCAAAAATTTGTACACAACAAATTTGTAATTCTGAAAATCAAGAAACACAAAAATTGTGACAAAGAAATTTATATTAATCAAAATGAAAATATAGGGTACAAATCTCTATATATAATCCTCTGATTCTTCCTTCAAAATATATATTTGGATATTGGAGTTGACTGGTGGGTGTCAAATCCAACAAAAATAAAATCCTACTTCAAAAAGATTTGTAATCAGTGATAAGCAGGGTCGATCCACAGGGAATGGTGTAAAATTTAATTCCTAAAATTACTAATATCGATAAAGGGGGGATTTTGAGATTTTTAACTAAAAACGATGAGAAAATTCTAGTCTTCGGATTATCTTGGTATTGATTCTACGATTTGATCATTGATGCAATAATAATTCAACGTTAACGGATAAATTGGCTATAGTTACTAACAAGCTCTAGCAACCTAGTTTTTCCTTAAGTCATCGATAACCAAAACAAGCTCTTTGATTACTTCTCTTACCGACTAGACAACCCTAAACAAGCTCTTAAGATTTAGCCTAGCGATAGCATTCACGAATAAGAAAAACACCAATTCTAGCCAACAAACACATAAGCTCGGTTTATTTAGACTAGGTTACTAATTCTCATAACGACTAATCGAAGACTTGTCCATAATCAACGTCGTTAACTGCTACAAAAATTAGGGTTTACCAAACAATTACGGATTTGGGCCCTAAATAGCTTAATACGATTTCAACGATTAAATAGTTGATCAAGTTATCTAACCAATTGAAATATATTGTCAACAAAGATCAGAGAAAAAGCAAATACCCAATTAACGAAGAAATTAAGTACAATTCGATCTCACAAATAATTAGAATCAAACCTTGATGAATCCTCGACTAGAAGTTTGAGTTTAGCAACTCATAATCGGATGTATGCACAAATCAATAAAAATCGAAAACTTCATTGGAAGGGAAAAAAAACGATACTTGAATTAAAAATAATGTAAAAGATGTCTTGTGGAATAAAATTCCACATATAAATAGCATAAAGGAATCCTAATCCAAAAAGGTAACTAATTAGGATTCTAACAAACTTAACAAACTAAAACAAAATAAAATATCCAAGATATGGAAATAAAATCTAAACAAAAGCAAGGGAATAAATCCCAACAATTCAGGAAAGAGGAAGTATCAAAACAGGATCTGAATTTCAGCATAAAAGATCTTCATAGCGTCCAGCTGTTCCGTCCCGAGCCGAAGCCTTTGGCTAATTAACCGTGGGCACGCTTAAGTCTTCAGAATGTTCGGCAGTCATATTTTTGTCCCTTAATCGGTTTTGTTCCTTTTTCACCTCAATTAACTTCCTTTTCATTCATTCCTTGTATCATCACCTATTAATTCAATATCAACATAATTCCATCAAATACCAAGCTCAAATATGCCAAATATCCTAATAAAGATCATGAAAAGTATGTACAAAATACGACCTAACAAATACCCCCACACTTATGCAATTGTACGTCCTCGGACAATGTTTGAAATTAAGCAATGTAACCACTCAAGAATGCTTCACCCGATAAATCAGAAATATAGGTTCGTGCACTAATGAACAAAAATCAAACTTGACAAGACGGCACATGCAAAAAAAATCGAGGGTTCCAATACCATAATAAATCAATACCAACACAACGAACTCATTATCACAAATAGAAATGCACGAAATTAGTCGACTTTTCTCTCAATCTCCCAATTCTCTCGTGTATAGGGTATAAAGTGTTTCGCTCAAGTCTCAACGTGTTAATGTTATCCCATAGGCTTGGTTATACACCAACATCACCACTACTTTTGAGAACGTGCATAAAAGAATCAAAAAGTCTTATTAAGGGTTGTAATGGGGCTAAGGTTCGGGGTAGGAGTCAAAAGAAAGGTCTAAAATGGCTAAGTCCAAAAATTTCATCGAGCACCGAGACATTATTGGGTGTATTCGGCTTTTAAGGACCCAACTACCTTCATTTTCATTCTTTCGAGGGCTCGATACATCGTTTTTGTTCTCTCTTTCTTTTTGATACCCTTTCTTTCATTCCTTTTATTTTCTTTTTCCTTTCTTTTCGAATTTTTTTCTGAATTTTTTTTTTTTCTTCTTTTTTTTTTTTTTTTTTTTTTTTTTTGGTGCCGTTGTATTTTCCACGAATGCCCCCACACTTATTCAAAAACATCACTTTCTTGACTTTTGGTCCCAAACCTCAATAATCTCAATGCTCGACTCGTTTTCTAGACGGGTAAGACGAAGACAGAAATAAACAGTAAAGGCTCATATTCGGGATTTAATCAAGAAATGACGGTGAAAAGGCTCAAAGTGGGCTCACTAGTGGATAATGCAAGGGTACGGTTTATATGGTAAAGTGGCTAAATCCTATATGCCTTTATCACCTTCAATTATGCACAAACTCTCGTAATCTTGACGTGGTTCAAAACAAGTTCTAGAATTTCCAAAAATACGCGAGTATCACACAGGAAAGAAAGATGTCATATATGATCCATTTAATCAAAAAGGCTCAAAGTCTCACAAGGCATGGATAAGTCGTACTAAAACGTGAAAATCTACCGTTTTCATTTGATCGTTATGCTAGCAAAAATCTCATACGGCATGAAAATTCAATTAAAACATGGCCATATTGCTCAAATTCAACAAGTTCACAGAAATCATAAGCACCATATTCTAAAGTACCGAAGCAAATGCAAAATCGAAAAAGGTTACACGAAAAAAATTACACGTAGTAATAGTAAATCAAACAAAGACACAAGAAGCACAATTGCACGAGAAGTCACCCCCCCCACACACTTAAAGCATGCATTGTCCCCAATGTAAAAGCAATAACTAAAGATACGAGGAAATGCGTAAAAAATATTATTAAAAGCACAAGGAAGGGGGACTCCCCTAGGACATCACTCGGTCGTGACGTCTCGACGGGCGAGTAGTAGGTCGAGTTTGGCATTGATTGAGGCAAGTTGAGCTTCAATGGCTTGAAGACGGTCTTCGATGGAATGGGCAGCTGATGGGGTCTCGGTGGTAGCAGCATCAGGGGCATCCATGTGTGCATGGGCAGCTGCTCGGTCTCGATTTCGTCGTGCAGCCGCAGATGTTGGTGTTCGGGAGCCGGCAGCGGCAAAGGCATAACTATCACCGTTTTGTACTATGATTCCCATCCTCAATAAACATGCGAGGTTCAATGGTTCCATCGGGCAGGCCACCCGCATGTTCGTTGTCTGCACATCTAGAAGATCAAGTGTAATGGCAAGGTGTGTGATAAAAGAACCTAAAATCAGTGGTCGTTTTCTGTTCAAAGCGTTTTGAAATTGTTGGGCCAACCACGCACCGAGATTAAGAAAATTTTTTGTTTTCATACACCACAGAATGAAGAATTCGGCTTTACTAAATGTGCATGAAGTATCTCGACGACCCGAAAAGTTAAAAGCCAAAAAACGTTGTAAAAGTTTAAGCACGGGGTCTTTCAAATGACAACTCTTGGAAGAACTCGAGTTATAAGTGAATTGGCAAGTGGACCACTCTTTCCAAAGATCGAGCGGTTCAAAATCATCAATGTAATCAATAACAGAATTCAAATATTGAGGTGTTTTTGCAATTTCAGCAGTAAGAAAACCAAGGGCAATGTTAAAATCAGTGATTGAATAAGAAAAGTGTTTGCCCATTAAACGAAATTTGATAACACCGGGTGTTGACAAAGTAAGGCCTGATTTCTTTTCAAAATTAAAAGTGGTGTAAAATTCCCGCGTGAGTTCTACGTAGGCCGGACAGTTGACAAAAAAATAAGGCAGCAAACCTACTCCTTCAATCAAACCCATAAATTCAGTTCGCACGTTCAATGTATCTAATGTATCAAAGTCGATATACTTACAGGGCACTATTGGACGTAACGAAACTTCGTTGTACCTTTGGCGATCCTCGGCTGAGCGGAAGGAGACGTGACCACCGGGGGTGGAGGATTGTGGTAATGTACTAGTGCCCAGCCCGAGACGGGTTCGTCTTTGAGTAGGTTGTTTAGCCGAGGATGGGGCGGGACGTTTTTGAGCAGGGGGGCTTGATGAACTCGGCTGAGGGGCCTGGTTTGATGCCTCCGGTGGCGATGAAGTCCGTGGGTTGACTGGTGCAGCGGGTGTGTCAACACGGTGGCGTTTGGAAGCAGGCACGTCAGTAGGAGTCGCGGGTTGATCCCGGCGACGTGAAGTGGATGGCTCGGCGACAGGGGTCGCTTCTGGGGTAGCATCGGCCGTAGGCGGCCGTGGAGTAGCAGTAGGCTCAGAAACAGGAGCGGCGCTCGGAGTGGTGGGAGTTGAAGGCGGTGGTGTAATAACGGTCGGAGGGATCGGGTTGATCCGCCAATCCATCGGTGGTGGTGGGCCATTAGGGAATAGGCGTTGGAATTCACTTCGCCGCATCTTGGAAGTCGGCTTAGGGTCAAATACAGGGCGGCGCCGTGGTGGCTGAGGCTCTGGTTGTCGTTCCGGCGAAGAGTCGAGGTTCAGAAGGGCATCGGCCGAAGTAGGCGGCGCATTAGGGTTCGAACGCCAAGCCGTTCGTGTAGAGCGGCATAGTGTGGGTCGCCGAGGTGGGGAAGGTGTCGGTGAGGCGGAGTGTTCAGATGATTCTTCGTCGGCGGAGGTTTCAGAGGGCGGCGGAGATGAAGGGTTATCTTTTTCAGTGGTAGGGTTGGTTGGTTTGGTAGTGGTGGCAGACGGCGATTGGGGTAAGGTTTCGTCGAAGATTGTTCGATCGGGGTGTTCTGGGTAGGTGGCGAGGTTGACGACGGGTTCTCTGTTGGGGGTTGAGGGCTGGCACCGGTGAGTGAGGACATTACTTCGCCCATGAAGATGGTTCGTGGAGTGACGGCAGTGGTAGTTCGACGACCTACAAACGGAAGGAAGGCGATGAGAGGCGGCGCGATGAAGGTGAGAAATTAGGGTTTTTAATTTTAGGGGTTTATGTTTTGATTGTATTTGATTAAGTGTAATTATGTTTAATGAAAATGGGGGGAACAGTTTCGTGATTTTGGGGGGGAAAATTATAGAAATTAGGGTTGTGAAAATTGGTGAAATCCTAATTTCAATTGCTGATTTTTGAAATTTTTTTTTTTTTTTTTTTTAAGGGAAAGGAAAAACGAGCAACCAAAGTGATTTTTGCCGAAGCGTTCAGACTTTTAGGCATGGGCATGCTTAAATAGTCAAATGCTTCGGTAAAATTACGAGGGTCAAAGCCGAAGGGTTTCTGTAGTTAGGCGTGGGCATGCTTAACTCCCGAAACGCTTCGTAAAAAAAACAGCAGGTCAGACCGAACGGTTTCGCCTTTTAAGCGTGGGCACGCTTAACTTTTGAAACTATTCGGTCTTAACAAAATGAAAAGCACGAAAAACATAAAGCAAGAAATAAAAGAACGCATGGGTTGCCTCCCAAGAAGCGCCATTCTTTAACGTCTTTGGCTAGACGTTGCTACAAAGTTATGTAGCATGACTTGGCGGTTCTAACGTCGTCGTTTCGACATCGTGAGCTTGAAATCCTTCGTAGAAAGGTTTCAATCGATGTCCATTCACTTTGAAAATTTTACCGGTTGCCGGACTTTGGATCTCAATTGCACCATGAGGAAATTTATCAATAACAATGAAAGGTCCAATCCATCGCGAACGCAACTTTCCCGGAAATAGCTTTAAACGAGAGTGAAAGAGAAGGACTTTTTGTCCAATGTCGAAGTCCTTTTTCGAAGTTGTCTTATCACGTAAAGCTTTCGTCTTATCCTTATAGATCCTAGCGTTCTCATATGCTTCGTTCCGAATTTCTTCTAATTCTTGGAGTTGTAGCTTTCTATGGTGTCCCGCGTCATCCATGTTCATATTGAGTTGTTTGATTGCCCAAAAAGCCCTATGTTCTAACTCAACAGGGAGATGACATGGTTTACCAAATATTAATCGAAACGGGGACATTCCTATAGGTGTTTTGTAGGCCGTACGGTAAGCCCAAAGTGCATCCTCAAGTCGTGTGCTCCAATCTTTTCTATTTGGGTTAATCGTTTTCTCGAGTATAGACTTGATTTCTCGATTTGATACCTCAGCTTGACCGTTCGTTTGTGGGTGATAAGCGGTAGAGATTCGATGCGTGACATTGTATTTTTTCAAGAGGGCTTCGAACACTTTGTTACAAAAATGAGTACCGCGAGCACTAATAATCGCTCTTGGTGTGCCGAACCTAACAAAAATTTGAGACCTTACAAAATTCACAACATCTTTAGCACAGTCAGTTTTAGTAGCCTTAGCTTCAACCCACTTAGATACATAATCCACAGCAAGTAATATATAATTGAAACCAAAAGAAGGAGGGAAAGGACCCATAAAATCGATACCCCATATATCAAAAATTTCGCACACATGAATAGGGTTTAATGGCATTTGGTCTCTATGTCCTAAATTTCCCGTCTTTTGACAATTTTCACAAGATTTGCAAAATATATGTGAATCATGAAAAATACTTGGCCAAAACAAACCACTCTCAAGAACCTTTTGAGCGGTTCTTTTTTAACCAAAATGTCCACCACAAGCATAAGTATGACAAAAACGAAGGATAGAAGGTACCTCGTCCTCAGAAACACATCTACGAATCACTTGGTCCGAACAATGTCTCCACAAATAGGGTTCGTCCCATACGTAATACTTAGAATCGCTTTTAATTTTGTTCTTTTGGGTTCGAGATAAGTCGTCGGGCAGAGTTTTGGTAACCAAGTAATTAACGATGTCAACGTACCATGGATATGTCGATTGTATTGCAAAGAGGTGTTCGTCGGGAAATTCATCCCTTAATGGATTCGGCTTTCCACTATTAATGAGTCGGCTTAAGTGGTCGGCTACAAGATTCTCGGCTCCTTTCTTATCTTTGATCTCTAGATCGAATTCTTGAAGCAATAAGATCCATCGTATAAGTCGGGGCTTCGCTTCTTTCTTTGTCATCAAATAGTGAAGAGCTGCATGATCAGAATAAACAATAACTTTAGTGCCAAGTAAATAGGAACGAAATTTTTCTAAAGCAAAAACGATGGCAAAAAGTTCTTTTTCAGTCGTTGAATAATTGCATTGAGCATCATCCAACGTTCGCGAAGCGTAATAAATAACATGAGGGGATTTATCCACTCTTTGACCCAAAACAGCCCCTACGGCATAGTTACTTGCATCACACATTATCTCGAACGGAAGATTCCAATTTGGCGGTTTTACAATGGGTGCGGAGGTTAATAGATCCTTCAATGTATTAAAAGCACATCTACACTCTTCATCAAATTCGAATGGGACGTCCTTATGTAGCAAGTTGCACAAGGGTCTACTAATCTTTGCAAAGTCTTTAATGAAGCGTCGATAGAAACCTGCATGTCCAAGAAAAGAACGAATCTCTCGCACGCATGTGGGGTAAGGCAAGGTTTTAATAATGTCAATTTTTGCTTTATCGACTTCTAATCCCCTGGATGATACAATGTGACCTAAAATATTACCTTGTTCGACCATAAAATGACATTTTTCATAATTAAGTACAAGGTTTGACTTAATACATTGTTCCAAAATTTTCCTAAGGTTGGCTAAGCATGAATCGAAAGAATCACCATGTACCGTAAAATCATCCATAAATACCTCAATAATGTCTTCGACGAAGTCAGAAAATATACTAACCATACACCTTTGGAAAGTCGCCGGAGCATTGCATAGGCCAAACGGCATCCTTCGATATGCGAATGTGCCAAAAGGGCATGTAAATGTCGTTTTCTCTTGATCTTCCGGTGCAACCGGGATTTGATGAAAACCTGAATATCCATCTAAACAACAAAAATAAGAACGACCGGCTAAACGCTCTAGCATTTGATCAATAAAAGGGAGGGGGAAGTGGTCTTTACGAGTCGAAGTATTTAAACCTCGATAATCAATACAAACTCTCCAACCATTTTGAACACGAGTTGGAACTAATTCACCCTCTGAATTTTCGACCACAGTGATACCCGTTTTCTTAGGAACAACTTGTACGGGACTTACCCAAGCACTATCGGAAATTGGATAGATTATACCTGCGTCGAGAAGCTTTTGTACCTCGTTCTTTACCACTTCCATCATCGGCGGATTAAGTCGTCTTTGTGCTTGGATTTTCGGTTTAGCCCCCTCCTCCATCAATATACGATGCATGCATATGGAAGGGCTAATCCCTTTGATGTCGGCTATGGTCCACCCGATTGCTTCCTTGTAGTCTCGCAATGATCGTATTAATTGTTCTTCTTGTAAAGGAGTTAGTTTGTTCGAAACGATCATTGGCAAAGTTTCTCCATCTCCTAGGTATAAATACTTAAGATGCTCGGGAAGCTTCTTAAGTACCAATATAGGTGCCTGCACAATAGAAGGAAGAAGTTTAGAAGTAGAAATAGGTAATAAAATACGAGAAACGTTCAAAGGTAAAGAGGGAAGAGAGTCGAGGGCTGCTTTAGCATCCTCTAATTCGTGGTTAAGCTCGAATTCCAGCCCTTTTCCTTCGAAGTCGGCCGTGGTCAACACGACTTGAATTGGATCTTCGTTCTCTAACTCGAACATAACCTGCGCTAGACAATCATCAACGTCTATACCAAAAACAGAATGAACATCCGGAGGGTATTTCATGGAATCATATATGTTAAATTTTATAATATCACCATCGAATTCCATAGTTAAAGTACCATCGTCTACGTTAATCTTTGTTCTAGACGTTTTCAAAAATGGCCTTCCAAGTAAAATAGGTGCGGAACTAACAAAATCATTATGACCCATATCGACCACATAAAAATCAGCAGGAAATATTAAATTATCAACTTGTACCAAAATATCTTCTAAGACACCATCGGGGTACGCGTTAGACCTATCGGCTAGTTGAATAACTACACCGGTTTCTTTTAATTTTCCTATATTAAGTGACTCATAAATCGATCGTGGCATAACATTGATTGAGGCTCCTAAATCTAGCATAGCTTTTTCAATTCGAACATTACCTATTTTACATGGAATTGTAAACATACTCGGATCCTTACATTTAGGTGGTAATTTCTTTTGAAGTACTGCGGATACGTTCTCACCTACGTGTATCTTCTCGTTGCCTATAAGCTTTTTCTTCGTCGTGCACAATTCCTTAAAGAATTTAGCATAACGAGGTATTTGCTTAATGGCATCAAGAAGTGGGATGTTTACCTCAACTTTGCGGAATATTTCGAGTATCTCTTTTTCTTGCTCCTCTTTCTTTGACTTAGCAAATCGACCCGGAAAAGGAGGTTGGATCACAAATTTCATAGGTTTTTGCTCGACAACAGGTTCATCCTCTTTTTCCAGTTCTTTCTCAATTTTCCGTTTCGAAGAATTTTCGGCAGAAGCGTTTGGAGAATTAGGCGTGGGCACGCTTAATTTTTGAATCGGTTCGGCTTCTTCCAATTGTTTACCACTTCGTAACGTAACTGCATTGGCATTCTCTCTTGAGTTTATTATGACTTGGGACGGCAGTTTGCTCGAACTTTGGGACACCAACTCATTAACGGCGGTAGCTACTTGCCCTATTTGCTTTTCCAAATTTTTGATTGCATTGTGATTTTCTTGTTGTGTTGCACACCCTGTTGAAATTGTTGAGTATTAGCGATCAATGCTTTCATCATATCTTCTAAGGATGTACTTGGGGTTTGGTTTTGTTGAGGGTATGGAGGTCCTTGAGGTTTCTGAAAAGGTGGTCGTGGTGCGTAACTCAAGTTTGGATGATCCCTCCATCCAGGGTTATAAGTGTTCGAGAAAGGATCGTATTTTCGTTGCCCTTGAAATCCAGCTGCGTTCGCTTGCTCGAAACCCTGATTTTGAGCATTGGGGCATATCTCGGCCATATGTCCGATTCCGGAACAAATACCACACATATTAGCTTGTTGTGAGTTTCCCATAGCCATTTTTTTTATGAGGGCAGTCATATCGTTTACACGTTGGTTGAGTGCGGCTATAGTAGCTTCATTCGTTTCCTTCGTTGGGTGTTCTTGTCGAGTACTAAACTGTTGGGAATTAGATGCCATATTCGAAATTAAATTCCTCGCTTCGGTGTAAGTTTTATAAATCAATGCTCCTCCACTTGCAGCGTCTATCAAATTCCTATCCGTTACCATTAGTCCCTCGTAGAAGTACTGTATAAGGAGTTGATCTGGGATTTGATGTTGTGGGCAACTAGCAACCAACTGTTTAAAACGTTCCCAATACTCGTATAATGTCTCACCCGTAAACTGACGAATCCCACAAATTTCTTTCCTTACAATTGCAACTCGAGATGCTGGGAAGAATCTCTCTAAAAATTGCTTTTCCATCTCGGCCCATGTTTCTATTGAACCCGAAGGAAGAAAGTATAACCAATCTCTGGCTTTCTCAGATAATGAAAACGGAAAAGCCCTCAACTTAATTTGATCCTCTGTCACATCTTTTGGTCTCATAGTTGAGCAAACCAAGTGGAATTCCTTTAGATGTTTGTGCGGGTCATCTCCTGCAAAACCACGAAAAGTAGGTAGTAAGTGAATAAGTCCAGATTTTAATTCAAAATCTACCTCAAGATTAGGATAGGGTATGCAAAGAGGTTGTTGATTCGAATTTGGCATAGCCATGTCTTTAAGTGTTCTTTCAACAACGTCGGGAATGGCATTGGCGTTGACATTGGCATTGGCACCATTAGGAGGTGCGGCATGAGCAGCGTTGTCCATTGATTCGTTTTCTTCTTCTGAATCGTCAAAAGAAAACGCAGATTCGGTCCTAGATGATGAAACCGACGGGGTAGTAAAGTGACGTTGCCTCGTCTCTTTTCGTAATCGGCGAGCTCGTTTTTCGATCTCAGGATCGTATTCGAATTCACTTCCACGAAAGGTCCTAGACATACAAGAACTAGCAAAACAAAACTAAAATGAAAATATTAGCAACGACGGAAATAAATATATAACACCGTTCCCCGGCGACGGCGCCAAAATTTGGTGGGTGTCGAATCCAACAAAAATAAAATCCTACTTCAAAAAGATTTGTAATCAGTGATAAGCAGGGTCGATCCACAGGGAATGGTGTAAAATTTAATTCCTAAAATTACTAATATCGATAAAGGGGGGATTTTGAGATTTTTAACTAAAAACGAAATTTAAAAACGAAATTAAAGATGCAAATTCAAATAAAGTGAATAAAGCAAATAAAGTAAAATTCGGTTTTTATATGATGAGAAAATTCTAGTCTTCGGATTATCTTGGTATTGATTCTACGATTTGATCATTGATGCAATAATAATTCAACGTTAACGGATAAATTGGCTATAGTTACTAACAAGCTCTAGCAACCTAGTTTTTCCTTAAGTCATCGATAACCAAAACAAGCTCTTTGATTACTTCTCTTACCGACTAGACAACCCTAAACAAGCTCTTAAGATTTAGCCTAGCGATAGCATTCACGAATAAGAAAAACACCAATTCTAGCCAACAAACACATAAGCTCGGTTTATTTAGACTAAGTTACTAATTCTCATAAAGACTAATCGAAGACTTGTCCGTAATCAACGTCGTTAACTGCTACAAAAATTAGGGTTTACCAAACAATTACGGATTTGGACCCTAAATAGCTTAATACGATTTCAACGATTAAATAGTTGATCAAGTTATCTAACCAATTGAAATATATTGTCAACAAAGATCAGAGAAAAAGCAAATACCCAATTAACGAAGAAATTAAGTACAATTCGATCTCACAAATAATTAGAATCAAACCTTGATGAATCCTCGACTAGAAGTTTGAGTTTAGCAACTCATAATCGGATGTATGCACAAATCAATAAAAATCGAAAACTTCATTGGAAGGGAAAAAAAACGATACTTGAATTAAAAATAATGTAAAAGATGTCTTGTGGAATAAAATTCCACATATAAATAGCATAAAGGAATCCTAATCCAAAAAGGTAACTAATTAGGATTCTAACAAACTTAACAAACTAAAACAAAATAAAATCTCCAAGATATGGAAATAAAATCTAAACAAAAGTAAGGGAATAAATCCCAACAATTCAGGAAAGAGGAAGTATCAAAACAGGATCTGAATTTCAGCATAAAAGATCTTCATAGCGTCCAGCTGTTCCGTCCCGAGCCGAAGCCTTTGGCTAATTAACCGTGGGCACGCTTAAGTCTTCAGAATGTTAGGCAGTCATATTTTTGTCCCTTAATCGGTTTTGTTCCTTTTTCACCTCAATTAACTTCCTTTTCATTCATTCCTTGTATCATCACCTATTAATTCAATATCAACATAATTCCATCAAATACCAAGCTCAAATATGCCAAATATCCTAATAAAGATCATGAAAAGTATGTACAAAATACGACCTAACATTGACTTTGCTTCTTTGATCTTCTCCAACGTTGACTTGCATTTTTATAACGTTAATGCGAGGGCTTGACAGCTTAATCTCGGATCAAACGTGTGATTTGATATATGGAATTTGAAATCATCAAGGTTGACTTGTACCTTTGATCTTCCTTGAGCTTGATTTGAACTTCTATAACGTTAATTTGTAGGCTTAGCACCGTAATTACGAATCAAACGCTATAATTTGATGAACTTCTTCAAGAACGCCTTGAATATCGCCTAGAACGCCTTGAATCTTCTTTGTATTCGAAGAACCTTCGTAGAGAAAATTTGGAGAGCTTCCTTCGTCTCTCTAGCTTTTTGATTGAACTTCTGTGTGTGTTATTTATGAACTCCAAAGGACCCTATTTATAGGTGTAGGATGGAAGAGTTATGGATAATTTGGAATCCATTAATAATTATCCATTTGATTTAATAAATAATTATCATAATTTTGGAGGCATTTGATTGGCTGATAGAAGATCTAGATAGATCTTCTAGATATTATCCAAAAATTAACTTAGTTGATAATTATCCATAAATCAACTTGAATTGATAATTATCCAAAAATTAACTTAGTTGATAATTATCCATAAATCAACTTAAATAAATAAATATTATTTGTTCGTAGACGACTTTTGATTGGTCAATATTTCCACGTAGCATGATTTGATTGGTTGCAAAATTTCAATATCTACAGTATATCATAAAGAGTCTTCTCCATATTAGTTATCGATATTGCTTATATAATATAACAATTACATAAAGAGTCTTCTCCATATTAGTTATAGATATTGCTTATATAATATAACAATTACATATTATTAAAATTATATATTAAAAAGAGGCCTGGAAGGTTGATTCAGCCTCTTAGCAGAGGGCCAAAAATTGCTCAATTTATGGGCCGCTGTTTATGCAGAATTGCCCCATTGTCATATTGTCTTAAAAATTTCTTAAGTATAATATGGAGAAAACTTACTTAAAATCTTATAATTACTTTTGATCACATTAGACTCTAAACTTACAATTTCCAAGCGGTAAAAATGAACGAAAGCCTGACATTTTATTATCATCATCCTATTGGAGCTTTTGGTTCAAAAATTGACATTTTTGGTAAATATGTATATGTATATCTAAGATGTATACGTAAATAAAAAGATTGAAGTAATTTGCATTAGAAAGAAACAATATCACATACAATAGTAGGCAAGTTTCTATAGAATTATACCTACTCCATAATTCATCGTTTCTTGTGGATAAACTCCACCAAGATCATAAAATCAACTACTCACAAACACTTGTTTTCTGATTATATAGTCACTTTCTTCTGAACGTAAATCAATTCACAAAATAAGTGTAATTCTTTCGCTCTGTAAATAACATTCTTTTTAACTTCCCATCAAGACGTTGAATCCCTCCATTTTTTCGAGGTTTTACCTCGTATAAGCCCCGTTTTCATTTCCAACGGCGTTTTAAGCCCATAACCCGTCTCTCGTTCACCTTCAACTTCGATTTTATCGCCCTTAAACCCTAAAATCCCGAGCTTTTTCCAGCTGAAATTATACCCTTTATTCTTCTTATTCTCCAACAATTTCTCAACTTGTCTCTCCATGTACATGCATTGGCTTTGGAGCCTAAGAACATCTTCTTTCAATCTCTTTATCTCCATTTGTTGAATGTTGATTTCGCGTTTCGAGTGGCTTCGGGCGGGCCCATCTAGCCCGATTCCTGGGCTTCGTGGGCCGCTAAGGGACCCACTCCAATCGATTATTTGCTTGGTGAGTTTGGTTTGCTCCGATAGGAGGACTTGAATCACGGCCCGAACGGGCAGCCTTTCGTTATGGGCTGCATGGTGAGATGCCTCTGGTGAAAGCTTTCTCGTGTTGATTAGATTCCAAAGTTTCTTTCTATCTTGCTTTGATAAACTTGGATGTGCCTAATTATCAATGGAGTTAGTTCATGTTAGATAAAATACGATAGGACAAAATTTGCAATTTTCCCGATATATAATGAATAGTATGTTAAAGTGTAGTTAGACGGAAAAATTGCACGTTTAGTTTCATAAAATATCAGGTTTAGTCTCACGTTTTATGAAATATTAAAAACAGTTTCGATAATCTATAAAGTTGCAATGTTAGTCCTTCTTAATAATCAAGGTTAGTCTGCTACTTTATTTTGTTATTTAAAATTGCATTTTGCGCCTTAAACTATACAAATTGTATCAAACACCCCTAACAAATATTATTGTCAGTTACCCCACATACAAGAAAATAAGAAAAAATGATTGAGGGAAATAATAATTGGCCATGTTATGAACTACCCCCACATGGAAGAAAATAAAAAAAAAATTGAGGAAAATGATAATTGGCGCATATTATGAACCTTATTTACAGCATTGTAAATTCTTATGGCGCCTAGAAAGACAAATATATACAACATATTTTGTTTCCATTGCTTTTTCTTTCTAATTGTCAGTATGAAAGGTATGTATCATATACATAACCTTGCCAAGGAATAATTACCTATCTTTTCCTTGGCTGAAGAATCTTATGCTTGTGACAAATTACTACACATTTTTTTCAGGTTATCTTTCAGAGATTTTCAGCAATAATTAGAGTCTCAAATCCATCACAATCACTCATTAATCTCAACATTTTTACTTGACTAATGATACATATAAACAACATAGTAGCAAAAAAAAGACTTACTTTGATGTATATATCAATGGCTCGATAAAGCCCATCATCGGTTGAACGTGAATGGCTCGGGATAACCCTAGCAAGGGCGACGAAATCATCCAACATCAAATCCGAATCAACAGCAACTTCAGCAAGATAACTATCCACGAGTTTCGCCACTTTCATAAGTTTAACCCCACTCTTAACAATTTCATCCAAATTCACACGCTTGTTAACCAACCTCAAAACGAGATTAACGTCTAATAACGTGCCACAAGTATGACTAAACGAGGGTATCATAAGTTCCTCTAACGAGGCCTCGTCAAGCTGCAAAGAAACGCGCTTTTCAAGCTCGTTACTATAGGCTGCATCAATGCCAAGCGTATTGGCAACACGTAGAAGCCTTAAGAGGAAGTTACATGGGATAGAATCCTTCTCTGGGGGCAAAATCGACACTATTGTCTCGATGCAGAATCTTTTCTTCATCCATGCAGCTGTGGCACTTTCCGGCGAGGAGACTGGCCGGAAGGGTCTTTCAGGCCGGTCTCCGGCTAGCTCAGGGAGCAATTTCGAGGCGTAATGTGTGATGATTGAGCCAATGAGATTGGGGCTAACTCCCTTTAGTTTGATGGTTGATAGAGCTTTGATGAAGTAATCCATGTCTGAAATCGAGGGGTTATCGAAGCAGCATTCGGGCAAGAAGTGTGTTGGTTTGTCTGAGAATGTGATGGGTTCAGACAGTGGCAATTTCTGCATTTTTGTATGTGGACTGGGATGGGTTTTAAGAGTTGTTTGTGATAACTTTTCTCTAGGTGTTATTGTGGTATAGTTGTGTGTTTTTCATGTGCTTATATGTAACTTAGTGTAAGTGACCAAATGAAAAGGATTTTTATGTGCTTTGAAAGGTCTTTTCATACCAAACCTAAGTGGTGTGGCATGTTTTAAAGTCTTAGACTCAAACTTAAGAGATTTTTTCTCGAAACGAAGTTAAGGTGAAAAACTATAGAATTATTTACGGAATTAGGGTTTTTAACGAAAAATATTGACCAAAAACTATAGAAATATATACAGAATTAGGGTTTTTAAAAAAAATATCGATGAAAAGCTATAGAAATATATATGGAATTAGGGTTTTTAACAAAAAAATATCAATGAAAAACTATAAAAATATTTACGGAATTAGGGTTTTTAACAAAAAAAGATCATGCGATATAGTACATTATGTGTACGTATTCTTACTTCTAGAACTAGAATATTTATTTAATTGAGAAATTCATATTTGCGAGTGAGATCTAGCTTTAGTAGCGAAATTTGACACTAGAGATCTTCGGTTCTTCTTTCACTATCGTGCATGTTAGCCTTTTCTACTTTCTTAATTATTGTAAATTGACTGATATATATTTACGATGATACATATAATTGACTCAATAAAAAAACGTATTTTTATGTAATAAACCATAAAGGTAGGAAAGTTCTCAGACCATGGCTGAGTGGTGCCAATCAAGTTATGACTTGGTATGTAATAAACCACGAAATCATTCTAGAAAATGTTTTATGACTTGACAAGAAAGCCCTTATGAAAATGATTAAAAAGCACATGATACAAACTTTAGAA
This sequence comes from Verbascum thapsus, assembly GCA_963669365.1. Taxonomy (NCBI): domain Eukaryota; kingdom Viridiplantae; phylum Streptophyta; class Magnoliopsida; order Lamiales; family Scrophulariaceae; genus Verbascum; species Verbascum thapsus. The sequence goes on from OY770108.1 coordinate 4,814,403, forward strand.
GGTTAATTTTGGCAAATATTTTCCTTATCCATGGATATGTGAACATAAGGTAATGAAGGAAGAAGGATAAGATTGTGCAGTGAGATCCATTTCAAGTCACTATCAGTTTGTAATTTTGTGTAGTTAATAATGAATTGTCACATAGAATAAGAGCCATATGTATGTCATTGGGGGGAATATTTGCATTAAAACTCATTGTCTTTTTACTTTTTTCTTTTTCAATAAAAACATTTATGTACTCTTGGGATATTTCGGTCCCTTCTATATATGAGACCGAAAAAATGTACACGGAGTAAAAGTAAGGAGTATCGTTATATGTGGCAAATGGATGGTTTGGATTCAAGATGGTTTCTAATTGGTTAAATCAAGATCAGCCAAAGTTAAACCTACAGGTTCAAACGAAGTAGGAACCATGTTCGACCCAAGACTAAACCAAATAAAATATACCCTCTTATTTCCTAAATTTTCACAATCAATTGCTCAAATTAAATTAATCGTCCCATTCATTGATAATACAATATAGAAATTCTTGTAACTTAATATTCCTCATATTCAAATTCAAAATAATACTACTAATGTCTTGATTAATAATCCTATGGGATATCTCCGGCTTGAAATTGCTTGTAAATACCTCTTTCCAATGTATTTATTGTATACAAAATAATTAAAAATAGTAGGAAAAAATACACAAAATTATAGTTACAAAAAACAATAACATAACAATTACATCAATATATGTCATCGTTAACAAATTGTACCTCGAATTTAAACTTTAATACGAGTCGAGTCGTGTTCGACAAATCTTAGTACAGGTATATTTGTAGTTTATGTTAGAAGTGATGGAAAGAAGAACCATGTGGTGTATGTGCCCCATGCCAAAACCAACGGATGTGTGAAGTTTGTCTACATTTGCTGGATTTTGTCATTTGTGTACACTTACGGCTTTGTTTGTTTATGTTTCCAAATTCTATTTTCAAGTTTTTAAATCCCCAAATTCAAAATAAACTTAACAGATCAAATTTTCATCCAAATTTACTCTTTTTTAACTCTACTTTTTCAATCTCCTATATAACTACCTATCAATCATATATACAACATTTCACACATTTACCAATCAAATCAATCATTATTTCATTTTATCTTTCATAGTTTATAATTTTTTATTTATATTTTTTTATTTTTTATTCACATAATCATTATATACACAACCAAAATAATCATTCTACACATCATCCATCAACCTATCAATATTGATTTGACACATTTCACAATTTTCAATCTATTTTTAAAAACATAAACAAACAACCACCATTTTCACACGAATTTTGGTAGCACGCAATTCCCGAGAAAATTTTAAAATTTTTACTCAAAAATATAAACAAACATAGCCTTATTAGTATCTTGGGTTTACAAGAAAATGAAAGCAATCAAGAAATAGGGATGGCAATGACACCGATAATACAAGACTCGAGACTCGTCCCATTTATAATGTTTAAGACCCAGACTCAATCAATATTGTGTCTTGTTCAGTCCCGATGGGTCTTTGGTGAGTCTGGATTACCCACGGTGGACCTGGTAGAATAATATTTTTTTAAAGTTTTTTATGTATGATATTCTTATAAATACATTCGAAACAAATAAAATCATATTAAAATAACTATACATCAAAAAAAATAATTATCCGGGAATTAAATATAAATTAATTCACAATAAGTACAAATTTAAGTTGATAAAGCCATTTTTAAATTTTAAAACAAGTATAAATATTAAATAAACCATCAACCATAACCATAAAATTTCTATTTAAAAAGTAGTAATTTTTGTTATATATAAATTAAATAATAACAACACATATATATAATAAAGTATATAATTAATGATCGAGTCCAAGTCTGAGTCTGAACTGGGATGAGTATCGATCGGTCCTGGGCCCGGCTAGGTCTCAATTTTTGATACTCGGGCCCAATCCCATTTTTGAGGACTTATTCCAAGTCCCATTGGGACGGGTCCAGTGTGGGTTTTCACTTTTGTCGATCTCATGAAATCAGAATAACCATAATCATTGCACATTTTTGTAAAATAGAATCGGGCTGCAATAAAACCCAAATGTAAAAAGGCTAAATAAATAAGATACTATCTAATGGGCCATTACATATACATAAATGATAAAACCCAATATTGACTTCATAAAATATAAATTATTCCAAAGCCCATAAAAATCAAATCTTTATCAAAAACAGATCTTCATCCCAAATAATTTATTTTCAATTGATCAGATTAAAATTATTGATTTTTTTCCTCCGATCTCAGAAGAGATGGTGTACAACACGATGGTGACGTCATCGAGCTCATGGTCGCATGCTCTGGTTCAGATCTCTCCGTACACCTTTTCCGCCATCGGAATCGCACTCTCCATCGGCGTTTCTGTACTCGGCGCCGCCTGGTATTGAGTGTTTAATTGTGTTTTTTATGAAGCTTTTGTTGTTGTTTTATGTTTGGTTGATTGATTTTTTGTTTGAATTTTGTGAAATTGAAGGGGAATATATATAACAGGAAGTAGTTTGATTGGTGCTGCTATCAAAGCTCCTCGTATTACTTCAAAGAACCTAATCAGGTACTTCTTTTTTTCGAATCTGTGTTGATTTTGTTTGAGTTAATTGTGCAAATGCTGTATTTGTTTTGTGTGTGAGAAGAGGTTTGAGTAATTGTAGTTACTGCCTAGGCATCTTTGTGTTGCTTATTTGGTTTCGATTTTATTATGGTTTGCGGATTAGAATATGCTTCCAAGCTAGGTTATTACGAATTAGATCATGCAGGGATAATGTTTTATGACATTACCGTGGTTAATCCTTCAAGTATCTGATTTTGAGGCAGACATCAATCAAATTGAGTTCTTAGATGCAGATGGTTGATTAAACTGCTAGATATTCGTAAGAAATTCTGTCTACGAGTGTGGAAGAGAATGCGAAAACTCAAGACTGTAGTCTTAATAAATCTCAAAAAATGAAATTGAAATCTAAGATGTAGTGAGCCTATTTTCTTTTTATAACCTCTCTTGCTCTCTGTTTTATCGTCATGTCATTTAGTATTCACGAGTCATGCCTAAGATGTCCTCAAAACAAGTACGTACTATTGGATCAGGATTCTATATGTATGATCCATATGAATCACTAAAAGAGGTAAATTTCCGGCTCACCTTGAGCTATGTGGGAGGGAAAATACCTGAATCAACCAGGGCAACCCCTGGTAGAGTTGGTAAGGGCATGTGAATGTTGTGGCCTTGGTCACAGGTTCGAATCCTGATGAGGGAATGCCTATTTGCCTTCTCTACTATGAGCCTGTCAGCTATGGGCAACCTAGGCTGGTTTACCTCTCTTGTGTGGTTTGCAGCCTATTACACAAGAGCGGGGTTTACCCAGTGCGCACCTAACGGTAGCGGCTGCGGGTTCCCTTGTCATCAAAAAAAAGTTAAGGGTGATAGCTCATATCATTAGACTGAATGTTTTTACCATATGTCGCTATGCTTGACTCATTATTTGCCTTGAGACTCATTTATAGATTTAGTTCATCAACTTGAAAATTTAAAGATGCCTAAGTACTGAAGAGTCAGATCTTGAGTGTAATTATAAGCAGTATGTATAATTGTTTGGATCCTGAACTCCGTACAAAAAATATCATAAATCTGGGTATGTATAGGTTGCTGGAAATATTTAAAATCAAGCTCCACACAATAGAGCAAAATAATAAGATGGAACATTAGAAGAAGAAAAAAAATCCTTTGACCTAATACTCGACAAATGTTTTCATGTAATGGAAATGGAACTCTGCACCTAGGGTTTACTGTTACTATCAGCATATAAGTTCAAAAAAGATTAGTTGCTTGCAGTATATGCTCCAACTATGTAGGAGCAAATTATGAGTGTGAATTCACAAAGCATGTAGTTAAACATCTGTTTACCTCATTTTTAGATTATATTTTCTGTTTGCTCTGAGGATGTGATAGAGGAGTCGGCTAGAAAAGGCGAAACCATTGGAATAAATTTCTTTTTCTTTTTCTTCTTCTTTTGAATGGGGGCCAGTGGTCAAACTAAGTACCATTCCCAATTACGGAATAGATATAAAATTAATATAATATAGCATTTAAGATTTCTGGACACCTTCAGTCGGATTGTATTTTAACCAGTTAATCCAATTTCAGTATAACCACCTTTATGTAGTAATAGACCCACGTATGCAGTGAGGATCCATGTACAGAACGAAATTGTTTTGGTTGTACGATAATGCCCATGTGTAAGAGCCACCTTGTTGATCATGGATGATTGATGACATCATCATCTTTTATTTGCATTTACAATGTATATACAGTTGCTCTTGTTTTTCCTTTCGCTTCTGGGACGACTGCTAACACTTTTGAATTTCATCTTTCCCCCAGTGTGATTTTCTGTGAGGCTGTGGCCATATATGGAGTCATTGTGGCTATCATTCTTCAGACAAAGCTCGAGAGTGTGCCCTCTTCCAAGATGTATGACCCGGAGGCCCTCAGAGCTGGCTACGCTATATTTGCATCTGGAATAATCGTGGGCTTCGCAAACCTTGTCTGTGGGTGAGTTTTAATTTGTCACTTCTTCTAAGTATTTATGTTACTAAACACTAATTTACATAAATACCCCAAGACTCTAGTTATGAAAACCACCTTGAGGTTTGAGGAATTTGCTATAATTTCCCTTGTCAGTAAAAGCATATTACAATTACACGTGTTGTCCGTAAGAAGAATAAATTACAATTCCACCTCTATTTCTCGAGTTGTCTAGATTTGGCAATGGTATCTTGTAGTTTCCTACATTTAAGGGAGCTCATGATAATTACACAATAGGAAAAATTGCAGCATTGGTCCCATACCAAAAGTCTCCTTACAATTTCAGTCTCAAATCTCAATGTTTACAAACTTTCAAAATTAGTTCACATGATGAAATTTTTTGCAATTTTTGTCCTAACACTTGAAAAAAGGATTGAAGCCTTTAGTTTAGTTGTATGTCTTGCGCGTGATTGGGATTTAACTTAATGTCACATGCATTCCGTACGTGAAATTCAAGTCAATTTAAGGATTACGAATTTACGACCAAAGTGCAATTATATGCATCATGTGAGAGTAATTTTCAAGTTCGTAAATAGGGCTGTCAAAGTGACTGGGTGGGGAATGCGCAGCCCCATACCCATTCCTAGACCCGCGAAATGCCCGCAATAAAGTATTTTACCTAGACCCCACCTGGACTCGATCGCATACCCGATGGATTCAAAAAATTTAGGTACGTTTTGGGCCAGGTCCAAGTCGGCTAAAGGCCCACATGTAGACTTTGGGTATTGTTTGGGTATAGACCCGATGGTATTTCCAATGGGTAAAATTCAGGCAAATTTCGGGTAATATTGAGGTAAACTACCCACGGGTAAAAGTTGTGCCTAGACCCGGACCCGAACTACCTAATGTCATTGGGTCTGGTTCGGGTTGGGTACATTTTCATTTGAATGAGTCCAAGTCTGGACAATCTCCGCCTATTGACAACCCTACTCTTAAATAATGAGACAAAAATTGCCCTATCTTACGAGACAAATTCACAATTTTTTCTACCCAAAAACTAACGATTGGGCTGTGCATGTAATCATCCATTTTATGTTGTCCATAGGATTTAAACCATTATTTTTTCATCCCCTAATTATTTTTTTCTTCACTTCCTTCCACAAAGGCTATGTGTTGGAATCATAGGAAGCAGCTGTGCCTTATCGGACGCACAAAACTCGTCTCTTTTCGTTAAGATTCTCGTTATTGAGATCTTTGGCAGTGCACTTGGACTGTTTGGTGTGATTGTAGGCATTATTATGTCTGCTCAAGCTACTTGGCCAACCGGGGCGTGATCGTGAATGTTTATTGTGTTTAACACTGTCGACGGTTTGTAATGATTTACGATTTTCTTTTTTTCCTTGTAGTTTTGGATGTGTATTTATTTATTTTTGTTGCTGTTGAACAACATAAAAAGTAATGAGATGTGGTGGAAAAACAAGAATTCTGCGAAGAGCTCGTATTGTGTACCGTTTTCGGTTCTGTATGTATTGTACTTTGAAATAATAAATTTTTTGCCCGTCTGAGTTCCTTATTCCATTTAGGGTGGTATTGGGTGGGTTGGACCCAAACCAAGACCCAGTCCCAGTCCCGGTCTTGTGATTGATATAGACCCAATCGTGTGGGTCAGGTCCAGACCCAATGGGTCTCGTGATTGGGTCTATATCATAGACCCAATCGTGTGGGTCAGGTCCAGACCCAATGGGTCTCGTGATTGAGTCTATACATACCAACATGTGCGTCTGGGTCCGGATCTGAACTCAATTCTTTTTTTTTTCATTTTTGTATTGTTTTAATTCAATTTGTATTATTTGATGCTTTAAAAAAAAATATTATATATTTGCACATATTGTAAAATTATATACTCGAAAATTAAATGAATTTATATTGCATTCAAGAAAATATTTAATATATTATATTAAACTTTTTTGCCTCTTTTCCTGGCTTACCTTCTCGCCCTTTTGGGTTGCTTGCAGTTTTACGATAACTTTATTATGCAAAAGAAAATAGAATTGAATTTTTTGTTTGCACTCTTGGTGAACGATGTAACTCTAGCCAATATTAACCATAGTTATTTGATGAACAAAAAATTTATGAAGTATAATGTTTATTGTTCAATTCCTAGTCCAGTGTCATAACGACAATAGTATTTAGTTGGTTTTGCTCACTTTACTATCCGATGATTTGATTGACCTCCGAAAAGCTTAATTTAATCGAAGTCTAAGTCTACAAATGCATCCCAAACACAAAATATGTTACCATTCATGCACCATTGTTTTGAAACTCAATCAAGCCGAGAACTGGTAAAATTGGAATCGAACCTTTTGACTTAGTATTAGGTCAAGAAAACCGATTTTATAGAAAAATATATAAAATTGAAATAATATTTCCTCACTTTTATTCCTCTTTTTTCACGTTTTTGGCCTGAAAATTCATAAAACACACGGCGCTCTCAACTCTCAAATTCTAATACTTGCACACACACACACATATATATATATATACACTAGTGTGTAACCCGTGCTATGCACGACCAAAGTTAAATTAAAAATCTATTACAAACAGTTATATGAATTAAAAATTGATATGTGGATTGTAAATGCCCTAAAAATAAAATACAGCATCATTGCTAATAATGTGCCTCAGAAATAAGCATACATATTAAACTAACAAAAGCACATTATCTTGCCCAATATATTTATAAAAATAATATAAAACATCATAAATATTTATAAAATATTTAAGCAACTGATAAATATTTTACAGCTCAAAAAATAAATTGTAAAACTATGGAGAACATAATTCTCCTTTTCAATGCTTATCTTGCCCAATATAGAGAAAACTTATGAGTAATATATAAACTATCTTCAGAAGTTCGGTTATACATCATTTATACCAAAAAAACAGCATAAAATTTTGGAGTAACAGAATTTTTTTAAAAAAAATGAAATAATGTGTGAATAAATATTTTTATCCAACAATTTTTATGCAATTCTTAATCAATATCATGCATCTATTGTTTTCATTAGTTGGGGCGGAGTAAGAGATTTTGTCAAAAGATTAATATATCGTATTATCAAGTCATAAAAACTCTCTACGTGCTCCATAATATGTGATGACTGGTTTTATCATTAGATTTGAATTACTCTAATCTGAAACAAACTGATAAATTAAAAAGCATTTAAAGAACGGAAGCTAAATAAAAATATAATATTGAATATTAATCTACATCAGTAATCAAACTATAGTATATGACAATTATTAAAGTCCACCAAATTTTCACATACGTAATAATTTTCTATATCTATACTTCTATATCAATTACCATGGGCTTAAGTTCATTATAGAATTCCAAACTGCTAATACAACAAAAGTATTATTCTCTATAAAATGAGTGTCCATACTATTTTATGCCTTATTTGAAATACACATTTTTTTTATTTATATTTTATAATATGTATAACGTAATTATAGCATCATTAGTTTGACCGCAATTGAACTTGACCCGATAGTTGTGAATCAGTAACTCGTAACCCGATAAATTTTTTTCATTTGATATTCGAAAACACGGTGTATACACTGCTTTAACTTGATAATTGAGAGGGGTCCCATTAATTAAACGTTTAAAAAAGCTAAAAACAGATTTGATTGCAACAGCACAAAAAGGGCTTTGACAGATGATTGTGGGCCTTTGGTAGAACATACATTATACATAGATATAATATTTAATATAATTTATATTTAAAACAAAATATTTAAATAATTTTGGGTGCTATAAATTTAAAAAAAAAAAGATCTTTAGTTTATTGATTTCTATTTTGTAACATTTTTACCCAGCAAGTTGGGTGTAATTGAGCTGGTCTGGGTTACAAATAAGTATAAATAAAGTTTAGTTGAATTATTCAATTTGAAAATTTATATTTTAATTTGGTCTAATTATTAATTAAATCAGGTCCAAAACCAAAAGAGTTTTATTAGACTCATGTGGTTAATTTTTTTTATTATTTTGTTAATTTTAATAAATCAAATTGAACTAAAATCTAGTTTCAAAATAAATTGAACAAAAGATATATTCAAACTTAATTTATTATATTACTAAATCAAATTCAGACGAGTTTTAATGATAAAAATCAATCCGATTATTGTATAATTTACTCATTTTTCAGTGGCAACGTCAAATGTGTATTTTCTCTATTGACTTTATCATAATGAAATTATTTTGAGTAAGTCAGCATACATACATGAAACCATATCATCTAAGACATAATTTTGTAACAAAAATAAATTTAAATTTTTTTAATTAGTGGACCAAGATTTATTACATTACTTGTCTTGATAGAATAAATTGACTGCCAATTAATCCCAGTCTGCAGATACTACAAAAAGTCAATTCCAATATTATAATAATTAAATTCGAATTTTATCATGTTATCTTTCTTTGAATTATTGTTACATAATTATAAGGGTATTGAAAAAGTTGTACCACGACAAGTTAGTGAACTCAAATTAATTATTGAATTCTATACTACAAGACTTATTATAATAGACTAATTGACTAATAACATATTTATCTTCCTAATTTTCCTGTTAAAAATTAATTTATTATTTACTTAATATAAAAAATTATTTCGTGCCCAAGAATTATATGGCTTGAATAAAAATATTGCATCATGATCCCCACCATTATTTCTAAATGACAAATTAGTGAAAATGTCAAAATAAACAAAATTGTAACTCACGTCTATAATTTTGTATATATTTAGTTTACTATTAATTGATTAATTCCATACATTATAAATTAAAATAGCACCAATTCTTCAAATAGAAGAAAGCAATATGTAATTTTTTTCTCTTTTTATAAGCAAATTAAGTAAGGAAATAATAAAAATGCTTTAAAGATAAAATTAACATCCAATTATGGCTCATAAAATAAATTGCAAAATATGTCATGTGATATCGCGAAAGTGCCAAAAGAAAATTTTTATTAACGAGATAGTCTAAGGAGAGTTTGGAGTTTTTTTTTTTTACATATTATAAGTCTATATTACTATTTTATAATATTCAGTTCTTTTGCAAAATTAAATTCAAACTCAATTTTTCGTTTGAGTATTTATAACATAACACTATAAAATATTTTACAATGATCCCAATAAATATTGTGTCCTAATGTCCACTAGGATCATCTACAAATCTAGGACATTATTGTGTGGCATTGAAATCAAAATGACCCCATAAACCAACAAACATGGAAATCCTTTTGAAATGCAATCCTATGAATTGAAATCACTTCAACATAAGGTGGAAAAAAAGACAACAATATGATTATAGTCATTGTGTATTAATTGTCAATAGGTTAATCAAAATAATGTCTAAAGAGAAATTGTTCAATAAATGAAAATCTTTGTCAATCAATTCTAGTTTGAATAACAAGGTTGATGTTTATATAGTAGTTAATAAATAATAATTACTTGTTGATTATTGTCAACGACTACTATTTAATTGTCGATAACTCATATTTTTGATATGAAAAATAAGTAAACGTTCTTTGAAAATAATTATCAAGTTGACAATAGTCATTTTTTTTTTCATTTAAGTTGTGCCCTAAAATTTGACTTGAACCCATATAGTCATAGTTCAACCTTGTTTGAATTATAATCGAATTTTAAAATTTATATTATAGCTTGTTTAGTTGCTATCGAATACGAGTCCAGTTCAGGTAATTACAATATTTTTGTACATATTTTTACTAATCGTGGCGAGCTTTAAAACTTATTATAAGTAAGAACTTGTTCAAATTTAGTTAAGGGAAAATTGCGTCGACCTCCCCTGAACTATGTGCATTTGGCATCCACACCCCTCAACTTTAAAAAATTGGCATAAACCTCCCCTCATTCACTTTTTTCATTATATTAATTTTATAAAGACCAAAATACCCTTCACTTATTATTTTAGGTTAACTTTCATTTTTATTATGTTGGAAAATGAAAAAATATCAGTAAATAACAATTAAAAAAATGAGAAATTCATAATTTAAATTTATAATTATAATTCTAATCTCATAAAAAGGTAATGTATCAATTAATAATGAATTGTCTTAGTGATCTAAAAAATTTATTGATTAAGTTTATCAATATAGTCTAGACATTTTTCATAAACTTAAATAATTTTAATTTTTCTATATTAATGAAAGCTACAAGTATACAAGTAAGAGTCTAACAAACCTTTATATATCTAACATTCGATTTACTTAAACATGTTTTTCATAAAAGAAATTCAACTTCTTTTGCCAAAAATGATTATACTTTAGTGGTATTCAATTTGAAACAATAATAGTATGAAAAAAGTAAATGACCTCTAGTATACCATCATGCTTTTGTTATTAAAATGATATATATAGTAATATTTTAACAATGACAATAATTTATGATTATTTATAAAAACATTTGTGTAGTTTAATGAAAGTAAACTAAGATGCATTAACATAATATTATTTTTTTTCTTTCTTGAAATAAATTGAAAAATAAATAACATATTATCATCATAAATTCTTAATCAGTAATGTGAATTTATTCTAACTATATCTAGATAAGTAAAAATAACTTAAAAAATTATTGAAGATTACCATAAAAATTAGAAATAGTATAATTACTATAATTATAATACTAACATATTTTTTCATGAGATTTAACGCTTATTGTATTATGAGAGCTAAATTAATATCTTTAAGTAATATTATTTGATATAATAAAATTATTCATAATTAAAAAGATTATTATTATAAAATTAAAGAACATTATAACTATATATCTAGAAACTATTTTAATTTGTTTTATTATCATGGGAGGGACATTTTAGTCATTTCATTAGTAAATATAGTGAAAATTTGAGAAATGGGAGGTCCATGCCAATTTTTTAAAGTTGAGGGGTGTGGATGCCAAATGCACATAGTTCACGGGAGGTCGATGCAATTTTCCCTTTAGTTAATAAATTAACAAATCGGTGTCAAATGAAATTTTAACAACTAAACTCAAATCAAGCATCAAAAAACATGATTCATCTTCCGGTGCTAAAAACTATATTAAAAAAAGTATTTCAAAAAGTTTATTTTTTATATGACAATTAAATAAAGTAAAAAAGTTACTGACAAGCTATGTTTGTTTATGTTTTTGAAATTCAATTTTAAGATTTCAAATCACAAAATCTTAAATCTACTTAACACACCAAATTTTCATCTTAATTTCCTTTTTTCAACTCTATTTTTTCAATCTCCGATACTAACTACCTATCAATCAACACATCAATCATTTTACACATTCATCAATTACAAATAATATATACATTATTTTACACACATATATATATTTATTTATTTAAATAATCATTACAAAAATTATTAATTCAATCATTAAACATCAACCAATCATCATTGATTTGACACATTACAATTTTCAACATAATTCTAAAAACATAAACAAACATCTACAATTTTCACACAAATTTCGATGGTACGTCATTCCTGATAAATTTTCAAAATTCTAACTTAAAAATATAAACAAACATGACCTAAAAGTACAACTCAAGTTAAATCCTTCCAAAAGCATGCCACCAAGATACTAATTTAAAAAAGAAATTCAACCAATGATAAAAAAAAAATATTATTTTAAAATAATTTGTGACCGTTACAGTCCAAGCCTTCCCAACCGGCATGCGGAGTATTTGAACAGACAGGCTGTAATGGATCGACACGTGGCGACACGGGAGAGGCAGGCTAGAGACAAAAGTGGGTCCCACATAAAGACGTGACACATGCCTGCATATTTATTTTCTTAGATTTTGTGTACTCTCAAATTTTGTTATTAACGGTCACGTTTCTCGGGCGGCGTTATGTATTTGAATTTTTTTTTTCTTTTCTTTTTTTAATGTGGAAAAAAGGTTTAATATTTGAATTTTTCATCATCATTTTAGAAAGAATAGAAAAGGTCAAAATCTGTTCATTATTTTACTCGAAATTTCATTTTTCAAAGTTTAATGGGAGTTTGATTCGTTGGGTAAGATGTATCAAATTTGGATATATTTCTATATATGTTTGATTAGATTTGTATTTCGATCGAGCTCAATCTGAATTAGCTATTTTTTCAGAAAAAAGTAAATCACTTTTACCTCTTTTTTTAAGATAATAGTTATCGATCTGCGCATGCGATACTGTCACGGATAATCTTTTTTAAGAATATAGATAATATTACTCATCATAGTGTAACATAAACAATCTAATTTCCTAAGATTCATATTCTTATAAAAAATTAGCTTATTAGATAATAACTAAATATATAATATATTAAAATAACACACGATTAGTATCCTAAATAGGGATCGTTTTTTTGAAATACTAGCATTGATTCTATAGATATATTATACCTTATAATATATTCATTATATATGTATGTATAATAAAAATACATAATTCATGTTAAATGTATGATGGTCTTATGTTTGTTTTTATTTGTAACACAAACTATGTATAATATATATATATATATATATATATTATATAATACAATAATATTTATAATACAGTAGAAACTCTATAAATTAATACTATTGGGACCACCAAAATTTATTAATTAAAAGAGTTATTAATTAATCGATAAATTAATAATTATTAATTTATATATTAATTAATATTTTATTGATTTATAATAAAATACTCAATTTACAAACACTTTTCAAACTCTACTTAAGTATTGTACAGTGCATGTAACTATAATTTCTTGTTGAGTTATGAAGAAGTTCTTACAATAATAAGGAAAATTAGAGACGAGATTAAAGGTCAAATTGATTTAAAAAAACAAAAGACAATTGAGTCATTTTTCAAGAAATCTCCATAAATCATTCATGTAATATGTAATATATAAGAAATTATTAATTTATATTTTATATGGGGTCTACAGAAATTATCAAAAATGTATTATCTTATAATTTTAGCGAATTATTAATTTAGCACCCTATCCCCGAGTTGGGACCGACCAAAAATATTATCTTAGAGAGTTTATTAAATAATCGAGTATTAATTTATCGAGTTTCTACTGTATATATTCGGATTATCTAATTTTTTTGCCCTAGTCCAACCAATAAACTAGTGACGCAACTAACTTTCTATTTTGATCATCGATCTGATTCTAAAAATATTGAGATAACATAAAATATTTTCTAGTGACTCTAATCACATGCATTCTCAATAATAAATGAATCTCAAATAAACAAGGATCATTAGTTCCAATCAACCATATATCAATTCAATTAATTTTATCGCACAATAATTTCATCCAATGATTAATTTCAGACCAAAATAAAAAGTGTTTGGCTACTTTAGAAATTTCCCTATTCTCGAGTTATCTCTCTAAGTACTTTTAACAATTTAATACTCTTGCCTAGTCAAATCGATTTATATAATTTATTTAGCTATTACATAGTAGATTCATGCACTCATATATAGATGTGTATTTCTAGAAAAGGCACAAATTCTTTTTAGATTTTGTTAATTTAATTGGGTTAAGTGCCAATTAGACAATAAATTAATTGCTAATTATTTGACTTATTGTGTTTAAATAGTGAGGTTTTAACATCTCGAGGTCGAGATTAGTGGCTGATTGGCAGTAATTTCAATCAATAATTTGATAATGTTAGATATTAGAGTAATGTAGGAGAAAAAAAAAAGACAAATGAAAATATGTAATATTTTGTAGGATAAAAAGTATTGTGTATATTGTTGTATGTGAATTAAAAGACTAATATACACATAAGCCACATTATATATATTAAACTCAAGGAAACACTTTAAATTGTACTATGTTAATAAATAATAAATTAATATTATTTATGTCATTTTATATTATTGGTTTACATTTTTCAACTTCTTAAGGTTATATTAGTACATTATTGCATGAACATTCTATTAAAATATTTTAATTAAGTAACTCCACCCATTAATATCAACTATGGTGAACCACCAATTTTAAGGGGAAAAGTCATCCATCTAGAAGGTGCATTTTAATAAATTTTTGGGAGAAAAGTATTAAGGAAGGTCAATTATACAATTAATTTTAAGTTGTTGAATTTTACCCAATTGTCAAGTGATTAGATTTTGTAATTATTTATGATTTAAGGACTAATGTAAATAGATTATATCAAAGAATAGTTTAGTTGAATTTTAATTGATTAGGCAATCTTATTATATTCATAAAAAAATATTTTTATCAGAACGATCGCGTGAAAAATAAAATAAAGTCATTATTTGAGTAAGACATATTTAACATAGATAGTTAAATACTTACCATATAGGAGTAAATGGTGTAAAGTCAAAAGTACATTTTTATTTTTATATGTACAATAAGTGTACAATTTAAATAATAAATGGGATTTTTATCCCTACACAAATTTAAACAAATAAGATAAAAAAAAAAACACATCAATAAATTCTTATTAATACTCTAAGGTAGCGTTTGGTTGGGGTTTATAGGGGTGATATATTAATTATCAATTCTAATTTTAAGTTTGGGTCAACAAGGTCGGCCCATGATACGTAACAAGCCCGATATTTAATCACCCCATATCTAGGATAGTAGATACCATCAGGTAGGTGGTATCCACTATCACAAGATTATATCCAACCTATTTTGAAAAGTAAAATTACGAATTTACCCCTCACATTTAACCTAATTTCTATTTTGTTATATTCCTTAAAAACCTATCATTGAATCAATCTTAAAAATATGGAATTAAACTTCAAACTTTGGTATTAAAATCATCAAATAAGCAAAGTAAATATGTTTTATATAATCATATTATTTTATTAAGATACTCAAAATATTTTTATTTGATGTATAAAATATATTCCATATTTTTAAGTATAATTTTTTATATATATGATTTTGATAATTCAACTTCAATAATAGGATAAGAAAATTAAATATATTTTATATAATCATGTTATTTTATCACGATACTCAAAATATTTTTATTTGATTAGGATAAGAAAAGTAAATATATTTTATATAATTATGTTATTTTATCAAGATATTAAAAATATTTTTATTTGATTATAAAATATATTCCATATGTTTAAGTATAATTTTATACAAATGATTTTTATAATTCAACATAAGTAAAATAAATATATTTTATATAATCATATTATTTTTTAAGATACTCAAAATATTTTTATTTGATGTGTAAAATATATTTCATATTTTTAAGTATAATTTTATATATATATATATATATGATTTTGATAATTCAACATCAACAATATGGGTATTTTAGACTTTTTCATTGTATCACTCCTTATATATAATGTCAACCAAACAACTTGAATATGTATCATCTAGGATATCACTCTCATTTATAATCCTAACCAAATAAGTTTTTGACAATAAATCTCTCAATTTCTCTCATAACTATCAAGCATAATATTATCATGTTCAATCACATGAAACCAACCAAACGATACCTAATTAACCCACTCTATCCTCCATTAATTAATAATTCTTTAATTATACCATTTCCATATATTATTTGAAAAAAAATTAAACTTTATGATAAATAAATACTTTTAAATCATTTTATATTTTTAATATAATTATTATTTTGTAAATAAAATAAAATAAAAATAATTTTACCCTCGCGCACACACACACACACAACTCAGAAATAAAGAGAAACAAAGAAAGAAGAGAAATAAGAAAGAAACAGCAGAGAAAATTGATTCTCTGTTTCTTTTCACCATTGTTTTTTTTTTTCTCATTTCCTCTCCAAAAATCTCTGATCAAAAGAGGAAAGTTTCATTAAATTTATTTCGATTATTGTATCACGAGCTTCGATTGAAGGTGTTAACGCCTAAATTGACGGCGATTGATTGTATGGCTGTTACGACGCCGTTTTGTTATCCATTGTATGCTAGGGTTTTTAGTTTTTCTCGTTACGGCATTTCTCGAGGCCCTACCTGAGAGAAATTGGATTAATTCGAGTTAATTGTTGAAATTTGTGTTGGATTTGGTGGCGGAAATGGGGTTGGTCAAAGGAGGTTGGTGGTGCGAGAAGGTGCGGAGAGGTGTACGGACGCTTTATTTCGTGGTGGTGATGGTGGCGTCGCTTGTGGTGGTGGCGCTTCCGGTGGTGATGGCGATAATCGACGGCGTTTTGCCTTGCTTGTTGATTCCGAGCTTCACGTGCGTGAGATGTTATAGCTTTAAGGAGCATTTGCGGAGATATGATTTCAGGAGCTCGCTTATGGATATTCCTCTTGTTTCCATTGTCAGATCTCTCATCGTTACCTGTATGTTTTTGCTCTTTGTGATGCATAAAGTTTGAAGCGGTTGATATTTTTCTTGGTTTTTATGTGGTCAATTTTGCTTTTTAGTAATTGATATGGCTGAAGTAATATGAAGATTCTGATCAGTTTGAATCCTATTCTGCTGGTGGTTCCTTGTAGACGTAATTTTACATTATTAGAAAACAAAAAGTGTGAATTAGCTTATGGTAATTGTAGGGAAGATGTTACTTTGAGATTTAATTTCATGCTTAGTTTTTTTAGCATTAAATTCTCCTTCAGTTCAAAATTGTATTTCAAGAGATGTGATGGGGTTCAAGCCAAAAAGTATTTTGTTTTTGTCGTTTTCAAATTATCGGAATCGAGGTTCAGTATAGGATTAATTGATAACTCAAATATATACGATGATTGAGTTTCGCCATGCTCAATTACTTTTAGAAATATTAAAGACTTAATTTTTGGTGAAGACTTTCTTGAACTTGTGATAGTTAATCTGATTTTTTTTGGACTTGTTGAATGAAATCAGGTGTATATTTAATGTGTGATGGACAAGCGCTGTCTTACGGACCATACTTTGGAACTGTATCACTGTGCTCCTTCATTTCAACGCTGCTTCTTTCCGTGAAAGCTTGTGTTTTCTCGGTCAACTCTCAGCTCGAGGCTGACGCTTCGACTTCCCTTTCAAGGAAGAGGCTCCATCTGAAGAAGTCTTGGGGAATGCCAGTCTTGTTTCTCTCATCTGTTGTGTTCGCTCTGGGACACATTGTTGTTGCCTATCGAACAAGGTGCAAAGCTAGAAGGAAACTCGTTTTTCACCGTGTTGATCCAGAAGCAGTAAGTTCACTAACTTCCTTACTTGTGCCCATTTTATGTGTTCTTCTGCAATTTTATGTATATAAAGCTAATGTTTTTGAGACAGATGAGTTGCACAACAAATACTGTAAGAAAACTAAGGCTATATATGGATATATTTTTGGAGTTGTTTTAGAAATTTAGTAAAATGATGTGTTGTTTATGTATGATGTATAAAATGACTGAGTTGATTATTTTAGTAATAATTTTATGACTAAAAGAGTAGTAAAATAAGAAAGATTAGTCGTGAAAGATATTTACTGGTGAGATATGGTGTGAAATGATGAGTGTGTTAATAGGTAAGTAGTTATATGAAGTGATGAAAGTGTCAATACTTAATAGGTAAGTAGTTACATAAATGTGATGGTTTGTAGTTAATTCCAGAAAAGGCGGTCTTGGTTGTAAATGGTTTCTAGTTGAAAATTATGATCTAGTAAACAAAAAATGAAATCTGAAAACATATAAATACATAACCAAAATACCAATATACACAATACTTGTATCCACTAATCATTGTCATCTCTTGGGATACTTTCTTTTATCAGACTCCAGAAGTCCCATCAATATGTTCGCGTCTTCTTCACATGATGTTTAGACTTTAGCTAATCTGTCTACCTAATTTTCAGGTTCTCTCTTGCAAAATGGTTTTCTCGGGTTATCAAAAAGTTCCTCGATCACCCACTCCAACTGCGGGCAAATCTTTCAGAAGTCACAGTGAAATGAGGAAAAAAATGGTGGTGCATGATGATGGTGAACTTCCAGTTAGTTTACTTGCTGACATTGACAGCTTGTTTGTTTCGTGTCAAGGGCTCACACTTCACTACAAACTAATCATGCCTGGTTCGCATTCCACTTCCTTCTCATCCACTGCCTTTTCTTACCAATCAAAACAAAGCATTCCTCCGAAAACCCATAATATTCACAGAAGCATAAGCAACCAATTCCATAGCACCTCCCCACTATATACCCCGCTCCTTGCCAGTTCTCCCACATCACCAATATCTGAAAATGTACCTATTTTTAGCTTCAATGATGCTTATGAGGAGGAAGACCTTAGCAAAGTGGGGTCAGCAGTTATGGAACGAGATCTTGAATCAAATGCACAATTTGGGATTGTTTTAGTACATGGCTTTGGAGGTGGAGTTTTCTCATGGAGAAAGATAATGGGGGTTTTGGCCACGGAAAATGGTTGTGCAGTGGCATCTTTTGATAGGCCTGGATGGGGCTTGACATCAAGGCCAAGACAGAAGGAGTGGGAGGAAAATCAATCAAGTAATCCTTACAAGATTGATAATCAGGTGATCACTCTTATACATATATGCGATCTTCTAAATTCATCTTAATATTTATTAGTATCAAATTTGGACTATTTGCACCATTGTCCACTCTACTACTGGTCATTTTACTCTTTTAATTTATTGTCAAGTTTATGAGAAGAATTTATAGATCCAATAAAATATGATAAATATAATGACAAATATGATCTGTGCTGAGTCTCTATTTGAAGAGTTAGATAATTTCTTTTACAGGTAGACCTGCTTATTTCGTTTTGCTTGGAGATGGGGTTTTCCTCAGTTGTGCTTGTTGGACACGATGATGGAGGACTGCTTGCCCTGAAGGCAGCCCAAAAAGTTCAGACATCAATGAACTCCATTAATGTGAGTTGTGTTATTCAAAACATCCCTTCTCGTTTGTGGACCATATTTGTTTAATAAGTTCGATTGTTAAATTGGTTTTGTCAAAGTTTTAGTAAATACAACTTTTTTTGATAAAGTGATGCATCAGTATCCAGATACAAAAAATTGAAATGACCCATAGCATCATTGACTAAAAGTTTTAAATCTGGTTCATCGAATTATTTTTAATCGTGGGGGATATGTGCTCGTTTTTCAGTCCAAAATATTACGAAAGATGTTTTCTAACTGAAGAATTGCGAATGGTATTATTCTCAGCTTGAAATAAAGGGGATTGTATTACTGAGTGCAAGCTTATCAAGAGAATTGGTTCCTGCCTTTGCAAGAATATTGCTACGAACTTCGCTTGGAAAGAAGCATATGGTTCGTCCTCTTCTTCGAACCGAAATTATTCAAGTGGTGAATCGGCGTGCTTGGTATGATCCAACCAAACTAACATCTGAAGTCTTGAGCCTATATAAGGTATACTGCCTCTATCTTATATATTTAACATCTTTTCCTTGCTTTTATATACACCTTTCTTGTGAATGATATTGGCATTTTGATGACAATGAGATTTTATTAATCGTTGTTATACGTTATATGCTTCCCTTAAAAATCTATTTTATGCCGGTCTAGCATTTTTCTTTTTTAACAAATTTACTAATTTGCTTATCTCTATTATGCCAGGCCCCGTTACACACCGAAGGTTGGGATGAAGCCCTTCATGAAATAGGAAAACTTTCGTTCGAAACTGTCTTATCACCACAAAATGCAGCATCTATGCTTAAAGCTATCGAAACGTTGCCAGTTTTAGTAATTGCTGGGGCCGAAGATGTCCTTGTTCCGTTAAAATCTGTTCAAACTATGGCTTCCAAGCTCGTAAATTCTGTAAGTTATTTTCTTCTCACCATTCTTTCCAGGGTCAATTACATAGATACCCCTCAATGTTCGAAAAATTACCCACTTCCTTTGTTAGTAAAACATATTACAATATTTAGTAAAAGCATATTACAATTCCATGTAATTTGCAAAATCTCAGAGCTCGTGTTATGTTATATAGACAATAAATAAGGGGTTTTGCATGTGAGACTCGTATGTAACTATCCTTTATCTTTCATACACTATATTTATCGTCTGATTTACAATATCTTTTGTATTACAGAGACTGGTTGCAATATCTGGTTGCGGCCATCTTCCTCACGAGGAATGTCCAAAGGCGTTGCTTGCGGCTATATTACCATTCATCAGTAGGCTTTTATCAAAACCAGATTTGAGAGATCAATAGATTGATTAATTACTATAGTTAAGTTTTGTTTTTTGGCTTCTATTTCCTCCCCTTCTTTTTCTTTGTAAATTATCTGAAAAAGGTAAGAGTCAAGTTCCTCTCCCTTTTAGACATGTATTTTATGCTTAGGTTTGAAATCCCATTTTCCACTGATGAGTTCATTTCATGTTTATGTTATAAGTTCGGGAAAATTCTAGTCCAGACTCGGTATTGCAACGACCCACGAATCAAAGGTGTTGCTACATTTGTCTTTGTGATTATAAGTCTCGTTAAATTATATAGAATCGAGCTATATGATCGACATATGCTAAATTAGGCTTGTCAATAGGCGGGGATTGGCCAGATCCGGACCCATTTAATATAACACTTACCCGACTTGGATCCTCCGATCTGTAGGATCTGAGACCCGATGACACTAGATAATTCGGGTCCAAGTCTAAATTTTACCTACGGGTATTTTACCTGAAAAATACTCTAAATTTACCCAAATTTTACTCTTTGAAGATACCGTGGATCTATATACCCAAAGTTTATCTGTGGCATTTGCCGGACACAGATCCGAACCGACTTGAAATATACTTGGCCCGTTGGGGGACCCGTCGGGCATGTGATTGGGTCCGGTCGATTTGAATAAAATATTTTTTTGTGAGTATTTCGTGTCGCTAGTTTGGGTCTGGGTATTTTTCGTCCATTGACAGCCCTACGGTTGAACCATACGTGATTCGGGTGAAAATTCATTGTGGAGTATCTTTGACTAATTAATTCACATTTTAGACTAATCACTTCAAATCATATCACACCTTTCTTGGTTTCATACTTCATGACCTTTGCAACATCCTTCATGTTTCCAAAGTAAAATCTCACTATTAATGCAATTTTATAAAATATCTTGTACACCTTGAAATTTCCCCTAGTACATAGAATCTCATATGATTTCTAGACATGATAAATCTCTGATTAATAGATACTAAGGAGTAATATTAATTTAATTGAGTATGCTTAATTAACTAATTACCCTCATACACTACAAGAAAATAGTATGGAAGGATCACAATAGGAAAGAAATTATTCTCTGATCAAGTATTATATGTAAGGATGGAAATTATTTGAAGTATTATATATGAGATTTCAATTGTATACTCAAGATTATTGAATTTGTCATCCACTTTTAACAAATAATTTATCTGCAAAGAAAATAAATTTTTACTTCCTTTTTATACTTAGTATTATTGAATTAATGTTTCTTTGGATTTTTCATCACTACAATAGTGTTTACTGTAATAAAAGGAACACAATAACACTATAGATGATGAAGAATACAACATAAACCTTTTCGCTTTTAATTCATTTATTACGAATTTATCACATTCAATTTCAATCATAGTTTCGGAGCGAAATTTGATCAACTCGGTTACAACATATATACTAATTTTTTAAGAAAATTTTGTGCGGGATCCACAACTCACAACTGATATTAAATACAATTATCACGATAACATGAATTCTCCCCAAAATTCAATTAAAATGTTGATTAACAAAATTTCAATCATGACAAAAAATTCTATAGAAATTAAATACATGAAATTTTAGAAATGATATCATCAAATATGAGAAATTATGAGCTAGAGCAAATTTATGGGGCTTTTTTGATATAACCCCCCGAGGTACGTAGCTTTGGCAAACAACCCCTGAGGTTTGAAATTTTGGTAAACAACCATTTCTGGTTAGTTGACCGTTAGTCAACAGTTAAGGATATGGGCAATAATTTAATAATTCCAAACAAATATATTAATTTTCAATGTATTTATTTGGAATTATATTGAAAATAAATACATATTAATTTTATTAATTTTATTTATTTACAAAATTGTAATTTAATAATTCCAAACAAATATATTAAATAAATATATTAATTTTATTAATTTCATTTATTTGCAAAATTGTAATTTAATAATTCCAAACAAATATGTTAATATTACATTGAAAATAAATACATATTAATTTTATTTATTTGCAAAATTGTAATTTAATAATTCCAAATAAATATATTAAATAAATATATTAATTTTATTAATTTTATTTATTTGCAAAATTGTAATTTAATAATTTCAAACAAATATATTAATTTTATTAATTCCAAATAAATACATTGAAAATTAATATATTTGTTTGGAATTATTAGATTACAATTTTGCCCATGACCTTAACTGTTGACTAACGGTCAACTAACCAGAAATGGTTGTTTACCAAAATTTCAAACCTCGGGGGTTGTTTGCCAAAGCTGCATACCTCGGGGGGTTATATCAAAAAAGCCCCAAATTTATGGGACGAAAAATTGCAATTTTTTAAAAAGAAAATGAAAAATAAAACGGATAAATAGAGAATTTTTACCCCTATATAAAGGAGGGCATGTCTAGTGAACTTCTTGCGCCTAGCCCTATAGTACAGATTTGTGTCTATGGAGTTCATATTTTTTTCTTAGATTTTTCAATCTTTTTTTTTTGTTTTTTCCCAAAATAAAAAGGATTAAATTTGATCTATCTAGGGTTAGGAGGTGTGGATCCGTGCAGAATATTAACCGATCGTAAAAAATCCCACAAAAATTAGGGTTTCCCACCTGTGTTTCATTGCCGCCACTACACATATATACACCGATATATACTAGTTTTTTGTATCACAAATACTATCTGATCTGTTGGGATTTTATTGTTTTTAGTCTGTAATTCTCGTATTTTGTTTGTGATCTTAGACATAACCTTTTTTTGTCAGGCAATTGTGCGCGTTTTATGGTGTCAATTGTCAAAAATCAAGCTTGAAATTTTAGGTCTTTGAATTCCGGAATTGGGATCGTGGACTTAGGGTTGTTTTTGGTGTTGAAATTGATTAGTTGTTTGTGTTCATAATAAGTTGAAAAATGGATAAGAAGAAGGTTGTAGCTCCATTGGTTTGCCATGGGCATTCGCGCCCGGTTGTCGATTTGTTCTATAGCCCGATAACCCCTGATGGTTTCTTCCTTGTTAGTGCAAGCAAGGGTAACTTTTCACATCTTTATTTAGCTGAAATGTTGTTTGCATACTTATGTTAGGTGATGAATTATTGAATGATGTTTTCGCAGCCGTTATGCGTTGCCATTTTTAGGTTGAATGCGTATATCTTTACCATATGTTCGATGTTTCAGTGTTTGCCGTAAGATTTCAATAAAACTAATGACTTGATTAAATGTTTGTGTTTTGGCTCATGTTTGCAGATTCAACTCCAATGTTAAGAAATGGGGAAACTGGAGATTGGATTGGGACCTTTCAAGGGCATAAAGGTGCAGTCTGGAGTTGTTGCCTGGATAAATACGCTTTGCGTGCTGCCTCTGCATCAGCTGATTTTTCTGCGTATGTGATCAAGTTCGCCGTGTTTCTTCTTTTTCTAATTATGGATTGAAATCCTTATTAAATATGAACATTTATCTCAAGTCGGTGCCTCTTAATATGCATTAGCTTATTCTTACATCATTTATGTAGAAAGTATTGACTCAACAAAGTCGTTGGAATCCTAAATTTCGTTATAACAGCTTCTTAGCTTTGTGTTTTAATTATACATTCGGTTGCAGGAAATTATGGGATGCATTAACTGGTGATGTATTGCATTCATTCGAGCATAAGCACATAGTTCGAGCTTGTGCATTCTCAGAGGTACAATTTTATCAATACACAGTCACGTCAAATGTCTATTGTTACTTTTTATTGTTTTTTCATACTCTATAGCAATTAAGGTTCAGATCTTTCAATTTGCTGTCTGTCTACTTGCTCACTGATTTGCATCACTATTTGTTGGTGGACATGCAAGTCATATTGGGTTGATTAGAATATATCAGAAAATTCTAGTAGATATAGTAATTTAGAAAATCGTATTGCATTGGTTTATTTTAAGTTGCTAAAACATTATTATATATGTTTTTAAAGTGCCACATTTTTAATTTTCTATTTTAATCATGTTAATTGAACGCAGTGGTGCAAAAAGATTCTGAGTTTACCCCGATTTTGGTGCCATTTGTATTTGTACTACTATGCAACCTTATGCATTGTGCTCATCTGTACTTTTACATGTTTCTGAAGTATTATTTTTCTGCAAGTCTGGTGTGTCCTGATTAAGTGAATTATGAATATTTATCTCTATTAAATCTGAAAGTTTTGGTAAGTATTCTGTCTTTGTGAGTTGTGACTTTCTTTCCTGATTCATCACTTACTTTTACTCCCCGTTCACATGTCTCTGCTGTAATTTTCAGTTAATCATTCGATAATATGGCACATTCACTTGCCAGCTAAAATTGATATATTCCTATTCTTGTTCATCTTTAATAATCTGGATTGGAAGTTTGTTGCATTCATTAAAGCATGTTATGTTCGATTTAAAAATAGCTCTACTAAATGAAGGATCAAAAGGTATCACTTGACCTTGTAACATCTCAGAAAGCTTACATAGAGCCTCATCAAAAAATTTCATGTAACATAGAGTTGTAACTACTATTGTTGATGGTACTTACGTCTAGTTAATATTTTACAGATAGTGACGATCTTTTCTCGATTTTCAGGATACCCAACTTCTGCTAACTGGAGGGATGGAAAAAGTTCTCCGCATATTCGACTTAAACCGACCTGATGCACCTCCCAGGGAAATCGAAAAGTCTCCTGGTTCAGTCAGAACTATTGCTTGGCTCCACAGTGATCAAACAATCTTAGGTTCTTGTACTGATATGGGTGGCGTAAGGTATGTGGACCCTACGTGAAATCGATATATCTCTTTCACGGATATTATTAAGTACTTTCTTGAAATCTTTTTTAATGATTTACTCATCTCGGGACTTAATTATTCTGCAAAACTCTAAACTTTCTAGTTTCCCATGCATTGAAATTTCACATCAATTCGATTGATCTATATAGGTTATGGGATGTGAGAACTGGTACAATTGTTCGGACACTAGAGACAAAGTCTTCTGTTACCAGTGCTGAAGTGAGTCAAGATGGTCGCTATATAACAACCGCCGATGGGTCAACTGTGAAATTTTGGGATGCAAATCAGTATGCCACTCTATATTTTATTTCACTTTTTCAATCTGATTGTGTGATATAGATTATAGTCTCGAGTATACTTTTTGATTGGGATTTGCACGTTTAGTAATGTATGAGGACTTTTTAACAGCTTTGGATTGGTGAAGAGTTATGATATGCCCTGCATTGTGGAATCGGCTTCATTGGAGCCAAAGTATGGTAACAAGTTCATTGCTGGTGGAGAAGATATGTGGATTCGTGTATTTGATTTCAACACAGGGGCTGAAATCGGTAAGCTTCAATATTTTTAAGTGGGTAAATCACATAGCCCTTATGGTGTGTTTGGATTGAAGGATTTGAAAACTATGGATTTCAAATTCATCGACAAATCCATTTAAGTTCGTTTGGATGAATTCATGTTACGATAGATTTCAAATCACTCGACATTCACTTTGACCTATTTTCTCCATAACTAAGGTAGATTTCAAATGACTATATTTCAGGTGTCATCTCAAATACTTCTTCCAAATCCCCTCCCAAAATTCAAATCACTCAATCCAAACACACCCTTAAGGAATTTTTTATAACTTTCAGTCTTGGTGTTATATATATTACAATGTAGCACCGTTTAACTTCAGGGGTCTTGTTTTAATTACCTAATAAGCGAGGGAGCGTATGCAATTATCTTTACGAGTGTTCCTTGAGTTGTACTTCAGTTCTTGAAATTGTTTGGAAATCTTGTGGACCCCATACATGGACGGCCCAGATGGTCCGGAACCCATCCAACGATCACCAATTCACCATTTTCACAAAAATTCTTTTTGGGGTGTTTTAGGATGTAACAAGGGACATCATGGTCCAGTGCACTGTGTGCGATTCTCACCTGGAGGTGAATCTTATGCCTCGGGATCTGAAGACGGGACTGTCAGAATATGGCAGACGGGCCCGCTGAATAGCAACGAGCAAGAGACCAATGGGCCCACTCAGAATGTGAAGGATGTAGCAGATGAGGTCACACAGCGGGTTGAGAATGTGCGTATTAGCGAAGATGAAAAGGCGACAGAGGCCAACTAGGTAATACTACTTTGTGCTTGTGTTTGTTACTTTGTGTTTGTGCATGAACAGCAGGTTGTAAGGGTGGCGTAAATGTTTTTGAGGGATTTATGTTTTGAAATAAATACAAGCTTAAATCCTTGTCTTGTTCTTTGTTTCTTTTCGTAGTAAATTTGGGTCTAAATTTAGTGAAAGAGCTTAAGGTGTGTTTGGATTGTGTGGTAGTTGGATTTGAGGAGTGGATTTCAAATGATTCTAAAATGTAGTGATTTGAAATCCATCATGATGATGAAAATAATAGCTCAAAATGAGTGTCAATGGATTTAAAATTCATTACATTTTGGATTCATCCAAACAAACTCAATAGATTTGTCGATGGATTTGAAATTCATGACTTTAAAATCCTTCCATCCAAACACACCATTAAAATATTTGATAAACCTATATATATGTGTGGGTATATATGGTTTAAGGCACAAATTATTTGTTCAGTCTAATGATTTTTCTAAATTTAACGACAAGAATATGCATGAGTTGCTCACTATTGAAAATGGGTGATGAATAATGAGTTGAACCTAACGAGCTGAGCATTTTAAGTGAGCCGAGTCGAGCTCAACATAGCCTACTTGCCAGCTCTGGAGTCGGAAAAAAAAATTGTTAATATAAAGTATACTAATAATATTCATTTATATATATATATATATGTATATATAATACAAATATAAAATTAATAATGTATATATTAATGAAAAATATAATCTTTTGAGCTTGCTTGAATTGACTTGACTCATACTTGAGTTTGAATGAGCTGTAATATGTTCAAAATTACAGATTAAAACTCAATCAATCACTATGAAATTATTAATGCAAATGCGCCAGAGTTTTTAAAAAATTTGCATATAATATTAACTAAGCACAATTAAACATATTATATATAATAATAGTAAAGTTTATGAGTCGGTTTGTATGATAGCTTGTGAACGACTGAATGGAAACCCAAGCACGCTTAGGGTGTGTTTGGATTGAGTGATTTGGATTTGAGGAGGGCATTTGGAGGAAGGATTTGAAATGACACCTAAAATGGAGTCATTTGAAATCCACCGTAGTTATGTAGAAAATAGATCAAAATGAATAACAAGGGAGTTTGAAATTCACCGTAATATGAATTCATCCAAACGAACTTAAATGAATTTGTCGATAAATTTGAATTCCATAGATTTCAAATCCTTCAATTCAAACACACCCTTAGTTCATCAATATTTCTCGAGCTCTGCTTTCTCGACAATTCGCCGAGCCCCATGGTTTATAACACAACTCTTAACACCCAATAAGCATTGAGCCCAATAATGGGTTTGGATTTTAGTATGGAAGATGGGCCGGGCCTTCTTCATTTAATGGGCCTGGATCATGACCCAATATGGATACTTGGTTAGCCCATTTTGTATGTTGTTAATATGAATAAATCCAGATTATCCACAAGATGGCAAGCCCATCTACATTTCATTTTTTTTTTTTATCTTTCTTCGATATTTTTACAATTCAACGGTACTGGATGAGTTGAAACTTCTATTTTCAAGGAAATACTATTTTTATATATTTCCTTAATTGTCAATAATCCCTTCACCGAAATTGTATTCTGAATACAACCTCGCGTTTATACGCGATTTTTTCGTAAATTATATGGATTATTTGCCAAAAAAATTAATTCTATTTAACAAATATTTGATATATAGATATAATGAATGATTTAAATGGCATTTTATCACCTTATGTTTAAATGGCATTTTATCACTTTAACAACCATATCATATCTCACTTGTAATTGTTAGCACATGTCATTTGGGTTAAATTTAGATGTAAACAAAATAATTGCCGACCAAAAAAGGGACAACTATATAAAGACTGGAATTAGAAAGGACTTTACTTGCATAATAATTTTATTAAATTACACAAATAATATCTGAATTATACAATCAAAATATCCTTCTGCACATGGTGTACACAATTATTTATTTTGATAATTGTGCTGTTTGTTCTGCTGACACATACCTTCTATATATATATATATAAAATAGATATTAAATATTTATTTATAAAAATAATTGTTTTAAAATAAATATTGTTTGAGAAAATAACCCTCAAATGAGGACATTTTTTTTTTTAGTTTTGTTAGGCTGCTGAGCAAATCTTGGACTCATATCACCTTCTTGGAACCTTCATAACATTATTCTATCACATTCATATGAATAAAAACAAAACTTAAATTTATTTTAATAGTTTTATTATCCTTCTTATTTGGTTACAATATCATGAAAATTTCATCTAATTTAAATAAATTTTCTTATCAATTTCGAATTTTACTAGTGATAACAATAGTCCTAGGTTCGAATTTCGCTACAAATATATTTTACCACGGTTATATATTTTTTGTGCTCTTATCAAATTATTCTTCTTTACCCATAAAAAAATATTTATAATTAATTTGTCTAATTCATGTTCATTCAAACTCAATAAAAAATATATCTTTGTTATCTCTTTTCGTCTTCCGAATCCTCTAAGGATCATATACAACAATCAAATCAGCTTTTGATGTATATTCTTCTAATAATGCATGAAAAATCAAGGTAACATGCATTTATAAATAAAAATAAATAAATTAATAAAAATGAGATAAAGTAGAAAATGACAAGAATGCCCCTGGACAGACCACAAAACAGGTTGCCGGGATGACCATGTGTTATGGGGTGGTATGTCTTAAACCTGCCCCAGATAAAATCAAATCTTAATTTTAAAATACTCAATTATAGACTTTGGTGAAATTAATGTTGCTTAAGAGAAATTAAACACGTATCCACATTAATATAATCTTTAAAATAATTACACTAAATTCAAAATATTCCTTTCAATTAATTTAGTCCCTAGAATTATGGATGTAATTGGTTGGCCCCAAATGTGTCATCACAAAGTCTTTATTTTATTTCTTAATTTACCATAATTGCACGTGCATGCTGTCGTTTTTTCCTAGGAATTTCAGGAGTTAGTTGGGATAAAAACTTATCTCGATGACTATATTTATTACTATTTTTATGATTTATTTTTAGAAATTTTTGGGACAAAATTTTAAAATTATGGTCACAATAATTGTTTAGATAATGGGATTCACCATATACTTATAATAATATTGAGAATTCCTAAATTTAGTGTTATGAATTATAATGTTAGGTCATTATAAGAACAAGAAATGTTAACTATCCTTACTCGAGTTTTTTGCGTTTAATTTTGTGTAATTTTGTTGCATGAGAATTTTTCGTTCTTCTACTCTAATTCAACTCATAAAAACGGGATGGATTTTTCTATTCCAACTTCCTGTTCCAAGTTCCTGTTCCAAATTCCTGATTGGTCCACGTGTATAAATAAATTCCACTTTTTTTTTTTTTTCCTCTTTATTCTAATTTTCTCTCTCTCTCTCACCCTTTTCTCTCTCTCCTCTCTCTCTCCTCTCTCACGTATATCTCATAACACTTTCTTTTAAAATTACATTTGAATAACTTTTTTTATAATTCAATGTTACTTGATAACTTACCAAATTCAATTTGAAATCATCTCAATTATTAAAAAACTATATACACATATAGAGAATAACCAAGCTACCCACGTCGGTTAATGTTTAATTCGATTAGAGTTTATTTAATCTTTGCAAAAAAAATCGTTAAACATGTGAGTCCGGCGATTCGATCGTCGAACTGTTCGACTCGACACTGGGTCAAGAGGACATATAAATTAAGGGCTAATAATATATTTTCATTTATTTTCTTCTTTTTTCACGTATTTATCCTTAAAATGTTCTAAAACACACATTGTTTTAAAATATAATATTAACACATATATATATTGTTAATATATATAATTGATTACTCTAGTATATAAATATAAAATAGACACAATGAAAATAATTATTAACTAAATTAAGTTTAAATAAACTTTAATCGAATTGAACATTAATCGACGTGGGTAGCTTGGTTATTCTCTATATGTGTATATAGTTTTTTAATAATTGAGATGATTTCAAATTGAATTTAGTAAGTTATCAAGTAACATTGAATTATAAAAAAAGTTATTCAAATGTAATTTTAAAAGAAAGTGTTATGAGAGATACGTGAGAGAGATGAGAGAGAAAAGGGTGAGAGAGGAGAGAGAAAAGGGTAAAATTGGAATAAAGAGGAAAAAAAGGAGAAAGTGGAATTATTTATACACGTGGGCCAATCAGGAATTTGGAACAGGAACTTGGAACAGGAAGTTGGAATAGAAAATTCAATCCCCATAAAAACTAGTAATTTTTGCAAAGATAAACTTAACATGAATAATTAATAAATCGAGATAGTATATATATAGCTAGGAAAACTACTATAAGATAGTGTGCTCGATTATTTCATATTCAATTGCTTCAAATATTTGGATAGAGTAATTAGACAAAAATACAGATTCTAATATAATCTATCTACCTATAAATATAACAAAGAAACATTTAATTATATACTTTTGTTAAATATGTTATTAGTGTATGAAAGTAATTGTCGCAAAAAATTTTGTCCACCAATAGTTGCTATGTATTGTGTACCAATATGTTACTATTGCTAACTAGATGCCTCCTTGATAACAAACCAACATTAATTCAATGTTGTGACACAATAATTTGTGTAATTTATTTTTTTGGGTATTTTATCATATATTTCACATTATATAAAATGTTAAGTATATAATTATTTTCTTAAAGTAAACAAACATTATAAGTATGTATTAAATGTTTAATGACCAAACATTTTGAATTATTTTGACATCTAAGCTCCAACAATATTTATTTAAAAGAAAAATTGTTGTGGCAATAATGTTATTTCCTCCAAAAAGGGGGGTTTTGTATTTGACACAAAGGCATATAAACCCCTTCTAATCCTCCATTTTCATTCAAACTAAACATCAAAACAAACACAAAAACACACACACACACACACACACAGAGATATATACAACAATGAAGAGAGCCAACATATTGATGAAAGTAGTGCTACTTTGTGCCACTTTCAACATTGCATTGTGTCTAAATGATGGTAAGCTTTTTTATTCTCAATCTCAAATGATATTTCGAATATATTTCATTTTTCATATACACATGTTTTATATAATGTATGTAAAATTTGTTCTTGGTTGATGCATATAAATGAAATATGAGATGAAATATCTTTTGATTCTTTCTTACATACTCTTCCATTACAAGCCTTGTTTGTTTACATATATTTTGTGTTTATTGTGTATAATTTTTCTAACGTTTAACCTCCAAATTAATTAAGAAATGTTTGGTTTTGTATTGAATGATTAATTAAAGAAGAATTGAATTTGAATTTATAATGAGAAATCTAATTAATTCTTTGCATAATGCTTTTGATAATGATAAATTTTGGACTTTGATTTTTTTAGGGTTATACTTAATAATAATATATCAAATATGTTCTCTTTCTCTATATTATAGATATATGTATAAAATAATGTACTGAAATGTACTTGGTACAATAATTTATTTAATTTTTTGAGAATGGTGAAAATCATTAATGACATGGCGGTGGGGTATTAATTAAAACTATGCAGTTTCCAGTCCTAGTAATTATAGTCGGTTTCTCCATAGTACGTACGCCATGTTACGTTATTAATTGAAAATCTCAAAATCATACTCACTATTTATTTAATATCACAATTGCACATTAAAATAATTCTTAAAGTTGTAACATGATTCTCTAATTATTAACTTTGATCTAACTGCAAAGCACAATAATTTTCATTTTATTTAGTGAATTGAGTTCAATAATACTTCAATTTCATACATGAGTTTCTAATATTTGTAAATACAAATTTAGGATTATTACCAAATGGCAACTTTGAGCATGGCCCTAAGCCCTCACAAATGAAGGGAACCAAAGTTATAGACACTCATGCAATACCCTCTTGGGAAATCTCGGGTTTCGTCGAGTACATAAAATCGGGTCAAAAACAAGGCGACATGTTGCTCGTGGTGCCCGAGGGGGCCTCGGCCGTTCGACTCGGGGACGAAGCATCGATAAAGACCAAAGTTAAGGTCACAAGTGGAACATTTTACTCAATCTCATTTAGTGCTGCAAGAACTTGTGCACAAGAAGAGAAAGTTAATGTAACAATTTCACCAAATAATGAGGCCAAGGATTGGGGCATTTTGCCCATTCAAACGGTTTATAGTAGTGATGGTTGGGATTCTTATTCATGGGGTTTTTTGGCCCAATCCAATGATATTGAGATTGTGATCCATAACCCGGGTAAGGAGAAGGACCCGGCTTGTGGCCCGCTTATCGATTCGGTCGCGCTCAAAACTCTGCCTAACCCTAAACGTCAAAAAGGTGAATTTCTGAAAAACATGTATTTTGTTTGTTATTCAGTTTCAGAAGTGAAAAAATAGTGAACTATAACAGTCTGTATATGTATATGCAGGTAACATGTTGAAAAATGGAAATTTTGAGGAAGGTCCATATATCTTCCCAAACACATCATGGGGTTGCCTAGTTCCTCCCAACATCGAGGATGACCATTCGCCGTTGCCCGGATGGATGATCGAGTCCTCCAAAGCCGTGAAATACATAGACTCCGGTCACTTCAGGGTGCCCGAGGGAAAACGGGCAGTCGAATTAGTGGGCGGGCGGGAAAGTGCGCTAGCGCAAGTAGTGAAGACTGAGGAACGAAAAACGTACGACCTCGTGTTCTCAATAGGCGACGCAAATAATGCTTGCGACGGCTCGATGATGGTCGAGGCGAGTGCAGGCACGACGGTTTTTCAAGTCCCGTACGTGTCGAAGGGCAACGGAGGGTTCAAGCAAGTGAAGCTTAGGTTTAAGGCCACATCGACTCGTACTAGGATTAGGTTTTTGAGCACGTATTATCATACGAAGAGTGACAATACGGGTTCTTTATGTGGGCCCGTGATCGATGATGTTAAGTTGATCGGTGTTCGCTATCCAGGACGTGTATAATCATGAATAGGAACATAATAAAATCACATGAGTTATTCTATTAGTGAAGTTAATGTCTAAATTGTCTTGTATTTTTTTTTTTAAGTGTGACAAAAAGATGAGATTAAAAGTTATTTACAATGTGCTTTTACATGTAACTATACATTAATAAGGTCAAATAAATGTGGTGTTATTTATCTATATTGACATAATTACTTGGAGATTCTCAATTCTCTAGGAACAAATGATAATATGTAATGGTTTCTTATCTCTAAAACTATTTTGTCATTAATTTTTTTTCGTCAAATGGAATTGCTAACAAACGCACTAATTTCTCCAATCGGGTTGTGCAAGATGGGTAGAATTTGGATCCACAACAGAATTGTGACCCGACCCTAAATTTATGCGATCCAAATTGAATTAGGCCCACTTAAGTTAATGTCCATAGTCCATGAGATATAAGTTTTAGTGGCCCAATGGGCTTCTTGTGCTCAAACTTTCAAAATTTGTTTATTTTACGACAATCACAATTTATCAAACATGAGGAACGCAAAATGGATCGTGGTAGTAATTTTCGAGAACTATTGAGCCACGATAAATAAGTTTCAATAAAGGTATTTTAATATTTTCCTTTACAATAATCAAATCTTCCCTCGACATTAACAATAACTAAAAATTTTTAATCCAATTATACGACAAGTAATATTTATGTAGAAATTATATATTATAGGAGTAGACTATAGTAATTTGATACACAAACTTTGATTCGTATTAATTCAAAAACAATTTAAAAGTTCAATTAATCTTGAAGCCTCAATTCCACTTGCAGTTAGTTGAAACTTTTTAATATTAGTCAATTAGTATTTATTGGATGATGTCAAGTTAACATCACCTTGGACCAATGACAACTTCCAGAAAATGGTGAAGATCTTTCATTTTCTTTGTTTTTTGGACCAAAAAAAAAAAAAGTTGATGAAAAATGAAAGCTATGAAGTTGATTGATAAACAAAAAAATATATATATTACAATAAGTTATTTGGGATGTAAAAAATTTAAATACTTATTGTTTATCAAAGATTAATCCTATTATTTCAAACGATTTATATCATATTGAATAATTGAATAAAATGTTGAATTTTTTTTTGTGGTTAAAACAAGGAGACATTGAAGATTCATTTTTCCAATCTTGTCTCAAATGTTTTATTGAAGGAATATTGAGGATAAGAATGAGTTGGCATTTTCAACAGTATGGAGTTCAATAGTGTCAACTCCAACTTGGCTCATGGCCCAAAAGTGTTCTATTAGGTGGTGTTTGGCTACAAGCAAAAGCCCACTATCTAAAACACTTTCATTTAAAAAAAAAAAAAAAAAAGACAAATTTTGGATGATCAAATAGGTCAAATCAAAGTTGACTCCAAAAATGGGACTTTTTTAGTTATCTTGTATTCTTGGCCAGAAAATTGCATCGATTTCTCTTGAAGTATGAAATATTGACATACATTCCCTGCGTGTTTGATTTATTGACAATAAACTCCCTTACATCTACTTTTTCGTCAACTTTATCTTATTAATACTAAAATGCCTCTTATTAGTTATTTTCTAGTTGAAAATTGCAGTTAGGATATTTTTTTTATTGAAATTATAAGAAATGATATTATCGAAATGTCATTATTCATTATTGAAAGATCGTGCTGCATGCATATACATGTATGTATGCATGCAACAATATTTTTAAAACAATGGCATTTTGATGATCGAGTTTCTAGTAATTTTAATGTGAGAATATCCCAATTGCTATTTTCCATTAGAAAATAACCAGTCAGAGGCATTTTAGTCTTAATAAGATAAAGTTGACGGAAAAATAGATGGAAGAGAGGTTGTCGCTGAAAATCGAACATGAAAGTTGTGAATGTCAATATTCCATAATTCAGAAGAGGTTGATACAATTTCCACATTTCTAACCTCCATTCTTTGGCTTTTTTTTATTTTAATTGTCAACATTTGTACGTTATTAATGATATTACTATCGTTTCTTTTGAAAGATCACTAAGTTAATTAAAATTGCTTCATAGTATTTTGAATTCAAGGGACTATATAAATACGGAATGGATCTTCTATCCCGTAATATTGTACCAAAATGGTGTCACATCATTGTGGGATTGACAAGTGTCCATTTAAAAATAAAATATAAATAATAATTCAAATAAAAAGACACTTGTCAATCTCACAATGATGTGACACCATTTTAGTACACCATTGTGGGATAGAAGATCAGCTCCGATATAAATTTGATGGAAAAAGGCTAAAATCTAAATGTACATATTCACATTATTTGTGAAAGTTGAACTCAAGAATTCAGACTAGTTGCACCAAAACTCACTACTAAGTAAAGCCTTATTGATAATTAATTATTTCAAATATCTCTAGTACAATAGGGATCATCACTAAACTATCAAAACATTTAAAAGAATAGTTCTTAAATATCTTTTATATTAAAACTCACATTTATTCAGATTAAACATAAATTTACTATTATGAATTCGAAATTCATTCTCTTATTTTCTTTATTGGAACACACACCAAATGTTCTTAGGCATATTATAATCCCACTAAATTTGCTTCATGCATTCT
The DNA here is from genome assembly GCA_963669365.1 of Verbascum thapsus. Taxonomy (NCBI): domain Eukaryota; kingdom Viridiplantae; phylum Streptophyta; class Magnoliopsida; order Lamiales; family Scrophulariaceae; genus Verbascum; species Verbascum thapsus. The sequence goes on from OY770108.1 coordinate 4,850,904, forward strand.
TGTCATGATATATAGTGAATAAAATCGAGAAATAATGACATAAAATATAATGTCAAAGAGAAAAGACAATGCGTGAAAAGTAGAGAAGCAAATAAAAAATATAATAAAATAAAGCATGGTTTTAATGAGACAAAACATAGGTTTAGTTCAGGAGGTTACCCTGATTTATTTAATTACATTTCACATCTTTTTTTGCCAGGGAAAATATTAAAAAAAATACTTATATTTTATTTTATTCTTTCAATATTCCAATCTATAATATAATATAATATATTATATATTAAAAAATACATTTTATTTGTGACAACATGCCGCAAAAGTTGTTATCACTGGTCGACTAGTAACAGACAAATCCAATGCTGTTTCCAACTTTTTTATTTTAAATTTTTTAATTTTAATTTTGTTTTTGTTTTTATTTAATAATTTTGGATATTTATTTGAAAATAATAGCTTTTATGTTTTGCTTTTTGGTGTTATCCTTTTGTTGCTTCATGCGAAACATATGTAGCTTGCTTTATTACTTTAGTAATTATCTTAGCCTAATCATGGTTACTACTAATTAATGTAGGAATATTATTTTTGGGCTCGAGATAAATATTCCAACTTTTAATACAAATTCAATGAACATTGAGATGATTTAAAAAGAAAATAGTAATTTTTCACTTAACAAATTTTAATATCCTTAAAGAAAGATTATCCAAAGTTACACCTTTTATAAAGTTGAGGGACTAAATTGATAAATTTTTAAATATATTCTTGCCTAAAATATATCTTTATTAGGTCTCAAATCCCTTAATTATAATCATATTTATGCATGATTAGTATAAAAGACTGAAAATAAATGAAATTACTAAAATTAATCAATTTCAGAATAATCGTTAAAAGTAGGGTACAATAACTTATAAACTTATCTTCAGATAAAATAATAGAAAAAATAAAAATCTGTCCCCAAAATTAGAAAAAAAAAAAAAAAATACATAGCCACCACTTTTCTGAAGCTAGAAATGTTGCTCAAGGTTCTTCTTTAGTCATCTTTAAAGAAACAAACAAAATGCTGATATGCAATTCTAACAACTTTTGCCTTTGAATCAAATTTCACTCAATTATTTGGAATGTAGCTAAATTGTTGGCACATGGTTAGTCTTATTAATAGGGAGGAAAATAAATTAGATAAAATAAATAAATTTGAAAAAAAAAATATCTATGTTGGACAAAAACCCTTATCATTTTTATGTTTTTTATAGCTAAAAAGACAATGATTTAATAAAAACGTGAATAAAAATGTTAGGGTCCAAGACGGAGATGTGAGGTGGGGTATAAAAATTCGGAGCAAATTTTTTATCTCACTCTTATGCAGATCGGCAAATATTTATTTTAAAATAAATTGCTAAAAATAAATATTTAGACATCTGTCAATTTCACAATAATATGATAATATTATGGTAAGTCATTGTGTTATAAAAAAAATATTTTCATAAAAATAATAGAGTTCATTTATTTTCTTAGCCATATTCATTTTTTTGGGTTAAATAAAAAAAAGAGTCAATGGGTTCATCATGATTTTTCAGCAAGTAGAATTGAGTGTGAGATTGAATAATTGTTTTTTTTTTCTTTCCTTTTTTATGTGTAAATAGAATTGGCATGCATGTTCTTTTTGTGGACAATTTGCCAATGCCTTTCATTCATAAGGACTTCAAAATTATTTGGATTATTTATACTTCAATTAATATTTAATTAATTAGAGCAATTAGTATATGATACATTCAACACAAATTAATTACTATTCACATGCATAATTACGATTATTTTCAAAACTCAACGTTCTTATGTTAAGTTTTCTTCTTTTATAATAACATAATTTGTAACACGAATCATAAAAAGACTATTAAAAATATGTATTTCATTTTGTTTATACTATTAAAAATTGATTAAACGTTGTAAAATATGTAAAATTAATATTGGTAGGTTGATGAATGACGTAGCGAATGATTCTGTGAATTATATATATATATATATATATATATATATATATATATATATATACTTATAAATAATATTATTAAAAAATAATAAAATATAAATAAATAGATAGATGTGTACAATAAAGGCCAAATTTACATGATTGGAAGCTGCAGCAAGTAAAAGATGATAAGAGCATAAAGGGCACAGGACAGAGTTACTTTAATAAAATTATCTTTTTAATTTATTAATTTTGGACAAGTTGTTAGATTCTTTTAATGTTGGAAAATGAACTGATTTTCAGTTAAAGTTTTGGCAACATATGGGATATGATTGCACTCAAACAGATAATGATAAATTCATCCTTCTTTTTCTGCAATTAAATCTGTCACATAAATATATTCAATAATCACAAAAAAGGAAAATAAAAAAGGACAAAAGCAATTTAATTTTTCTGACTTATTAATTAAATCATAAAATACAGACAAAAATGACGGGGTGGGTCTGTATTTTGGCTACGTGATTTTCGAGGTTTTAATTTTTATATAAACTTTTGTTTGGAATTTTCTTTTATGGTGGAATATGAAAAATAAATAAGGATTTTTTGTTTAATTAGAATAATTAATGTGTGTGGAATTTAATAAGAATTTGTTATGAATGAATTAAGCATTAAAATAGCATTTAAGGTAAATTTAAGAAAAATGTATTTTCATTTTCTACATCAAATTATCACGTTAATTTATTTATCCTTAATTTGATTAGAAATTTGTGACTGTGATAGTATAAGAAGTACAAGTGAGTTCTTTTTAAGATACTAGTTGATTTTAAAAACTTGTATCAAGCCTTCAAATATTAAAAAAAAAAAAAAACAATTACGAATATATTATTATTAAAATTCTTTGTATCAATGTAGAGAATTATTAATATATTAATACGAGGTATAAAATGTTATCAATACAATATAATAGTTTAATGCTAGTAATATTAACGATTAGTTGCTAATGATGTGTATTAAAAGACGAATTAATATACATATATAGACACATACACACATATAACTTGACCAATTCTTATTTATATATTTTTTATATTCATATATTGATATAAACAATCAACACAATATATGATACATTATTTCTAATTTTAATATATAGTTATTTTACTTATTATTCGACTGAGTTATTATGTTAGTTATAATGATTAGATCAATTCTATTACATCATAATAAATCAACATAAAAATTACCCATAAAAGATTATGATGATGTCATGAATGGTGGCATGACGTGGCTACCACAGAAAGTGAGTCCATGACGTGATTGATATAGACTAACAAGAAACTCAATGCTAAATCATAATTTCTTATAAATATTTCTTATCATATATAAGGTGCGTAAATTAAAATTGAGTTTTATGAGTTCAAGCTTTTAATTTAGTTCGAGTTCGGGTATATTTCACTTAAAAAAAATTATAAATTTTTTAATATATTATTTTATTATTATACTAATAAATAGTAATCATATAATTAATAAATAATTCAAAAAATTCTCGACTTTCAAAATTCTCTTTCAGTCGGTGAGCTTGACCTTGAGCTGGGTTAATATATTGACTGTCGCGCTCAAACTTGAATACCATAAAATCACGAGACTCAACATAGATTCGACTTATTTACGCCCTTAATCATAAATAAAACACGATACTGCAACAATTTTAGTATTAACTTTGATCAATATATTTTTAATGTATGTCTTATCAATGTATTTGTAAGTGATGTTATGTATGGAACAATGATGTCACATAATTAATTTATTACTAACTCATGAAGAAAAAAAAAAAAGCAAGTTCTATCTAAAAACGCGTTGAATTAGTGTTAGGCGTTTATGACCTAACATATAATTAATTTTAATTTGTGGAGAAACATTCAATTATTTGTAATAATAAACTTAAAGTTCACCTAATATTTGAACAACTATAACTAGGTAAGCAATATGTAGTAGCTATTGACGTATTTAAATTTGTAAGCAATATCAATTATGAACTAATTGATAAATCCAGTGGGAAGTTACGTGCGGCAAATAATATATAGTGTCTGAAATAAAAAAGTACATATTTGTAAATATAATATTATTTATATGAATGGCTTTAAAATATAAATATTGAGTGACCACAATAAAATAACTTTCAAGTATATATATGAAAACACAATTTGTTATATATTTATATTTTTTATATTTATTTATATATTAATCATTATTTATTGTATTATCATATGACGTTAAATATGAAGCAGTGATTTTTGGTTCGATAAGTTTTCTAGTTCAATACTTAAGTTGGATTTCAAAATATTGACCTAGAGGCTAGATATGACTAAATAATTACAATTTTAAACTTGCATGAAGGTAGTTACATGTTAGAAAGCCAAAAAATAACAATGCCACAAAAGTTTATTAACAACTTAGGGCCAAAAATAATATGTTATATATATATATATTATATGGAGCCCATTGAATAAGGAGATGGGTATTTAACACCTAACACATAATTAATTTATGAAAGTTGTAATAAAATTATGCTTCACCAAATAGTGAAAATACTATAGCATGTAGGCATATTTAATTAATTTTGAAAGTGATGTCATGTATGAACTAATACTACAACAAACCTTGACAAGAAAAATGTATGATTTTCCACTTGGTATATATTAATGCTAATAAAAGAAAGATATATAGGCAAAGCTTAAATGAAATAAATATTCAAGTAGTAGTATTAAAATTGACACTAGTGTAATAATACATATAACAAGTCATAATAATTAATTTTCCATACTATAGTCACTTTTTATAAGTTTAATTTAATATTGCCATAACTACATATATGGATGCATATATTAATACTTGCATTTCATTACTAAATTATTATGACCTGTAACCCAATACTTATTTATTTATTTTAACGATCACAGCTCAATTTGTAGTAAATTAAATATCGTAAATTCTATTACTGCAAAAGTTTTATTTATATATAAAAAAATCATGCCTTCAAAATAGAATTTTTAAAATTCAAAAAAGAAATTTTGATGAAAAGCTAGTAGGTAACTAGGTAGCTAGACTATTGATAGCAAATTAGACAAATGTAACGGATTGATCAATTTTATTGCACAACCAATAGTTGTTGGATTGACAAAGAGTATCACATGCATATACATATTACAAAGGGTCCCTTACTAGACAAACTATTTAGAAGATTGTACTAATTGTTTGTATTCTAAATTGTGAAAAAATAATAATTTTTTTTATCGATATGAATACGAGTTAAGGAGATAGAGATCGATCACTCACCAAACTTGTCACTATAATGGTCTTAATGTCACCCATTCTCCAACTCTTAATAAATTTCGTGTTATATCAGTATTTTTTTGCTCTTGAGTATATGCTGAATTTAACGTATTAGACGTGGGCCCGGGCTGGGGGTGGGGTTAGGGTTTCGGTTTTGATTATTGCGTTTATATATGAGTCGACAAATTTTGAGTTGAGAATTTCAAATGCGTAATTCTGAGTGTATTGATCTTGTTTTAAGTGGTATTCGTGTATACATGAATTTCAAGTATTGTATTCACACCAATAGAGATATTGTTGGGATGATTATTATGATTTATGAATGTCATGTTATCGTTATAAGTTTGAAGTTGTCTTGTTCGAATCGAATTTTGAGTTTTACATTTTACTATACTAGGTAATGTTGGGTTTATTCTAGGCCTTACGAAATTATAGAGTTCAAAATTTTAATGAATTTGTAAAATATAATATTTGATTATTTAGTTTTTTTTTTTTTTTTTGATAGGTACGATTTGGTTTATAGATTAACTTGATGGAGGCCAGATAGGTGGTGGAAATCACTCACAACTTTTAAATTCAATGATATCACTTTTGAACAAATCTCATTTTATAGTTATAAATTTGACAATTTGTCTATTGTAATCATTTAAGATCAATCTAGAAGTCATAAATCTTGAGTATTTAGTGGAATCTTTTCTTTAGATTCAGTAGAAGAATTTTTTGCATCTTCTTATTTATAAAGTGATCACAATTACGAGGTTGTGGGCTGTAAATGTCTCATTGGCAGCTGTAAAACAATTTTTGAGTGCAAAATAAGTAGAATAGAAAAGCTTAATAAATATTTCGTGTAACAAATATAGATAACATTTACCTAATTAAATTTAAGATATAAGAAATATACATAACATTTACTTTAATTAAGATCATTTTGTGATTAATTTGATATATGATCAAGCTCAATTCGAATTAGGATTTTCCTAGGCGGGGACGGGTGTGAAACTATAGCGTGGACCTCGTCTAGTCAAATCACACTCAATCACATTATTATACAGCAATGTGACCCCGACCCAATGGTACCCGTTTTTGGAACATTTAGTAAAAACTGAACTATACTTATTGTATGATTAATGTACATTTTAACGAGAGTAAGTAATCAACCACAACCACGAAATAAGTACTATTATCCATAATTGAGTGTCCACGAACTCGTTTGGGTTCAAAAATCAAGAAATTACAGAGGACAACTGATATATTATAATTGTGTTAATCGGGTCGAATCGAAATCGATTACATTATAATACAGTACATAACTGATGTAAAATTTCAACGATAATACTCTATCACACCGATCAGTCTCACGGTTAACCAGGTGCAAAATGTGAGATTAAAATTATCATAAATTGAGGTGCAAATGGCCCCATGATGTTTTGGTAGTATTAAGACAAGATTAAGGGAAGTGCCCTAGCATGGGGCACCAATGGTTTGGGACAACCAAGGCACATCCTCCGGCTAACACACCAAAAAGGAGCAATAAAATAGACAGCTTTTGTTCCCATGTGCATCAATTTAAGGACAATCTTCCAAAACACTAACTCCTTTCTTGCCTTAATTAAATCATTATAATTTATTTTTTAGCGAATACTTATTTATATTTGAAATTTGAAGTATTTATTTTTAATTTTCTCTCTTTCGCTTTCTTCGCGACATTTTCTTGCCCTACATTTTCAACGGCCCGTTGGCCATCAAGATGTCGGAGAAGTGGTACCCAATCGCTCGTTAATGTAATGATTTTGAAAGAAAAAAAAAGCCAGTATATATATATATATATATATGTGTCGTATTTCTAAAAAAGTTAGATATATGAATATTAGATATTATATTGGTTTAAAATAATTTAGATCTATTAATACATAATTAGCTTGTCAAGAAGCAAGATCAAGAACTCTTCGGGCAAGTATGGTGAAATTAAATTTGTGGGTCAAAATAAAAATGATTTCTTTGTCAAGGAATATGAGGTATAAAAGTAATTTTAACTTCGGGAGTTGTTTAGTAGAATTGTGAATGGTGATTAATTTAACTCTCCTGATGAGATGATTATTGAGTATGAAATTAAAAAGAATCCATAAATCATCTTATTATACGGTTATTTTTCTAATTTTGAGATTAAATGCATAAGCTTATTACATGAAAAAAAAATAAAATAACATCATTGATTTTGAAGAAAGTGATTTAAAAAAAAAAAAAAAACTCACATCGAACAATGATGGATTTTCATCACCAAGATAGTTTCATGGGATGATGAAAAGAGTTGAGTAACTTGAGAAAGAAATATAAAACAATTTGTTTGAAACAAATAAAAACAAGGTTACAACATTCATCAAGATACAAAATAGGGCTAATTAGACCTTCATAAAATATTAAACATTATAATTTATAATATTCCATTTTATTTATTATTTCATTTTTTATAATTGTATGCCATTTTATTTTATTTAAGAATTAAATTCAAGATATTAATTTTATTTCATTATAGTATTTAATTTAAATCATGTTTGTTTCTAGAACTTGAATGAGAAAAATTAAATAAAATATGGTAAACAAGTTAATTGTTAATGAATTAAGAAAGTAGTGAGAAATGCATGCATCCTATGAGCAACAAGTTGAATAATCAAATCATCTGAATTTTTTATATGTATAACTTTTAATAAGTATGTTAAATCTTTTATTCATATTTGTTCTAAATATTAATATTCATGTTTATTTAATATTTGAATTATATTACTACATTCGTATTAATCGCATGCAACAAACATACTTTTTTTTTCCTAATATCTTTAATTATTTAATGTTAAAATATAAACAAGATTGAGAGGTCAAAATGTATCAATTCTTCCTTCAATGTTCAATCCTTAATTCGAGACTTCTATTATTAAATAGACCAATAAAAGGACAAAAATACCAAAATATGGGGGATACATTTTTGTTTCATAATTAAGGGATGCTCCCAACTAATTGTCACTTGAAATTAGTGAGGGGGCAAATTAGGTTTCAAAAAATAACTTCATTAATGAGATTTAGTGAAAATGATGGGAATATATCAATCAATTGAAAGTGAAATGTCGAAATAATCTTGACCCAGTCGAAAAATTAATTTATTTTTGTACTGTAATATAATTTGGATGAGTGTTTAGTATGATTTTTGTGTTGTGAAATTATATTTTGGAAAAATTAAATAGTTAATATTTTATAGTATAATAAATAGTTGGATTAAACTCATGCCACGTGTAATTCAAAATGATAAAATTGGAGATATAGTAAAACAATTTTATGTCATTTCCTAAACAAAGCCTAATAAAAACTAGGGTCAAACATGCATGTGCCTAGTATTATTTCTACAATCATACATTGCATCACAAGATATATCTATAAAGATCATATGATTTTCTTTTTGCTTCTTCATTAAGAAGATTATAAGCAATACCGTGTAAAAATAATGGAATGTGCAACTTTAATATTATAATAAATGTGATTTTATTTAATTTTTTGCAATAAAAAACCATAACTTAATTGTCATGACGTAAATAGCTTACCTGCCCTTTTTAAGTTGGAAGAGTTGAATTTTGCATATGACCCTTTTCTTTTTAAAAAAATATAGAGAGAGTTGAATTTTTGGCCTATGATATCTGGCACAATTTTTTTATAACATAAAAATAGAAGAAAAAAAATGTCTTTAGTTTCTAATAGATCATAAAATACCCCACATAAATAAATAAAGTTTCAAATCGTTATATTTAAATGAAAAATTAGCAATAATCATTAGAGTAAGTTGGCCCGCTTTTTATTTTTATAAACTCTCGAAACTAGAATTATTAACATTAGTAATAACTAATGAGAAATGACCTAGTAGATTTACCATACATCTTTTTAGGTTTAATGTAATGATATCAATTTAAGAAAAAAAATACATAATAAAATTGAGAAAAATATTTTAAAGGATAAGAAATATAAATTGAGAAGTGTGACTAGACGATTGTGTTAGAAAAACATATATAATGATTATAGTTAATGTGATAAAATTTATATTGTGAGAAATTTATTTGGGATGCATTTATATATAATTTTAATAAATATTTTTGTTAAAATAATAGATTTAGACATAAAATATCACAATGGATCTTATTCTGCAATATAATATGTGATTAACTGAAAGAAACTATTTTAATCGAAGAGGTAAACTATCAAATCATGAATAATAAAATTTAATTTTTTTAATATATTTTGCAAGAATCTCTACAAAACTATTCACAATTTTAAAAAAAAATCTTAAGAAACTTTTGGTGACACACCACCAAATCACGTCTCTTAAATTTTTGAACTCTGAGACACGTTTCTTTTTTGGTAGAGTTGTCAACTTCCATATAAGCACTGTTTAACATTTTGAAAATTATCATAATATCCATTCTAAACATTTATTTTATTGTTAATATTATTTTAAGTATATTTGAAAAAATTGACCAAATAATGTAAAAATGAAAAAATAAAAATAAATAATCACTTAAATCACTGTAAAAAAACATGGGTGTATTTCAGTAGACATGAATTCCACACAAAATTAATAGAAAACAAATGGCAGAAAACTTTCACAATCTGTTACATAATAAATTAAGAATATGAAATTTCATTTAGTATATATATCACATAACATTTTGGGTATAGCAATTAATAGCTCTTTCAGGTTGGCCAAAGTGTTGTTTTTCTGGACACATGACATGATCAGACCATTGGCCACAACCTTTATTAATGTCTTTCTGTTTCATAGATTGAGAATTCTCATTTATGATCACTCTTACTATTTCATTTTTTTTATTTTTTATTTTTTATTTATCTTTTCACATTTCCAAAAAAAAAAATTAAATTAAATTGGGAAATCATTGAGAAAAACCCAAATAGGGTTAAAAATCTTGTTAAATTCCACATTTAATTTAGAGAATTTGAATTTTGAATAATATATATATATATATCACTGGATAACTTCACGTTTTTGTCATTGATTTATAAGATGACAAGATTATGACGAACAATGGACTACACGAATTCAAAAAGATGACTTATTATATTAATTTCTTACCAAGATGATATATTGCTTTACTCTTTTCGAGATCACATTTTTACCTCTTTCGACAAGAAAAAATTGTAATAAAATTATCATTTCACCTCTGTGACGAAAAAAGTTATAAATAAGGTAAAAACAACGATTGTTTGACGAAAACAAATTACAAATAAAATAACTATAACTTTCAAAATTAAAAGCCAAAAACCCATTAAGTAACTATAGTAACATAATAGGTAAATATAATCAAATGAAAAAAAAAAAAAATTAGACACCTCATTTTGGTCTAAAATAGTTGACCTTTAAATTTACATAAATTTGCAATTAAGCCCATCTTCCTCATCATATATTGTCCTTCACAACAGACAAGAAAAAAGCTCACTACTTTCTCTTCTCTGTATAAAAACAAACACAATCCTCTACCCAAAAACAATATTCTCCATCAAAATCCCACATCAAAAAAATCACAAAAAAAATGGAAAAAAATTATTTCCATTTATTTTGGTTAATTTTGATATCATATTTTGTTCTAAAAGTTTTAATTCATCTATGGTGGACACCAAGAAGAATTGAAAATCACTTTCTGAAGCAAGGGATTAAAGGGCCAAAATATCAGCTTTTTTTGGGCAATTTAAAGGAAATTGCAAGCTTGAATTTAAAAGCTTCTGCACAATCTATGCCTCTGTCACATAATATACTGCCCAGAGTTCTTTCTTTCTACCATCACTGGAAGAAAATTTATGGTAATTATATATATATATATATATGTATGTATTAATTTATTCATTTCCATTTTTTTTTATGCATTTCTTTAAAGTTTGTCTTCATCTTTAAAAATATATTGCACTCAGCCAAGAAAGTTGGTGTGAGCCATTGGGATCACTGTGTGTTTGTGTGTGTTTTTCGTAGGGTCTACACTATCCATTGCCTTGGAATAATATGAACAATTATATGATAAATTTATTTTGAAAAAAATGTTTTTTTTTGGGTGATATTATGATCATTGAATTAAAGAAGATAAACCCTAAAGCTTTTTTTTTTCCTCATGCATTTTTTTTAAGAAATTATTTTTTTTGGGTGATTTATATATAATTTTTTAATTTTGGGAAATTTTTGATTTTTGCAGGATCAACTTTTGTCATATGGTTTGGGCCAACCCCTAGGCTCACAATTTCTGATCCAGCACTTATAAGGGAAATTTTCGTCGTGAAATCTGATTTTTTCGAGAAAAATGAATCGCCTCAACTTGTTAGAAAAATCGAAGGCGATGGTTTATTGAGTCTCAAAGGCGAAAAATGGGCTCACCATAGAAAGATTATTCAACCAACTTTCCACACCGAAAATCTCAAGGTAATATTTAGACTATATTTGATGCGTGGATTTTAATTACGAGAAATATTTCAATTTTTTTTAAAAATATTTTTGTTTGAATTATACGATTTTGTGCTTTAATTTTAAACTTTTTTTTCCTTTTTTAGTTCGATAAAAATTAGGATTCACAAATTCAACTTGCTTTCAAATTCTAAGACGACATATTCAAAAGGAATATTATTCGTCGTCTTAAAAGTACATTTGGTTAGTTAAACGATATTATATTAGGGTATTCGAATTAAAATTGCATACTTAGAGTTGAATTATGATATTATATTAGAGTAATCTAATTAGAATTGCATACTTAAGAGTTGAATTATGATATTAAATTAGGGTAATCTAACTAAAAAAATCCCATTTAACCAAAATAAGAATATGATCCATGTGATAATGATATGATTTAAATTTTTTTTAATTATAGTTAATGATACCCATGATGGCCAAAAGCATGGAAGATGCAGTAATGAAATGGTGTGAAGAAATTTCAAATTTTGGAAAAATTGAAATCGAAGTTTCTAATTGGTTCCAAAATTTGGTCGAAGAGGCGATCACACGAGCCACTTTTGGAAGTAGCTATGAAGCAGGTCGAGCCATTTTCGTACTACAATCACAGCAGATGGTACATGCCAACGAAGCTTATCAGAAAGTGTTCATCCCTGGCTATAGGTATGTTGTTTGTCTTGTTAAAACCCGACCAGTTCTTGTATTTTTTTTTTGGATGACGAGGGAAACCCGCAGCCGCTACCGTGAGGTGCGCACTGGGTAAACCCCGCTCTTGTGTAATAGCCTGCAAACCACACAAGAGAGGTAAACCAGCCTAGGTTGCCCATAGCTGACAGGCTCACAGTACCTAGGTTGCCCTAGGTAAACCCCGCTCTTGTATTTTATTTTATATATACATAAGACGCGTATAAGACAGCATATATATATATATATATATATAAGAATTGCCATATTTAATACTAATAATTATGTTAATAAACTCTAGTTAATATTGGTTAAGATTATTTAATTAATTATATATGAGATGTTATTAAGAAAAATTTTAATTATGAAATTATGATAATGTGGGATTATACTAGTTAAGTAATTTATTTCTTTAAGGCTTTCAAATTCGTCTATAAAAGATACATTTATAGATATTTTATTTTATATATACATAAGATGAGTAGAAGACAACATATATATAAGAATTGCCCTATTAACTACTAATCATCACATTAATACACTCTAATTAATATTGCTTAAGATTAATTATGAGATTTTTTTAAGAAAAATATTAATTATGACATTAATACATTATGATAATGTGGGATTTCACTAGTTAAATAATTTCTTTCTTAAGGTTTTTAAATTCGTCTATAAAAGGTACATTTATCGGTATTTTATCTTATATTCTGCATAATTTATATATAACAAATAGATTTTACTTAACCTAAGCCTATATTTAGAATAAAACATGTCTATGAAATATCAAACTTAATAGATGGTTTGAATTGAATTTCTTAATTTAATTCTTCATAGCTATGGATTTTTTTTTCTTTTCAAAATCATCCTTTACCATTTTATTTTAAGCCAACATAAAATGTTTGACAAGCCCATTTTTTCTTATTCTTTTTTTGTTTCTATATCTTAGAAAAGTAGTGATTGAATTATTTGAAATTAATAATTTTATAATTATGATATATATAGGTTCTTGCCTACTAAAAAGAATAGACTATTTTGGAGACTCGAAAAAGAAATTCGAAAATCGTTGTTGAAGCTCATCGACCAAAGGCGTAATAACGTGGGGTGCCAAATCGCATCTGACGAATGCCCTAACGATTTATTAGAACTCATGATCAAGGCCAGTCTCAAACAATGCCTCGATCAATCCTCACCGTCCATCGCCATTACACCAAACGACATCGTTGAGGAGTGCAAGACCATATTTTTCGCGGGCAAGCATACCACGTCGAATTTGCTGACGTGGACCACCATCCTCCTAGCCATGCATCCACAGTGGCAGGACCAGGCGCGTGAGGAGGTCTTAAGGGTGTGCGGTGCACGTGACACGCCAACTAAAGACGATCTTGCAAAGCTCAAAACGGTAAGCATAATGCAAATCGATTTAAATCTTCAGTTATAAACGCACGAGATAAGAATTTTTTTATTCCAGATTCGTGTTTCATATGGAAAATAGGGTAACACATGTTAAAATATTTACACGTGTTTAAACATCCCTTAATAACTGAATGTGTAAATTACACGTGTCAAACATCTAAATATATAAAATAGAATATGGAAAACGAATTTGAAATAGAAAATCTTATCCCCGCAGAAGTTAGGGTTTTCTATTCCAAATTCGTGTTTTATCTTCTATTTCATATATGCTTACAGATGGACACATGTTAAAATATTTACACGTGTTAAACAGCCATTAGTAAGTGAATGTGTAAATTGCACGTGTTAAACATCTAAATATATGAAATAGAAGATGAAACATAAATTTGAAATAGAAAATCCTACCCCCGCATGAGATAGGATTTTCTATTCGAAATTCGTGTTTTATCATCTATTCCATATATGTTTACAGGTTGACACATGTTAAAATATTCACATGTGTTAAACATCCCTTAACAAGTGAATTTGTAAATTGCATGTGTCAAACATCTAAACATTTGAAATAGAAGATGAAACACGAATTTGAAATAAAAATTTATTCCTGCACTGACACATGACACGTGTATAAACATGCAATTTTTTCAAAACTTCTTTTGTTTTACATTTTAAATCATTGAATACAATTGTCACGTATTTATACGTTTAAAATAAAGTGTAGCATAATATCCAATCATAATTTGTTACTATTTATTTCATTCTTTGGTCCCCTAATTTAATCTAAGGACAAATAAAAATAAAATAAATGTTTGCCTTGATAATAGTTCCAAAAAAATTAGAAGTATTTTAAAAGTGAAACATTAGCATGTGTTAGATGCGCAAAAAGGGGAGCTATCTTCTGGATAGGGAGTTTCTAGGTGACATAGTTAAATGATACTTTCTTCTCTCAAAAATATCAATCTTCGAATGTCTAAGTAACACATTTTTTTAAGCAACATTAATTCCTTAAAAATCTCTATTATTGAGCTTGAGAATTTGATATTTAATTAATAATATTTTCGATTCTAGAGTGATTTTTAAGAAGTCTTTTAAGTATAATTGCAGTTACAAGTTCACTATAAAAATCTATGTTTTAATATTGTATTCAATCCATCGATTGAAAAATTAAAATCTGTATGTTGAATTTAAATAATAAATTAATGGCTTGACCCATTTTGTTATAATCCCGTTTTCGGGTTATAAAATCACTTTTTGGCAAAACAAAAATTTTCTAGCTTTTGACATAATTAAATATTTTTTTCGCATTTTAGGGAAAAATATCTTCAATGATTGGTTAATTGAGCAATTATGGAGCAAAAAAAATATGGGAATTTTATAAGTAGAAGCAATCCTAAGTGATTTATTTATTTGATTTATTTTTTTAGGTCAACTTATACCAAGAATTAAAATATACATTTATTAATTCCACTAAATTATTAAAACTAAATCTCTTGTTTTGTCCAACCCATATGCAGCTGGGAATGATTCTGAACGAATCATTGAGACTGTACCCACCAGCCGTAGCAATGATCCGACGGTCCAAAACGGATATCCATTTGGGTGGGCTCCACATCCCACGTGGCACCGAGATCCTTATTCCGATCCTAGCCGTCCATCACGATCCGGCTCAATGGTGCCAAGACGTGCATGAATTCAACCCGGCTCGGTTCGCCAAAGGCGTGGCCCATGCGGCCAAACACCCGATGGCTTTCATGCCGTTCGGCTTGGGCTCGAGGCGGTGCGTCGGCCAAAACCTGGCCATTTTGCAAGCCAAATTAGCCGTCTCGATGATTTTACAACGCTTCTTGTTCGAGCTTGGGCCAAATTACCAACATACCCCTTCGGTGTCGATGCTTTTACAACCGCAACACGGGGCGCCTATCGTGTTTAGAAAATTATAAGTATATCTGTGAAATTGCAAAAAAAAAAAAAATCGGTTTTTTTTATATAGTTCGTTTGGCAGTCAGGTAAAGTTTTTATTTCGTTTGGGGAGTTAATTTTATGATTTTTTTTTTTAATTAGGATTTTTTTTTCTTAGAATTCTAACTATCTGACAGTCGTTTTTTCTAACCTAGGATGAATGTTCGTTAGTTTTTTTTTTTTTTTGCTCGGACCTCGGAATTCAGGGGTTATCGAGCTGGTTCAGTTGGAGTCTGGTTGGATCGAAATTTTTCATTTTGTGTGGTCAAATATGTAAATTATTGGTTTATGCTTGTATACATGATGGTTTTATGTGGTAATGTTTTTGTAAATTAATCTAAGTGAATTTTTATTTTGGCCACATTTTTTTTTTTTTTTAAAAAAAATAATAATTTGGGTACTAAATTATCTGAAAAGTAACCTGGCTGTCAACACTATTACTTGAAGTATTGAACACTGAAACTGAATCTTGGATCTGTCTATCTTGTCCAGATTGGAGACAGAATATCTATAGTACAGTAAAATATAACTAGAAATGATAACAGAAAATTGATGTATCCCTTTGTGAATTGTCTCCTTTTTCTTGTTTTTATTCTCTTGAATTTATGTGATATAAAATTTGATAAAAGAATTAATTTATTTATACGTAAGTTAATATTACTATTATCCAAAGTTATTTTATATAATATTATATAGTTGTATTAGATGGCATTGTATATATTTTAGATAATTGAAGGAAAGGCAGCATATTAGTATAAAATTGCACTTTCTTGATAGAAAATAATCGTGAGAAACAAAATGCATTTAAGTCTTGAATTTATTTAATAGACAACTACATGTGACATTGTCATACTGTTTAATGTTTAGTATAATATATACCTTATATGTGTATGAAACAAAATCAAGAAAATCTGCACTTGTCACATCGAACTCTTAAAGACAGAAAACAAATTAAATACATCACAAATGTGTATGAATATATATATATATATGACATATATATGTACGTAATTTAATATTGATAGTATATAAAAAAAATACATTCGACCCAAATCCATATACGTACTAATTGTGGAAAATCAAGAAAAAGAATGCCCTTTTAAATAATATTTATGTATATATATATTTTGATATTGTTGTCTTTGTATGGCAAACTTCCAACATGTAATAATAGAAAGCCAAAAGTCAAGGAAATAAAATACTTATTTTGTCATTCTTCAATAATTCTTAATGAATTTAATCATTCTGAACAATTATTACTAAGAATATTGATATAGTATGTATAAATAGACAAAAGAATGTAATATATCATAAAAAAAATAATAAGTATAATTGGAGAATAAATAATGAAAGGGACATTAAACAAGCAATAATTGAACAATAACATGGCACAACAAATCGATCATTAATTATGTACACACTAAAATGAGTGAAAAACATGGGTAGTTGACTATTATTAATTAAACTCAACTGTACTATGGGCTATAGTATTCTCAAATAGTTCTTAAATAGGTTTGTGGAATTACTATAACTAGTGTTTTTTGGTGCTTTATTTATTGATCATTTTCATTTTTAATTCTCATAATTCTTTTTTTGGTAAGTTTTATTTATCATAATTCAACGTCCAAATATGGTGTAAAAGAGAGATCGAAATAACATGGCTCGAAATTATGCTCTGATATCATGTTAGAATAGATAAAACTCTATAAAAATTGTATTATTGATGATCTATTAAATAAATATTACAAGAGATAAATAAAGAAATAAGATACACTTAAATAAATACAAAATAATGATGAAAGATTGGGTATTTGGGTCCATAATGCTTTCAAATAAAAGGTTTTGGGTTCAAGTTTTACAAAAGTGCGAATATTTGTATTATTGTATAATATTACTTTAAATTCACTTATAGCTCATTTGTTATAACTAATTGAATATTTATGGTTATGTTGGAATATGATTTATTTTAGTTACTATTCAAATGATTTTTAAAAAATTTAAATTTTGATTATAAAATAATCCAACATTATATTTTCTGGAATTATAGTGCATATTCAATCCAAACAAATAAATTTTGGTTTCTAAGTCCAAAATTTGTTTTCATTTTCCCTCATTATGATGTTTATCGATCTGTAATTGGGTGGGTCAAACTCATATTCCGACGCAAAACGGGCCTTAATTAGATCCGGCCCAATGTTTTGGGTTAATTAAATGAGTCTGGTGATGAGGTCTATCTTTAAGCCCAATAGTTTAGCATTGGGTTTAGACCCAATAATGTAATTCTTTTTCTTATTAATGGATTGGGCCAATTGAAGTGGGTTTACATTGGATCCAAACCCAAATCTAAATATTTGACCCGGTCCAACCCCACCTAAGTCATACTCTTAAAAACTCCTATTTCTCATCTCATTTACCATTTTCTCATTTCGACTCTAATAATATTTGTAGCTACAGAATATAAACAGATTATCCTCCATTGAAGGGTGCTACCTGAGATCAAATCCAATAACCTAACCTAAATCCGATCCCTAACCATGTGGAGAAGGCTCGCCATCAACCTCCGTACTCTCTCCCCCGCCCGATCGGTTCTCAGCTCCACTCGATTCGCCGCCGTCGGATCTTCTTCAGCTCCGCCGAATGTCCGCCGATTTTTCCCCGTCGTCTCGCGCTGTCTCACTACTGAATCTGGTGTGTTTTAAAGCCTAGTTTATTGTTTGCTTCTTAAAATTCTTTAAATGTGATGCGGAAAGATGTGTTTGTTATTTGAGGTGAATATCTAGGGATTTGTTTTTGGTTAATGGTTAGGAAATGTGACTAAAAGAGTGGAGGATGTAATGCCGATTGCTACTGGTCATGAGCGCGAAGAGCTTGAAGCTGAGCTTCATGTGAGTGTTTTTATTTGTCTTTGATTTGTTGTCTGGAGTTTTTGTTCAATCGGATCGAACTAATATTGGTCAATTTTTATTGGATTCTGTGATTAGGGAAAGGACATTCTGGAAATTAACTACCCGTCTGGTCCATTTGGAACTAAGGTCAGTGTGCAATGTTTTTCGCTTGGCTTCAAATCATTGTATCACTGCTTCATGTGTTACATTATTTTCTTGATTGTTGATAAGTAATGATAAGCTTTTTGTTATTCTGTGATAAATATCAACAGTCAGAGCTGTTAACCTTTTGGTGATGTTAACTAAGCAGAAATGTAGGCAGACTACCACACCATTAAATGAGGCCATCTCAACTTCCTAAAATTTCAAATTTCAAATTAGAGACATTGGTAAATGAGATTTAATGATCAGTAACATCATTGGCTCTTGTGTTTTCACTAGGCAAATTTTTGTTGGTCTGCCTTTAGTTTTCATCTAGGAATTACTGTCCTAGTCAATGCATATTTCTGTTAATGTTGGAGACGCCTGTTATGTAGCATCTGTAGAACTACTTCTTGTGTCTACTGTTTCACTGGGTGTTGACAAAATTTCTATAATGATTCTATTATGTGCAGTTTGTTACTGAAGTATGTAATTGTTATGTAAGAAAGACTTTTCTCCAAGGAATTTCTTGTGGAAATAATGGATAAGGAAAAATGAAACACGTGTAGGAGATCACTTCTTTTGAGGTATCCTGCTATTAGAATTCAGGGTACATGCAGTGAAATATTTTACACTGCCCTCAGAGGCTGTTTGCGATTGCTTGTGACTTGTGTATGTATTGTCATTATTATGTAACTGTGTTTAGTGAATTAAACCTTTCAGCTGGATGACAGTGAGCCAGTGAGCCAGGCTTGTTACTCGATATGTTAAGTAATATAAAGCTATAGGGTTGAGACCATGCTGCATTTTGTTTTCAGTGGTACTGAGTGTTCAACTCCAAACTCCCACACAACAAATGGGCAGAAGATAAAAAACGGAAAGAGAAAATGAAAATGAAAACGCTCACATGCCCAGTCATTAGTAGGAGTTCCATGTTGCTGCATTAAAAGCAAAAGGATTATGGAAAAGAATTCTTCTCTATCATACATTGGTTCTATAAACTTCATTAAATTGCTTCATCACTCAATACATGCAGCAAATGTGAATGAACTATGTCTTTTTCCCCTCTATACCAATCTGTAATTCGTAATTAATAAACTTACACTTACCATCTCACTCGATATGATCACTACCTTTTCAATGTAGTTGCATGTTCTCTTTCTGTCTTCATTGTTCTTACTTATTAAATCATCATTCAGCCTTTTGTTTTCCTTGAAAAATGCATGTGTGAGAATCAAATGTATATGTATCTTCTAAGACTTACTAAAATCTCTTATGCCTCAAACCCAACCAGAAAGAGGTTGATAAAACCTAAATCTTTGTTATTTGATGCTTAACAGCCATCTGTTCTTGTTTGCTTGTAGGAAGAACCTGCTGTGGTCAAATCTTATTATGACAGAAGAATTGTTGGATGCCCTGGAGTTGAAGGCGGTAAGACTCTCTTTCTGTATCTTTTCTTATATGCATGTAATATTATACATTGTAATTCCTATACATCTGACCTGCTGGCTTTTGATCATGGAACTGCTCTCTAAAAAATTCAACAGAGGATGAGCATGATGTCGTTTGGTTCTGGCTAGAGAAGGGCAAGCCCCATGAATGCCCAGTATGCTCTCAGTACTTTGTGGTACGTAAACTAGTATATATTGGCAACGATATACTGATTATATAGTTGTTTCTTCGAATTTCCTTTTTAATTAGCTATACGTCGTGGTATTTCTTCTTCCTCTATGCATGCACATGTTATCCATTTTCTTTGTTCTATTCCCATTGTCATATTTGGTTTCTCTGTTTCTCCTCACCAGCAGCCATTCAACCCTTACCCACCTACCCACCGCCCTTTAATTTTTCACTGCATCACCACCTGAACCCAGTTAGTGGGTAGTCTAAAGAGGAGGGGAGGAAAGAAGGGTTTCCGTTCTATTGGGTTTGTTTTGTTTGGCTTAATTGAGGATATTTTTAAAAGAATGTGGCAGATTTGCCTCGTTCAGCTTTTTTTTTACAACTTAAATAGATAAACAGGTAAATACACCTACCATATAACAAGCAGTTCACCTTGAGTTAAGTAGGAAGCAAAAATCTGGTGAACTTCAACCTTTTGTTATGAATATCGTTATAATGAAATTTCGTTGAGGGCATTGTCTCGCAATTTTGGGAGTTTATTTGTGCATGCACTCAGACCACCTCACCATTATTGCTATCAAAATATTAATTTATTTATTTTTTCGGTTGACAGTTGGAAGTGGTTGGCCCAGGCGGACCTCCTGATGGGCATGATGAGGATGAAGATCATCATCACTGAATATAGTTCCAGCAATTTTGCTGCCAGAATAAGATCTGGTGAGAGAATGAAGGATAATGTAATATCCTTCAGGATACATTTGCTTTTTCGTTTTGTGTGTTTTGTTAGATCGTTCGATCTTACCATTTTGCTTTGGCACCATGGTTTTTGAGTTTTAGAAAACAGGCCAGTCTTCCATTGGGAATACGAACTTTCACACATTTTCTCATGCAGCACATAATAATTGATTGCAACAAACACTTTCATTTTTGCCACTTTTATTGTCTTCAAACATCATTGTCTGCATATTTCTCTCTTTTTTTCGTTTTTTTTTTTCCTTCAAAAAAAGCGATTCTCTTTTTTTGATTATTCATTGTTCGTCTAATAGTCCTTTAGTTAGTAATGGTGAGCATCTGTTAACTTTATAGTCTGTGAAAAGCTTTTCGAAGAATACTTCAGGTGATATAGGAATCGACAGGTATTACAAATCAGTGAAAAACAAACGTAAAATCATGAAGGGTATGGGGGTGCTAATATTAACTTCTTTTGTAAGCGATTAACGTGTATTATTGCGTATTTTAGGCCGTAGGGTAACTGGTATAAAATCTTTCTTGGAGGGTATTTGGTTCAGTAATAATTTTTGCCAGCTTTGTGGTAAGAGATATAAAAAGTATTTTAGGGCTTAGTAAAATTTCTCGAGATTTTCAGATTGGTTATCTGTATTGTTTGAATTCTTTTTGTATACAGTAACAAATATGTTTGATAAGTTCTTTTATTCGAATATAATTAGTATTTCAATTTAGGATCAAGCAAAAATTTACTTATGAAATCCATTAAAATTCTCTACAAATGCATACAAACAAGCATACTAAGAATGTCAATCTTGATGGTATATGGAAGCTTCCAATTTACATTTTTTGTCTGGATATTTACATAAAGAGCAATTTTTGCTTGAGCATTGAAGTATTAAATAAATATTATGAGAGAATAAAAAAAGAATTGATTCAAAAATTGGCCTTATGTCTCAATCTTGCCAATAATGGGAAAGGGAAGAATGTGCTTCACATTCTTTTGGAATGTAATGAGAAGAGATTATTACACGTAGAGAAATATATACATGCATGCGATTCGTTCTTGAAGAATAATTTCACCCCACCGTTCAATTTTATTACCTATAATTAGGGGTGGCAAAATGGATTCAGAACCACGGCTCTAACCCAATTTGGGTTGAATTGGTTCTTAAGAAAATTTTATTTAGTTCCTAATTTGTTCCAACTTGGTTCCAAGTTTGGTCCAACTAATTTCAACTTAGGCCCAAATCGGTTGCTTGTCAACACTCTAAAATTAAAGAACAAAATGTAAGGTATTGAGTCGGGTTGGGCTTGGTTCCCTTTCGGGTTGATTTTGGTTTCCTTTCGGGTTGAGTTGGTTCCTTCTTAAAAATCATTTAAGAACCCAACTCATTTTAGAACGAAACTGTTAGAACCGACCCAAAACCAACTCAACCCGCCCAATTGCCACCCCTACCTATAATCATCTTTTTAATTTGCAAATTAATTATCCAAATATTTGTCACATCAAAAAGTTTTATAGTTGGGTTGGTGCAGTCGGATTAAAAAAGGTCGAAATAAGTGAAAACAAAAGAAAAATGAGTTATAGTGAACTCTGTCAAAATTTTATGATATATTAGGTCCAACAAACTGTTAAAAAAACATATGTCTTTCAGTTGAGGGTGGTGAGTGGATGTTGAAAACCGTTCACTTCACCTCAAATGTGTGGTGTATACCACACCGAGTCTGTTGGACCTGATGTGGCATAAACTATTCTCAAACTGTTGTGAACCAATTAAATGATATTTCGAATTTGGATTTATCTGTCATAATCGAAGCATACTCAAAAGACATTCATATGAAGGGCACGACTCTTAAGAGGTAACCCCGTAAAATTGGTCAGATTGATCGGACAACTAAATATTGTGATCTGGTCACGAGTCTAATTCTCTTTGAATGACTGCCTTTTGGCATGTGAGTCTATCAGTTATGAGCAACTTAGACTTGTTTAACTCTCTTGTGTGATTTGCAAGCTATTACACAAAAATGAATTTACCCAGTGTTTAAAAAGATAGTGGTTTTGGATTTTCCTCGTTCTTTTGGATGATTCTCATCATTGTAGTATTACGTTACTAAGTTTAATATGGTCTCACATAATTAATCTAAAATTATAGCTACTATAATTATTTAAAACACAAATAACAATATAAACTACACAAATATAAAACACGATTAGTCGTAACTAGTTTTGTAATTTTGATATTACATGCATCTTATTCGCACAAACCAAACAAAAAAAAAATTGTACAATTTAAATATTGAATATAATAAAGCAATCCCACGATAAATATTGGTCACGTCTATCACTATCTTAAAAGACAATCGAACCTTAGTAGCCATGTTTCGAATATTAATATTTTATATAATAAATTAAAGCTTTCCACATATAGCCAGTGTTCATGTTTCTAAGTGCAAAATTGATCGAATTTGATTCAGTGACAGCTAAGTATATCATAAAAATTAATTTAAATTGGCTCTTTAATAATCTAAAAAGACAATTAGTGCCAACAGAATATTAATTAACTTTAGCTAACTAAGAATTGTAATGTGAAAAGATTTTTCTACTTATGATGTGATTTTTCTTTTTTTTTTTGTCTGTGGGTAATAGTGGAGTTGACATAATAAAGATTTTATTTAAATTATTACATTCCTAAAGGGAGGGAAAAAAGGGTTTTCATAAGTCTTTTTTACTTGAAAGTTAGATTCTCTTTGGAGATTTATTTAATTTTTTGGAGTCTTAAGTCAACTAGCTTAATCATGATTTATTTTGTATATTATCTTCCTTCAATTCAAAGAGTTTTGAATAAAAGAAACTTAACTAGTTGTAAAAACATAATATAAATAAACAAGATGATATGAAGATATATATATATATATATATATATATATATATATAATAACAAATTAATTATTTGAAATTTAAGATTTTACAATCAATAAAGTGAATTCGACCTCTCAAAATAAAATAAAGAATGCAAACAAATAATATATAATTCTCCTTTATAATGCTACAATAAACAATTTAATGGAGTTCGTGTAACAATCAAGATAATATTGAAAATGTAAGAAATATTAGTATCCAAAATTATAATTGACAAAAAATTAATAAAGTTTATTAATAACCAAACATAAAATAAGCAATATAACAAACACTGGGAATTGATATGATACTAATCGAAGAATTAATATAAAGTATTCGAAAAATAATGTAATTATGGCTTCTAGTGAATATCTCATTATATAATAGTACGAATATTTCTGCATCATTTTAGGTTTGAATTTATTTTCCCCAATAGCATTATCTCGTAATCTGATCTGAGTGAGATTATATTAGATAGTCCACCATCATTACATTACTTAAGAATCCATAATAATGAATATTGTGGTCTTTTTTTGTAAATAGTATTTGTTTAAGAAACAAATAAATTATTAATTTAAGAAAAGTCCTTGATGGCATAATTAATTCTGTAAAATATTGCCAAGTTGTGACAAGATAATGAGGCTTATA
Source organism: Verbascum thapsus (assembly GCA_963669365.1). Lineage (NCBI taxonomy): Eukaryota > Viridiplantae > Streptophyta > Magnoliopsida > Lamiales > Scrophulariaceae > Verbascum > Verbascum thapsus. Next base: position 4,875,662 of record OY770108.1, read on the forward strand.
ATGAGCCGTAAAATCCATTCTTAAAAGACCAATTTATTGCCAAATCTTCCTTTGTGGTTGTGGCTTCTCCAAAAATAAAAAAATGGTGACTTTATGCAACTTGAGGAAATGTTTTAAAACTCAACTCGATCATATCGGCCAATTTGATTGATTAAATTGGAAATCGATTTGAACGGGTATAAAAATTGATCATTGTAAAAATATATATATATATATATATATATATATATATATATTAAGCCCATGCGACCCGTTACTTGGACTGTCGAATTGTTCAACTCGATACTGAGTCTAAAAAATCGATTTGATCTTGATTTATTTAAATTGAGGGCTATGTAATGTTTCCCTAGCTTATCCTACTCTTTTTTTTCCATTTATTTAGCTCTAAAAATTATAAAAAATGATGTTTTTAACTCTCAATTCTAGTATTAGTGCATATATATAAAAATATATATTATCTTTCTGTTAGGTAGCGGATTTTAGAAGACTGATTTTGTAAGATTTAATTATTTATGTTTTATTATTTAGAGTCTTTATTTAATTAGGTTATTAAGAGTCCTAGTTGATTTAGGAGTTTAATTATTTACTTTTTTAGGAGTTTTACTTTGTTTAGTGTTCTATTTCAATTAAGAGTCTTTCACTATTTATAGTTGTCAGGATTAATGTTTTTATTCATTAAATTAAGAATCAATAAAGAATCGAGTTTAGGTTTTGAATCTAACTTCATTTGTAGGGCAAGAATTTAGTATAATATTATCTTTCACACTCTTAGTGTAATATATAATTTTAATATTTTTCCTTTATTCCTTTGATCTTTTTTATGAACCAATATCCAAATTCCAAAGTTCAAGCATAACTATTGTGGTAGGCGTGGGCACAATAGTTTGAATAACATCAATTCTCACCAATATAATATATAATTTCAAAACATTAGTTTGAATAACATCAATTCTCACCAATATAATATATAATTTCAAAACAAAATTAGATCGAAAGAATTTAAATTTGCATATTTTTTAAGAATGATACCTAACCTTGTTCTTAACTCTTTATTCATTCAAGAATTATATTTTTGAGGAAAGAAATGGAAAAAATTAGACAATATAATTTTGATTCTACGATTTTCCCGAAAAATATCATATATCTTCGAAAAAACGCACCTTCCCTTCAAAATGTGAGAAAATATTTCTTGTTTTTTCCTTAAAAAACAATATATTTAAGATTTTATAATTCTTTTACATTATTTTTCTTTTTCTTTTTTAATATTTCTCATCCTGATCGAGATTCATAAATAGTATAAGAGAAATGGAAGGTAAATTCTCGAACTTATACCTATGACAAATAAATAAAATTGTATCGATAACAACTAAATTTCACAGGCTAAGAGACATATTACCCAGTTCTAGTCACAGGATGTCATGCATGAAAGATCAACATTTGGACCTTCTAATGAATACAAACAAATTAAAATTTCAAATTTAAGTTACCAAAATACATGATATTTAGTTCAAAAATATCACATACTTGGTGATTTATGGAGAATATTAGAATTCCAGAGGTTGATATGATCATAAATATTCTTGAATAATAATTAACTATTTTAAAATTTCACGATTACAAAACTCCTAAAAGTGACCTTTAGTAGCAAAAAAAAAAAGAAAATCATAGAGATAAAAACTTCACAGTATTTTCTTAGTACCTATATAATGTATTCATACCAAGAAAAAAGTTATATATATAAAAATATTCCTATGTATATAGTCATAATTAGAAAATGAATAAATAAAAAAAAAATAGACATGCACCCAAAGTTTACTACCTATGAAAATATACTTTGTTTTATAAATTCTCCAATAGTGACACAAAATATGCTTGTATTTCAATGATGATAAATTAGACATTTCAAGATAATGGGCATCCCATCAATTATCAAAAAATACATAAACAAATGATTGACAGAAAGATATTTTTCTTATTTTTTCCCAAATTAAATTATTCCTTAGTTGTTTTCAGAAAATATTCTTGAAATTGTAGACTTGTAGTTAGGTAATGTGTTCTTTATTTATAGCCACTCTCAACAAGCATAAATTCTATTTTCCCTCAACGGTTCAGGAAAATTACAGCATGAATGTTTTATTAATTCTTCTATAATTTAATTAAATAATTAATTAATTTAATTATTAATTTATTTTGTTGGTTTTGATTCTATGAAAAGATTGATTGCTTTTTGTCATTGTCTTTACCTCTCCTTTTCATGGATGCTTTTCTTTTTGAGTTTGTAGGCAATGTGCAGCTGTTTTTATTCCATTTTCAACCTACTTATTTCAGTATAAATAGAGGGCTACTAGTTTTCATTGCATTATAAGTTCCATTTTACAATACATTATTAAGTTAAATACTTGAGATTTTTTTGCCAAAATGAGCTACTCAAATTCATCAATGGGCTCTGGTAAGTTTGTAAAGTAATTTTTTCTATTTTTTTCTACATTAATAAGGGAATTTACTCATCTTATTTCATTTGAAAGGGTAGAAATATAAAAGGGTATTTTTAATTTTATATATTTTTTTATTATTTTTGTGGTATAAATTATCAGGTAGTAGAAGAACATTGGAATTTGGGAGGACATATGTGGTTAAGCCTAAAGGAAAACATTTGGCTACAATAGTTTGGCTGCATGGCCTTGGTGACAATGGCTCTAGGTATATTAATCAATCTATCTTGATTTTAGATTATAAAAGGGTATTATAGTCATTTTACTTTTATCGACTCGGGATATCACAAATCACTCTTCTTATGACACATTTCACAACTCGATATACATTCGTGATGATAACTCTAAGTATAATCAATCTCTCTTGCGTTTTAAACATTTCTTTTATCATAAAGGGTATAATAGTCTTTTTACTTTGATCGAGTCGGGATTTCAGAAAATAACTTTATTATGTAGTTTCTAGCCTTTTTAGGAGTTAAAATAAGCTAAAAAAAATTCGGTTTAAGAATCTACTTTAATTGTTCTCATTAAGTTACGTGTGACACTAAAACGTATCGTTTATATTTAAATTTATCATCATTCATCCAAACCTTAAATTAGCTTTGGGCAACAAAATCTTGTTCATATATTCTTGTACTTTTGGTAATTTGTATGTATACTTTATGAAAAAAGTGGTTGTATATATATATATGAATGGAACTTTATGTCACTAAAGGGAGATAAAAAAGCTCATCATCTAAGTAGAATGTCAATGAAAACTCAATCTATGAGAAAAAACTTTAAATTAGAATATTTTTATTGAAATTGTATCGAAGAAACCGGTGGCTCCAACGGAACTTTTGAAAAAAAAATCGAACTTTTAACTTTATTTTGTTTGAGCAAAAATAGCAATTCCTAGAAACATATAACTTTTTTTATCATAATTTTATGAAAAAAATTTGTATCTTTATTCTTTTTTGATTCTTAGGTTAGTAATAAGAAATCTTGGATGAAAAGGGTAATATATGCTTCACTTTTAATTCTATTATATTGCACACTCAACAAGCAAAACGAACATCTTTGTCCCTTAAAAGAAAAAAGAATATTTACGCAATTAGATGATACGAAAATTCCCTCGATATTCTAATATTTAACATGTATAAATATTTAAATTAAAGTCATATAGAGCTTATTATGCACTTCAGAAGATAATGCAATTACTTTTAGATAATTCTAAGCACATTTTACTTATCCATTTATACATTATAGTATAAAATGCGTTATCGTCTTATGAATTTTACTAGAACGATTATTTAACATAATTATCTTGCTCATATTCTTCTGTATTTTTTCTGCAGTAGTTCACAACTTTTGGAAGCTCTTGCACTTCCAAATGTAAGCATTATTTTCAAATTTTAATTTTTTTCGAATATTTTCGTACTAAAATTGCTATAACTTAACATAAATCGTTTTTTAGAAAAATTTCTTTCGTATATTCAATTTTTGCATGAACTTTATCATGCAGATAAAATGGATATGCCCCACTGCCCCTACTCGCCCCGTGGCCATACTCGGTGGTTTTCCTTGCGCTGCTTGTAAGTATATATATATATATATATAAATCAATTTCAGTGATATAAACTTTTATAATTTAAAGTAAATTATATTTATCGTGTGATTATATATTAGGGTTTGATATGGGAGAACTTTCTGAAGATTGTCCAGATGATTTCGAAGGTTTAGATGCCTCAGCAGCACATATTGCTAACTTGTTGTCTACAGAGCCAGCTGATAGTAAGATTCTCTACTATTAAACGTAATTTATTTCGTTATTATTTATATATTCGTCGTTTTTAAAAAGCTTATGTAATAAAGCTTCCTTTCTATTTTAAAAGTTTATATTATTAGATAATAAATATATTTTTTATTATTATCTAATATGCATAATCTAAACTAATATAGTTATTATCTAATATATATTCTTGTTTCATCTTTTCACATTTTTACGTAATTTACACAAAAGTTTATGATTTTTCATAAGAATCTACAACATTATATATTCATAGATGCGTCAAAATCCCATTTTCGCTATTTTAGGCGCGATATTAATATTTTTGATTAGTTAAAATAGTATAGTAAAAGGAAATATAAATGTCGAAGTATGCTTATAAATTAAATAGTCGATTAATTTTTGTATTTTGCAGTTCGACTCGGTATTGGAGGTTTCAGTATGGGTGCTGCAACTGCACTATATTCTGCGACTTGCTTCGTCCAGGGTAAATACGGAAATGGCTACCCATATCCGGTGAATTTGAGGGCTATTATCGGTTTAAGTGGTTGGCTTCCCGGTGCTAGGTGTGATTCTTAATTTATTTCGACGAAATTTTGTTATCAAACTCAAATATTTTTATTGCATTTTAAATAATTTTGTCTTATGATGATTTAGTTTTTAGAAAATTTAATTTTTTTTGATTAAATTTCGATTGTTTTATATTGTAGGAGTTTGAAGAACAAAGTCGAAGGGTCACATGGTGCAGCGCAGCGTGCTGCATCTCTTCCAATTTTGCTCTCTCATGGACTCTGTAAGTTGTTGTTGAATAATGTAAAATCTCCTTAATTATATTATTGGTAATAGAAAATAATGTAAAACCCCATTACTTATATCATTCATAATAGAAGGGTATAAATAGAGTTATAATAGAATCTACTGAAATATAAACTATGCCATAAACATGTAAATAAGATAAAACTAAATAACTACAAGATAATGATAAAAGATATGACACGACATGATATAATTTTAACTAATTATAGATATTATCTAATAGTTATTATACACTTCATAAAAATGTCGAACTTGGTAACTTTTTCCGGTTCGATTTTGCAAGAATGTATTGACTTTATTTCGTTTTTTCTTTAATAGGTGATGAAGTGGTTCCTCATAGACATGGAGAGAGGTCATACCATGCCTTAAACCTAGCCGGTTTTCGAAACTTATCGTTCAAAACCTACGAAGGGTAACTAAATATTTCTATTTATTTCATCAAAGATTTCGATTATATCATAAATTTGGAGTAATATACTAATTTGGCCCGTTTTTAGGGTTGGTCATTATACCGTGCCTAAGGAGATGAACGAGGTTTGCAGTTGGTTAAAATCAAGGCTCGGGTTTTAGGATTCGTGATTCACGAGTCGTAACGTGACGAGAGGGGAGCAAATAACAATGGAGAAAGAGAATAGAGACTCATAGTTGCAAGAAGTGGATTGGGAGTAATAGGAGTTAGTATTGTGTTACAATTTTGACTACTTATTTACAGTAAAAATAAAGTATTACTCTTTACTTTCTTGTGTAAAAGAATTTGTTTTGTAAGATTTGTGTATTTTGGTGTTCATTATATATATATATATATGTATTTATGTTGTAATCAATCTATGAAGCTTGGATTATCATATGTAAATGTAATATATAATTCGTCAATCTTGATTGACTTAATTAGATGTTATTTCTATTCAAAATTCGCTACATAATTGTAATGAAATCAATTCATAATAATAGTACATCAAAATTGAATTATTGAACACAATTCTTAACAAGTTTAGGGTTTGAGATGAGCTTTGTAACAAAAAATTAAAAATTACTATACTTATAAAATTCGTAAAGTTCGTTCTAAAATTTTTAAGGTAATGTATTTTCAGTCCATTAACTTTCTATTTGAAATTATTTTAGTCTAACTATTTTTATATTAAATCTGTCAACTCAATAGTTTATTTTTAATGTGATTTATCGGACCAATTTTGGATCAATTTCACCAAAAAATTCGTTATCATATTGACCAACTTTTAGTCTTTAATTCTCATTTTCTTACCTAAAAAACGTTAAAACGGTCTAGAAAGCGTTGCCTTAAGATTTTCAACTAACACGCTTTCTTCACAAATCACAACACTCTGTTTAGGGTTTAAGGTAACACGAGAAAACAAAACCATAAACCCTTTCACCGCCAAAACCTGTAGATTTTTGTGTTTGAAGATTTTCTGCTATGAATTACAGGTTCCAAAATCTGCTAGGCGCGCCGTATCGCGGCGGAAACGCCGTCGTAGTGAACAACACTCTACTGATCTCACCCGTCGGCAACCGCGTCTCCGTCACAGACCTCATGAAATCCGAAACGCTTACCCTGCTCTGCCAAGCCTCCACCAATCTCCGCCGCATCGCCGCCTCACCGGACGGTCTATTCATCCTCACCATCGACGAGAACAACCGCTGCCTGTTCATTAACCTCCCCCGCCGCGCCGTCTTGCATCGCCTCTCCTTCAAGCATCCCGTCGCCGCCGCGAAGTTCAGCCCCGACGGTCGATTCATCGCCGTCGCAGCTGGTAAGCTCCTCCAGGTCTGGCGGTCACCTGGGTTCAGAAAGGAATTTTTCCCCTTCGAGTTGATTAAGACTTTTGCTGATTGTAATGATCGTATTACGTCGCTCGATTGGAGCCCAGACTCGAAGTATTTAGTCGTTGGATCGAAAGATTTGACTGCGAGGTTGTTTTATTTCGATAAATCGAAGAGTAAGAAGAATAATACTTTCGTTAAGCCATTTCTGTTTTTAGGTCATAGGGATGTGATTATAGGAGCTTTTTTTGGGGTTGATAAGAAAACTAATGCAGTCAACAAAGTTTATACTTTATCACGGGATGGCGCAATTTTTAGCTGGGGTTGTAGTGTTGAAGATAAATTTGAGGAAATGGAGAGAGGTTCTGAGCCAGATTCTCCGGGTACTCCGGAGCAAAAACAGGGACAAAATGGGGAAGGTGAAAATGAGGTTAATTTGAAAAAAAGAAAGGATTTTGATTCTAAAGATGAAGAAAAAGGGGATTTATTGCATAAAATGAAATGGGTATTGTTGAAAAAGGATTTTTTCATGCAAGCGCCAGCAAAGCTAACGTCTTGCGATTATCATAAGGGCCTGGATATGGTGGTGGTAGGGTTCTCAAATGGGGTTTTTGCACTCTATCAGATGCCTGATTTTGTGTGCATTCATTTGTTATCGATTTCACGGGAAAAGATTACTACAGCCGTGTTTAATGATTTGGGAAATTGGTTAACATTTGGTTGTGCAAAGCTCGGGCAGTTGCTCGTGTGGGAATGGAAATCGGAGAGTTATATACTCAAGCAGCAGGGGCATTATTTTGACGTGAATTGCATTGCTTATTCACAAGATTCACAGCTTTTGGCTACAGGAGCAGATGATAACAAAATCAAGGTAATTAAAGCCTTGTGCTTGGTTTGTTATTGCCTTGGCTTTTGCGTTTTAACTTATATTATGAAATAGATGTTCAAAATTTTGATTTTTCAATACTGATACAACCAAATTAGACTCATACTTGTTGATTTTGGGATAGTTTTAAGTGCATATTCTCCAAAGTCCATCTAAAGTTTCATTACTAAAAGCCCTGTGATGCATGGACACTTCAAAAATTCATAACGTGCCGTGTCGGACACCTGATCGGACGCGACACTCGTCCGACACTCTCCGAACACCGTGTCCAATATGAAAATAAATTTTTCTGCTTAAATAAAGTGAAAGAAATAAAATATGAACATCCAGAAATAAAATATGAACACCGTAATGGACGCAATTAGAGGGTATGTCTACTATGTATGCATTATCTATGACACTTGATGTTATTTCACTTATTTTTTGTGATTGTGAAAACTGATATATAACTTTACAAATCAAATACAAATTTATAATTTAAAATAGTCATTCTTATAGTTTATTTCTCTAACTAGTCATTTAAATTAGAATGAAAAGACTAATTTATATATTTTAACGTAAATTAACATATATATATATATGTATATGATATATATATATACATTTTATCAATAGTATCGAGGCCGTGTCCTGTCTTAATATTTTTAAAATACCGTATTTCGTGTCCGTGTCGTGTCGTGCGCTGTGTCTCGTGTCCCGTGTCCGTGCATTTTTAGCTGCAATAAACTAAATTTTACTACTCGTGTTCACAGGTGTGGACCGTTTCATCAGGCTTCTGTTTTGTAACATTCTCCGAGCATACAAATGCCGTAACTGCACTGCACTTCATGGCTAGCAACCATTGTCTCTTGAGTGCATCACTGGATGGGACCGTTCGTGCATGGGATTTGTTTAGATATCGAAACTTTAGAACTTTTGTGACCCCTACACCAAAGCAATTTGTTTCTTTAGCCTCAGATCAGAGTGGTGAAGTTATTTGTGCTGGAACTCTTGATTCATTTGAGGTTTGATATTTACTATTTGCAAATTTGACATTTTAAATAATACTGTCATATACTTCTTACTGACAGGGTGTTTTTCAACGAATGCATGTAGATATTTGTCTGGTCAATGAAAACAGGGCGGTTGTTGGATGTTCTCAGTGGCCACGAGGGGCCTGTTCATGGGTTAATGTTCTCTCCCACTAATGTAAGTTGCTTTAGGTTACATGTCCTATCTCTAAAGCCTTAAAAGTTGCTTTAGGTTACATGTCCTATCTCTAAAGCCTTATCTTCCATTACTCGATTAATTCACTTTTTTCATATCTTTGTTAATAAATAATACTTCCTCAGTCCGAAAAAGGAAAGGGTGTCCAATATTCTATTTTTGTCCATTCCAATATGTTTGTCCCTTTCTATAGAAGTGTAATTTGCTAAAAATCATCACATGTTTTAGAAAATAATTTTGTTAGTTCTCTTTTGTTTTGTTTGGAAGGGCGTATTTGGAAAAGGTGGTTTGGATTTGACTTTTTTAACTTCCTAATGAAATCAAATTGGACATCTTTTTTGGGACGAAGCGAATATCCATCTAATTTCAATTTACGTCTTCGAACTAAGACATTCTCAGAGTGTTACTTCTCAACCAGTCATAACTATTTCCTTCTTACCATGCAGACTATCTTGGCTTCTTCTTCTTGGGACAACACTGTTCGCTTGTGGGACATTTTTGAAGGCAAAGGTGGTGTTGAAAAATTTGATCATACCCATGATGTCCTAACGGTGGTTTACCGCCCAGATGGTAAACAGTTGGCTTGTAGCACACTTGACGGGCAAATTCATTTTTGGGATCCAATAGAAGGCGTTGAAATGTTCGCCATTGAAGGCCGTCGGGACATTGCTGGAGGGCGTCTCATGACTGATCGAAGATCAGCTGCTAATTCCTCTGCAGGAAAGTGCTTCACAACCTTGTGTTACTCTGCTGATGGTAGCTATATATTAGCTGGGGGAAGTAGCAAATACATTTGTATGTATGATATTGCAGATCAGGTTAGTTCAAATATAAGGCTTTTCGTTATCGATTTAAGCTCCTATTTGAAAAGGTATTGATTAGGTAGAGATGTTCTGATATTTTTAGGAGTTATATGCTAATATTTAAGTATTTTGGTTACAAAATCTGTTGTTTGATGATCAACCAATACTACTTTATGAAACAATTTGAAGTGAAACTAGGGTGTCAATTTGGGTCCATACATATATTTCAACCCAAACTCAACTTAGTTTTCAATGGGTTGGGTCCTAAAATTTTAGCATTTTAGTTCCAACTGGGTTGGCTTTTAATAATATTTGGGTCCAACTGGGTTTTAAATTGCCCAATTTGAATCCAATTTGGGTCTGAATTGGGTCCAACCTATTTTCCACTTTGAGTTAATAATCTACATTTTACGCTCTACAACAAACCCTTACACCACTTTGATTCATAATGGGTTCTTATTGGGTCCACTTTGGGTCCTTGTTGGGTCCAACTATAATGCATATTTTTTGACATTGGACCCAATTGGACCCGACCCACTTGAAGATCAACCCAGATGGACCCGACCCAAACCCAACCCATTTAACCCAATTGCCACCCCTAAATGAAACCATCCTCTCAACTAATATGGCTAAAAGAGCCAATTCAGTTCACAGGTTTTCTATCTCATTATTAAAGAACAATTCGAAATTTCTGTAAACTCATTGGCACATACATGTACTGTTGTGCTGCAGCCATTAGTTCTCGTCTCAAAACTTTATTATAAACTTCTTATGTATGTTTCATATTACTCTGTGCATTGTTACACTAACAATTTCGAAAAACAAATCAGGTACTACTGAGGAGATTCCAAATAACCCACAATCTATCGTTAGATGGGGTTCTTGATTTCTTAAACTCGAAGAATATGACCGAAGCTGGTCCGTTGGATTTGATAGACGACGATAATAGTGACGCAGAGGACGGTGTGGATAAGCAAACGCGAAAAAAGTCGGGATATGATTTGCCGGGATCAATGCCCAACAATGGAAGGCCTATTATCCGAACAAAGTGCTTGAGAATTGCACCTACTGGACGAAGCTGGGCAGCTGCAACTACAGAAGGGGTGTTGTTATATTCTATGGACGAGTCCTTCATATTCGACCCCACCGATTTGGACATTGATGTTACCCCAGAGGTGAGTGTCTTAAATTTTCTTGCAAAAAAAGTATCTTTAGACCATTTTTATTACCAACATCTATGTCGCATATAATGTAAGGGTGTGTTTGGATTGAAGGATTTGAAATCTATGGATTTCAAATTCATCGACTGTTATGATCATAATTGCAAGGTATGGGACTTGAGTCCCACATCGGAATTATGGGGTTCTAATGTGGGATTTATATGGCTTTGGGCTCTTCCACCTCATCAGCTAGCTTTTGGGGTTGGGTTCTCCCAAGGTCATATCAATTGGTATCAGAGCCATCCACTGCTCCTCCCAGTTGCAATCGTGCGGCGCGGGTGGTGACGCCGGCATTGCAGTGTTCGCCCGGGGCTAGGAAAGGTCCTAGCGCACAGCTAGCCCGCGTGGGCGCCGGGGCTGCGGAGCGTGGTGGATTGTTATGATCATAATTGCAAGGTATGGGACTTGAGTCCCACATCGGAATTATGGGGTTCTAATGTGGGATTTATATGGCTTTGGGCTCTTCCACCACATCAGCTAGCTTTTGGGGTTGGGTTCTCCCAAGGTCATATCATCGACAAATCCATTTAAGTTTGTTTGGATGAATTCATGTTACGACGGATTTCAAATCCCTTGTCATTCACATGACCTATTTTCCCCACGACTATGGTGGATTTCAAATTACTGCATAGAGTCATTTGAAATTCTTCCTCCAAATCCTTTCCTCAAATCCAAATCACTCTGATCCAAACACATCCTAAGACTCAATGGTGAAATTGTAATATGATATTAATGAAAGGAGAATTTATGGTAATTTTCTAAAGCTTAAGAGTGTTTTTGCAATAAGGGTTGCTGGAAGAGTATAAATAGGAGTTATTATGTTATGGACTATGGTTTTATTATTACTATTTAAACACACATTTATTTGATCTATGCTTTTGTTTATTTATTATGAGTAGGCAGTTGAAGCAGCTTTGAGAGATAATCAACCGAAACGGGCTTTAATCCTTAGCCTTCGTATGAACGAAGATACCCTAATAAAGAAGTGTATTGTTTCCGTTGAGCCTGCAGATATACCAGATGTTGCTTCATCTGTCCCTTATAAATATCTGCAGAGATTAGTAGAGGCACTTGCAGATCTCCTCGAAAAGAGCCCACATTTGGAGTTTATTCTTCGATGGTGCCAGGTCAGCATCTATTCTCTTCTATAATCGAAGACGGGTTTTTTACGAAACCCCATTTTGGCATCTTAGTTTCTCAATTCATTAAGAACACAAAAGCCATAACTTTCTCTAACATAGAAAAGTATTCACTTCATTGATGGAGTTAGGCTCGTTAATGGGCGGGGATTGCCCAGACCCAGACCCATTCAATAAAAAATGATCCCGACCCGGACCCGATGTCGCTAGGTAGTTCGGTCCTGGTCGGGTCTGGGTACAATTTTTAGTATTTTACCCGAAAAATATCTTAACATTATCCGAAATTTACCAAAATTTTACTCCTTGAAAATACCCGCGGATCTATACCCGAACAATACCCGAAGTTTACCCGTGGGCATTTACCCGATGCGGTACCCGGTCAGTCGGGTCTAACTTTTTTGGACCTGTCGGGTATGCAATCGGGTTTGGGTCCGGGTCAAATATTTTTTGTGGGTATTCCTCGCCTATTGACACCCCTAGATGAAATTCGGAATAAAATCTAAAAAATAAACGTTAGATCTTTATGTAAATCTTCGACTCTGGCTGTTTGCTTGGCAGGAACTCTGCAAAGGCCATGGCAATTCGATTCAGCAGAATTCGAGAAGTTTGCTCCCTGCTCTGAAATCCTTGCAGAAGTCAATTACTAGGTTACATCAAGATTTGGCCGATACATGTTCTTCTAACGAATATATGCTTCGATATTTATGCTCCACGAGCAGCAAGAGATAATAGTCATCATAATAATCTCGATCGACACTTTATTAGAAGCTGAAGTTTTTACGAAAAAACGCAACATACAATTTTGAAGGGTAGAAGTTTTTTGCTGGTGATTTTGAGTATTTGTTGTAGGAATTTTTGGAGTAGTGAAAGAGATGGATTGAGCATATGATGTAAGACATTTTGTATATTTTTTGAGTTGTTAAATTAAATTTAATATGATTTTGCATATTAATGGATTATTGGTATATATCTAAAAGGCTTTACGAGATAAATATACTAGTGATTCAAATGAGAAGAATTCTGCAGGGAAGTACAAGTAGCAAGGATTTAATTTTGTGTTTGTGTACTAAGATGGCATTATCATGACTAAGAATGTTGGCAAGTTCAAACTTATTTGTTTTAATTAGTTCGCATTAAGTTAATGTCACTTTTGTTCTATATTGAAGGCAAATTCATCCCAAAAGAATTCTATGTCACAGTTGGGTTCAATAAATCCTCATTTTGCACCACAAATATGGGATTATCAATAACAAATATGAAATTATCAATAACAGACAAATTTATTGAATTCGGTATATTATAAATTTATAACATGTCGTGTTAAAAAAAAAAATTCCCAACCGAATCCCAAATGGACCTTATAGAGTTTCAATGAAAAAAGGATACACATCTATTAATATATATATAGGAGGGCCGTCGGTTACTTTTTGTTGACCCTCCAAATCTTCTGAAAATTAAATTCTAATTTTTTTGTAATTTTAAATTAATTTGTAATTTTAAATTAATTTAATTATCAATAATATTATTAACCACTCCCTCCATTAAATCTCAAAGTAGTTATCTTTTAAATTTTGAAAATAAACCCACTCACCAAAACTCCAGATTTAACCTCACAAGTCACAATATCAACTTCTAATTACTCTCATGCAAAACGGATGGTATGTCAGGCCATTATGGAAATTTTGAGTTTCAATATTTAAGGAATTATGAAAAACAACAGTATGAAATTGAAATGAACTCTACGAAAATGATGAATAGAAGAGACCCCATCAGCAATATTTATACGGTGAACAATATTTCACTTTCTTATTATTGATGTTTTTTTTTTAATTTTTATTATTATGTTGATTTTTCTATTGTAATTTATGATGTAAGTTCGTCTTCTTCTTTATGATGTTTTGATGTTTTGTGATCTTTGACATAGACATTTTATTTCTCATTAAATTAATTCTACATATTCCATCCTATAATTTTATTTTGTTATATGTAGAATTGTGGTTTTATCGTTTCTTTTAAAGGTTATAATTATAATTGTTTGATTCAAATGCATTCTATTAACAATCTAACACTCTCTTTACGTGTATGAAGTCATCTTTATTAGTGGATATGTTTCAATAATTTTCAATTTATTAGCGGATATGATTCAATAATTTTCAATTTCATTCAATTGAAAATGCAGAAATGGAGGTTTGAAAAGTGACTTGAGAAGTTTGTACAGAAGATAAAATAATCACCTGATTTTTTACTTTGTTAGGTATTTCTAAAACTTTTATTTTTATTTTAGTGTATTGCTATTATTATTATTGATTGTAATATTATCAATATTTAACATAAGTAATAAGTTAATAACTTTCCATTATCTTCATGAAAGAGATTTTTCATTTATAATATGAGCAAAGGACATAAGTTATTAATTTTTCATTATTTTTTATGTGTATAACTTCCGGCTATATCAACTTTCATATGTTACACAAATATTCTCCCACAATCGTCCCTATTTCAAATCCTATGAACTTCCCCGTCATCCCACATATTTATTCCACTACCATTTCAAATTATAGAAATCAAACTAATTCCATCTTAATTAGCAAAATTACATCTGAATTATGTATAATCAAGTAGCAACTTGAAAATGATGAAATATATCATGAATGATGCTTCATCATCATTGACACCTGCAGCAGGAAGCATAGCAGGACAACTCTAGAAGTAAACATTTGAAACTATTCCAAGAAAAATAAGGTATGTTTTTCTAATTACAAAAGTTTTTGCATTCTTTTTCTATCATAAGGCTGCATTCATTTCCCTCACTGTAACATCATCTTTTTAATCTTCTCATTTTCTAAAAATCGTCTTATTAAAAATAGTTTATATTTTCAATACCAGTGAAAGAATCATATAATATTCTAATTATGTTACCAAGATTATAATGTATGCTATATTGTTTATTTTTAAAAAAAATTAAAATCACATGCCGTGCGTAGCACGGGGCACACGCTAGTTAAATAATAAATAAGAGAATAGTAAATTTTCCAACATCTAAAATCCAACTAATGTAGATACAAGTTAATTACCAATAGTTCCACTTATAAATGATCATCATTTACCTTAAATTAGTGCAATAAACGTTACACTAAACATGCAGCGAACAAATCCAATCAGCTAGACAATATATATCATTCAAACTTCTGTCCATTTTATTTCTAAAATTTGTACCTTAAATTAGTGTTATAAAAGACAAACTTATACCATATTCTGTTCATATTTTTTTCTTCATCTGTTTAAACAGAAATTGTGCGACTTATGATGTCTCAAATGAGTATACAAGCAAAGTCTGTATATCAAGCATGCTTCAATGAAAGAGTCATGACAACAAAAAACATTTCAAAACTAACATAAAATCATCATTTTATTGAAATAAAACACCATTAAAACACCCTTAAACAACAGAAATTAAAACCCTAAAACCCCATTTTTATAACAAATCAATACCCCTTTCCTTTACTAGGATGATCCTCACCCTGATCAGGATCAGCCATACCAAAAGTATGCTTCACAGCATCAGCAGCACCTTGAGCCATCCCTTTAACCTGTTCCCCAGTCTGAGCCAAAAACCCTCCTGTTTTCTCCTTTCCAGCCTCCGCCATCTCCTTGCCGGACTCCGCCATCTGCGCCGCCTTGTCCTTGGTGGCCTGAGCAGCTCCGGCGTCCTTGTCCCTGGCGGCGCCCATGTAGCCGCCGGTTTGCTCCGTCGCCTCGTGGGCCTTTCCTTGGGTGGTTTTTGTGGCTTCTGAGGTTTTGTCCTTGGCTTGCTGAGCCTTGTCCTTTACTGTGTCCATTGCTTGCCCAGTTTTTTCCTGTTGAAAACATTATTTATATATAGATCAATCTACATTTGAAAAAAAAAAAACCCATAAATTTTGATATATATATATATGTATGTATATGTTACCTGAGCTTGGCCCTTGGCTTCACCAACTTTGTAGCTTTGCTCGTGGGACGACATTGTTATATGCTAATAAGAATTAATAAAACTTGAAATTTAATTATTTTTTTGTAGATTTTGAAACTTTGTTTTGCTTTGAGATATGCTTGAAACTGGATTTGAGTGAGTGAGTGAAAAGGGTTTTTGCATGGGGAATATATAGAGTTGGCTGGGGATTCGAGGGGCTGCCACGTGTCCAGCTGGACTGACACGTGTATGATGATTCAGCAGTGAGCTTTGCTCATAATTTGATAATTATTTTTTGAAGATTTTATAAATCATTTCATTAATTATTAGTCAATGACGAGGCAAGAAACGATTTACGAAGATCTGACTGTTGGTTTTGTTCGTACCAGGATTGGACCGCTTAAGTTAGGTACCATAAATCTTTTTCTTGGTTTTCAAGTTTCCATTTCAAAACTATATTATTATTATTTTATAAAATTAAATGTTGAGATTAACACTTTGATCTAAGTCAACTTTCATGTTTTATATTAAAAATCGATCAATATAGATTTTGCTTTTTAATATTTAATTTTATATATATATATATATTTTATTCTAACTTTAATATGGTAATTACCTAAAAATATCATATTTTCCCTATTTTTTCGTGTTTGCTACTTCGGCGAATATAAAATTATAAATCGTTATATATATGGTTATTCGAGTATATTGTCATTTGTCACTTAACGTTTTATTACTAATATTTCTTTTTTCTAAAAATTAAGCTAGCATGCTCTCAAATATGAAACATAAAAGATATAATTTGATTTTAGACTTAGAAATCTAAAAACTCACACTAATACATGATTGACCATTCTACTTATGCCCCAAACAATAAATCTATTCTTTTCTTAATGGAAATTCATTCTCGTGCCCAAAAACGTTTCATATGTTATATATATCAACAATTACTTCATAAACATATTTGTACTACAAAAATTTAGATTGAAGCTTATTTTCATCGGATTTAAATTAACCACTTAAAAGTAAACAAAATACATTTGTTACATGATCATTACACATATACTATAATATTTGCTTCCTAATTGGTATTTCTTTCTTAAATTAGTACCCCAAAAAGAGTAAATTTGAAATATTCTTACCCAAATCCTACGCATTACCATCCCATGTCTTAATAGATGCACAAAATTTGGCACATATTAAAATCTATAAATTCAACTCCAACAATATCAAAATTTTCATATATTATATTTAGTTATTTATTCTCTTCAGCTGATAATCTTATTTTATTATAGAAAATTACAAAATATGGCAAACCAAGGTCCCAACAACACATTCAATTCTGGACCCCTTCCAGACCAAGCCCAGGTACTTCAATTTCTGATATTACTTTTTTCGTGTTTTTTATATTGTTTAGATCAAAATTGTTAAAATAGATAAAAACTATAGGTATAATACTATTTTTATTATCTTAACCCTGCATGAAACTCTTTTTTTGTTAGAATATGAGCGTTTTCACGTTGTTTACCTTTTACTAACACTATCTACCTTTTTATTTCTAAATAAAAATATAAAATGTCAAATTAGCATGTTAATAAAAGTGAAAAACACGATCATATTTTAACAAAAAAATGTTTCACGTAGGGTTAATATACAATTAAGGGTATATATTTACTTTTTTAACAGATTATAAGGTTTATTAGCAATTTTAAACTAACGCCAAGAATGTTATATATATATATATATATATATATATAAAACCTATATTTACGGTTACAACTCCTTATTTTATGTATCTATTTACATAGCTAAGAGGAGCTTTACCAATTTATTTAAACACTATATATTGCTATCATTCATGATATATATTTAATGCACAAAACATTCTACATCATATTTTAGGTATATCAAAAATAATACATTATTCTTAACTCGTCACATTTCGATCCCTTTATATAATTCTACTAAAAAATGAATACAACAATTGCATTTTATTTTTATCAAATTTCAATTGATCAATAAACTTGTGTATGTGATTGCATGCAGATGAGGAGAGATGACTACTTCAATGACATCCAAGATCCAAACCAAAACACCAATTTCCTTCAAGAGGTTTTCATATATACACACAATAATTACATTTAATTTAAATCAATTCAATACTCTTTTATATATATATATATATATATATATATATATATATCTTTTTTTCTTCGTTTATATATATTTCTACTCTAATACACAAATTTTTTTTCGTTTAAATAACGTTAAGACTGGGACACAAATCAAAAACATGGCACAAGGAACGGCCGAAGTAGGAAAAGGGGCAGCCCAAGGCGCGGTGAACCTAGCCCGTGGGGCTGCCCTAGGGGCAGCCAACGTGGCCCAAGGGGCAGCCGATGCGGTTAAAAATACTCTAGGGATGAACACTTCACCGGGCAACCACAACACCACCACTGCCGCCACTGATGCCGCCAATATTCTTCCTCGAAGCAGCGGCCCTAATTATCCGAGCAATGCCGATACCAGGGTTTAAAAAAAATATGATTTTCTAAATCATATTTTCATGCTATTCATTTTTTTTAAAAATAATTTGTTGGTGTAATTTTTTTTGTTGTTGTTGAAGTTGTAGTGATTGTTTAGAGTGAATTGAACCATTCCTTTGTGACAATGGTTGTTCATGTAATTTTTTTTTGAATAATTGATACCAAATGTTCATTTTGTAGGAAATGTAACAAGCAAATATTTGTTGTGTAAATGTGCATTATTTATTGGTTACATTTAATCCAACAATCAACATCTTTCATTAGGAATTTTTTCATTAAGATTTTAATATGGCGCCATTAAAATTTTAGATAAACTTTTGAAAATACCCACTTACCTAATTTCAACTTATTTTAAAAAAAAAAATACATTTCCACACATACTTTACACAACATTACAAATAATACCTACACTTTTCAAAACATCACAAAATAACACCAATGATTTAGATCAATAATAGGAGCCTTTTAGTCAATTTACACTTAAGTTCATCATATACCAAATGATTCAAAAATCCCTAAGGGTGCGTTTGGATCGACGAATTTGAAATCCATGGATTTCAAATCCATCGACAAATCCATTTAAATTCGTTTGGATGATGATGGATTTCAAATCCCTCGCCATTTATTTTGAGCTCTTTTCTCCACAACTACGGTGGATTTCAAATGACACCATTTTAGGTGTCATTTGAAATCCTTCCTCCAAATCCACTCCTCAAATCCAAATTCATCGAACCAAACGCACCGTAAGGGTGTGTTTGGATCAAATGATTTCAAATCCATGGATTTCAAATTCATTGACAAATCCATTTAATTTCGTTTGGATGATGATGGATTTTAAATCCCTCGCCATTCATTATGAACTATTTTCTCCACAACTACGGTGTTTCCTCCAAATCCACTCCTCAAATCCAAATCCATCTATCCAAACGCACAGTAAAACTCCCTCAAAATTAGGCTTACAAATATAATGTTCACAAATAGTGACACATTAATATATTTCTGAACCTGACCCCATCTTACAAAAATCTGCAATATTTAGCAGCAAAAGTATGAATTTCCAAGCATAGATACATACAATAAGATTTCTTATGATCAAAGTTGCGTTTATCGAATTAAGATCCTCGTTTGCTTCGACTACCACTCTCGTTTTTCAAATGACTCATATCAGTAGGATACAAGTCTCTGTGCCCTGAAGAGGCACCTCTTCGAGGCCTTTGAGATGGAGAACGATTTGATTGGCTGCCTTTTGAAAGCTCGGATTCCAAAACGTTTGCTTCTTCGCCAAGCAATTTTAACTGTTTCAAAAAGCACCAAATTGATGAGCTTGATATTGGAAAAGTTAATCTAATTGCAAAGATACCCCCTGAGTAACGCGTGAGATACGGATTATGGAACCAAAATTTTATATATTACCATAACTTTTCATACCTTCGTAAAAGCATGTTATAATCTTATCTTTTTTACGTAAAAATCATCTTCCAATTTGACCCTCTATTTTTTCAGTTGTTAGGATGTAGGGCTATTAATGGGCGGCCAATACCCAGACCCAAATCCGGACCCGCAAAATACCCACAAAAAAGTACTTTACCTGGACCTGGACCTGGACCCGATCGTATACTCAATGGGTCCAAAAAGGTTAGACCTGGTGGGCCGGGTACGTTTTGGGTCGGTCCAAGTCGGGTATAGACCCACAAGTAAATTTCGGGTATTGTTCGGTAAAGTCCCGCGGTATCAAAGGGCAAAATTCGGATAATGTTCGGGTATTTGTTTTGGTAAAATACCCACGGTTAAAAATTGGACCCCGGACCCGACCCAGACCCAAACTACCTAATGTCATCGGGTCGGGTCCGGGTCATAGACCCTACATGTCTGGTCCAGGCAATCCCTACCATTGACAACCCTATTAAGATGGATATCTTGGTAATTTGCTGAACCTAAAGGGCTCGTGGTAGTTACTCAATAAGTGGAGGATTAATCATGTAATTATCCTTAAAATAAACATAAAAATAGAAATATAAAATATTGCTACTTATTTCGCATATCATCTAGTAGGTGCATTTATGCGCATATATGGTGACATAACCGTGAAAAAAAAAAAAAAAAAAAAAAACAGACAGATACGAGATCTATAAACTACATGGACATCACCTGAAGTTCATTTTCTCTCAAGCGATCTTGAAGAGCAACTATGGCAGGACTCAAGCTGTAATTCAGACAAACATGACGAAAAACATCAACAAAACCAACAAGCCTAGGTTGCAAAATGGGGTGATTATTAACATTTTTCTTACCAATATTCGATCATTTTGCACATTGAAGCCTGATATGTTGATGTATGATGGATGTAAGAAAGAGGATGAACTTTACCTTCCCTAATGGAAAATGCATCAAATAATGTAGTTAGTAAAGAACATAAAAAATAGCTGATATTAAGAAGGAAAAAAAGACAGATACATCAAGACAACCTTGTATCTTGTGTGATTGCTTGGTTATAAGCTGTTTTCTCCTCTTCATAGAGTACCCTTTGAAGCTTTTCAAATGAAGCATACGAAGAATCGATTTTTACAAGTGATGATGTAGGGACGATATGAAGAGGGATTTCCTTTCTGACATATTCTGCCCCACTGCATAAAACAGCCCGTCAAAATGAAATACTTTTTATGTCAATAGAAAATATTTTTAGGTTGCGTTTGGATGACGAATTTGAGAGGTAAGATCATAATACAAATCCATATGATTGTTCCAATAATTTCAAGTGAAAATGGGATTCTCATAATCTGACATTTGGTATTCATTCTGAGCTATTTTTTTGGATTTAACGAGGCATATGAAATCGTATCCTAAAAGAAGGTGATTTTCATTTTCTTATATGAGCTCAATAACGATCTATTCTCAATGAAATAACAATAAATTTTTTGTCTCAATTAGAAAAAAAAAAATATTACAAAGTGATAAGAGTATATACTGATGTTACCTCATTTCCAAATTCGATAGATGCAACGCCTCTTGTATACCTTCTGACATATCCATGGGATCCAAATCAAGCATCGCATTATTCAAACTATTAGCGTGATGATTATTTCCTATTTTAGCATCAGCATTTGTTAAAAAACCGCCTAAGCGTGGCGATTTCCCCCCGCCCTAGCCAATCAGGTGCCATTAATATATATCAGCCAGTAGTAAAAACAAATTGCATCCCTTAAATGGAATTAGTAACACAATTCAGATTCAGGTATACTTTGTCGGGCTTTGTAGTATTATTAGGGAAAAAATTGATAAAATCTCATTTACAAGGCAAATCGCCACAAAGGTCAGTAATTAATTCGGGAATATCTTGATTAATTAAGTGGGAAATTGTCAATTTAAATCATGTAGATCAAATGAATATGTACCTATCAGAAAAAATAAAATAAACACAAGTTCGTATAATGTATCTATCTGCAGTTATTTGTCATATTTAAATCAGAACAAAATTCGGGAAAAACTAGCTCTATTAGTGAAATATTTGGAAGAAAGTTTTCAAAAAAAAAAACTTTATGAAAGATATATACGACTTTCCAACTGTCTTATGAAAATACCGAGTTCTAAAAATTTGGAAATTTTGTTGCAATGTAAAAGGAAGATTTATGGCTTACCTTAGGAGTTATAACAAGTGCCTTCGAATCACCACTATCTTGCTTCCCGTCCATAGACTGAAAGGCTGTGACTTGAATCCTTCCAACCTACAATGATAAAAATAAACTTAGAAAAATAAAATTCGACAAATTTATACTTCTTTTTGTGGTCAATGTTTTGTTACTAACCTTTTGAGCATCTTCACTAAAACAAGAAAATATCAACCCAATGAACCCTGAATCCAGTAGTTGATACATTGCCTGAGTCCGCACGTCTGCAGAAATCCCACAAGACACAAAATTTATTTAAAAAAAAGGTCATAAAGACCTGATATTTTAAAAAATAGCTAGGATAATTACATGAACAACCCTCGGGAAAGACCCTAATTATGAAAAACACCCCAAGTTTGAGTAATTACCATAACTCCCCTGTTTTTCAACCCCTGTTTTTTAAATTGTGAGAATCAGACAAGGGGTGTCTTTGTAATTTGCAAAACCTTAGGGACTCATGGAAATTACCAAATAAGCGAAGGGGTGTGCATGTAATTATCCGAAATAACTATTTTTCAGCAGCATTTTTCCTATTGAAAACTCACCGACATGAGAAGGAAGGACCGTAATATGAGGATGTGAGTGATACCAGCCAATCACTCTGGTAGTATATCCTGTTTCTTTTGACATTCTGTATTATGAAGTTAAACCGACAATGTCAAACATCAAATATGTAATTTTTCATTATGCAAATTTTGGGCAAAATAGAGCTTGTTTATCCCGATTCAACACAAAAACTTGCTAAAAACTGCCTTTTTTTAAAACTAAAAAGTTGAACTTTTTCCCAAATATGCTAGCTTATGCAAGTTCAATCGGAAAAACAAAATGGGTAGTAAATTTCTTTGCACTTCAATTAGAAACAATGTCCAAAACAATGTCAAATTAAATATGCATTTTCTATTAATTCGTCATTCCTTTCGCAATTAATTTGAAAAAGGAGAACATTTTATAAACGATGGAATTGCACAATAAATGATGCTCGGGTCTTTAAAGATCCAAATAAGTTTTAGATTAAGCATTAAAAAAAAGGATATCTCGGCATGAACTGATGCTGCGGTGAGCTGCTCTGGGTTAGTCTCGACTCTGTCCTTCCTTCGATCTGAACGTGGTTGTGGCAATGCTTCCCATATCACAGCAGTTACATTACCATTTCTTGAATGCTAAATAGATACAAAATATAATGTAATTTTACTTTAGTTTAAGCATAATATCAGAAATCAAATAGCAGAAATTGCATGCAATTTCAAAATAATGCTAATTGGAAACCTTGCAAAATACCATTTGACAAAGCACGAACGAGTAGAAGAGGATACATTTGGTTTCATTTGAATATGAAGAACCCGGTGGATTTTAAATCATTTTCATGGAAAATATTAGTATTACCCTAAAATTTGGTAAAGTTCAGTCCATTAACTATAGTAATAACAACAAGCAAGGAGGGAGATGGGATTACAGCCATAAAATTTTAGTATTACCCATAAGAACTCATGATGACCATAAAAAATAGTAAACATAAGTGATTAAATGAATATAAATTGGAAATATTTGAAAACATTGTTTATGTTTTTAAGTTAGAATTTTTGAAAATTTCTCGGGAATGGCGTACCATTGAAATTCGTGTGAAAATGGTAGATGTTTGTTTATGTTTTTAGAATTAGGTTGAAAATTGTAATGTGTCAAATCAATGATGATTGGTTGATGTTTAATGATTGAGTTAGTTGTTTTTGTAATAATTATTTAAATAAATAAATATATATATGAGTGTGTAAAATAATGTATATATTAATTGTAATTGATTAATGTGTAAAATGATTGATGTGTTGATTGATAGGTAGTTAGTATTGGAGATTGAAAAAGTAGAGTTGAAAAAAGGAAATTGAGATGAAAATTTGGTGTGTTAAGTAGATTTAAGATTTTGTGATTTGAAATCTTGAAATTGAATTTCAAAAACATAAACAAACATAGCATTTAGCTTCTACGCATGAAAAAGGCGGTCAACGGTTCTCATGTCCATAACTGAATTTTCCACAAATTTGGTGCCTATTAAAACCCCATAAAACAACGCCACGCTAAGAATATCATTAGGGAGCGAACACATGTTGAAAATTACCAAATAATTTCAGAACTTCATACTGAAATTATCATTTTTTGCAGCATTTGATACCAAATTATTGTTAACTGGCTAAGATATGTACCATGTTTCTATAAAAATGCATCAATCCGGGTAAAAGGTGTGCGACTCACACGCATATATACACGCATATATACTTACAAGTCCACACCCGTGCATAGCTAGCTATTAGAGTACATAACATTTGAAAACCTAATCAACAAAGGCAGCCATAAAGAGTTATTTCCCATATGCTATTCATCAATCCCTAGTCTTTTACAGAAGTACACTCAAATTACACCAAGAATCAACATTTTTCAAGTGCAATTCACATTTCATTAAAACATAAACCACAAATTTCAATTAAAAAAGAAAAGAACAGGGTGAAATCAATACCAGTAACAAGTGTATGAAGCAAGATTGTGAAAACAATTAATCATCTGCAAAACATCAAGAAAGATACAATCTTTCCATACTAAACCCACAAAAGTAAAGCCCATAAAAGTGAACAAATCAGACAAAATAAACAAGTATTCATTAACATTCAAATGGAATCAAAAAGCATTTTCATGATACTTTTCATTATTCAACACCAGTGAGAGTATAAGCAACAATTTGTGAGAACCCATTAGGTAAAAACAACAAAAGAAGAAGGCCAAAAACATGATCAAACCACAAAATTTAAAACCCACAAGAAATGGAGACAAAATTGAACCTGAATATCACCAAGAAGAAGGCCCATGATTTCTTCAGTTTCAGTGGACAATGCATGTGTTAAACAGGCCAACCAAACTTCTTCCGACATTTTCACACTCGTCAGAGACATCTCTCCTACTGTCTCTCTATATATGTATGTGTGTATATGTATAATATGTATATATATATATATATCTTTCAATACTTTTTCTGCTGCATATATGCGTTTTATGTCTTAAAAATAACAAAATCTGGGTCTCTGAAAATGGTTTCAGATGTTAATTTGCAAGTCCCAAAATTAGGCAAGACTGAAGTTTGATTTTGGGGGTTTTCAGAAAAAATTAAATGGGAAATTTAATTGGGTTCTCTGAGGGGCAATTATTGTGTGTGGTAGGTTATTGTTTTGATACTCTACACCCGCAATCTTGGCCGCCAATTCTATTTTCCCAATATATCTTGGTACTTCTTATATTATTAATATAATATATATATATTTCTTTCCTTTTTTTGTCTTTTAATTTACTAAATATATCAACAAAAAAAATGTTCTCCAAGCCCACATTCGAGTCTAATCTATCGACTGGAATTCTACTCTTCTAACTCGTTAAACTAAGTTCAATTTGTAAGAAATTATCATAATTTGTGTGTATATTTCAAAATCATAGTCGACTCGTGAATATTAAAATATATAGTCGTTTCAATAACTTTTTCCACATATAAGTTATTTTAACCATTATAAAATCGCATTTTACTTGCACGTTGTACATATCCGAAAGAATTAATTTTTTATCAATAATAAATACATATTAATATATAATTATAAGCAAAATGTAAGATATTTGTTTAATGTAATACATTATATATAAAAACAAAACCATCAAAAATTAGTGAAATAGTTATCAACTATCGTATATAATATATAAGTATATTCTCTTTTGCTAAAAATTATAGTATTTTTTTTATTTTTTGCAATTTGAACTGCACTTTTTGATTTTTTACGAAAGTCAACAGACACCCCAGCACGTTCCACATGGTGTTCAAGTTTTGTTTTCTATTAATTGAAGGACACAAATTTTTTATATCGAGTACGATATCAGGGTGAGTGACGTTCGAGCATTCTGAAATATGGACGAATATTAGGAATAATTATTTATTTCATTCTAATTTGGTAATCATTAAATGATTTCTTCTACTATATTATAGCACAGTTTTCCCTTAATCCTAATTTTCTAGAATTTTGAATTTTTTTAATAAAATGAAAAATTCTTATTGGTTGGTTAAATTTTTTAGATTGATTACTATTCTTAAATTAGATAATCAAATTAAATTACTTTCCTATTACATTCACTTGCAATCAAAATGGGAAGAGTTACAATGTTTTGATTGTGATTTGTGATCATTAATGCAAATGGAAAGACCAAAATTTATTACCATGTATAATTCTTAGCATATCTAAATAAAGAATGGTCTAAATTAAGTACGTTCACATTAGGCTTAAATTTAAATTTTAAACTTTATTTTTAAAATTGACTACCAAATCGAAATTCTTAATTAGGAGGAATATTTAATTTACATTAACTAAATTTACGTATTAATTCATTCTACAATTGATGGAATTATGCAGTTAATAAGGAAACTGATACATTTATAAATTATTTTTATTTAATCTACAAACTTATAAATTATGCCATACTTTTTCTGCTTCACAAATCAATTTTACGTTTCTCCATGTTCACTAATTTTTTCATCTACAAAAGTGAATTTGATTTGATGTGAGGTAATTTATTTTATTACTTCTTTATTTTTCATCTTTCAATAGTTTTGAATTTTATGCTTTCAATTTTGTTCGATTTTCTTCATTTAATTTAGTCTTAAACATTAATGACATTATGAGAATTTCTTAGTTGATTGAAATTTTTAGTCCATATTTTATTTGGCGATGAGTGGTTATGAATGGAGCACTGGAATACTTATACATATACTGCTTGAGATAATCATTTCACTCCATTAATTTTTATTTTTTGTAGTTAATACCATTGTGTACTATTTTTCTGTTTATAGTATTATTTTTGTTGTTAAATTTATTGTATATTAACAATTGTTTTTAATATATATGTGCAAAGGAGTGTACTAATAATCTTTTTTTTAATGTATATATATATATAATAAAATTGGGAAAAACTTTAGATTATGAATGTAGCAAATAAAAGCGTTCAATATTGAATTTTGAAGGTTGAAGACAAATCTCTGATTTCTATTTTCTATTCCCTTCTTCCTTTTCTTATTAGATTAAATTTTGAATTTAAATTTAGTTTCTTTATGAGAACTAGAAACAAAATTTAATTTAATAATATAATTATAATTTTTGTTATTGGAAATAATTTTTCATTATTTACAAGTTATAAATAAAAAACAACTTAATTGATTTATCGTTTTAATATTATAGAAATTATCTTCTGGTTGAATTTATATTTTAATATTCCAAAATTATGAAAATTTAGCGCCTCAAGTCTATATGTGAACCTGTATAGATAGGCTTCACGTACTAAATTTCACTACATTACTTATTAAAGTTATTTTTTATTGATTAAAATAATTGAGAACTAATATCATTATCATTATATATATTATAGCAAAGCGGTGTGGGACCCACTTTGCTCTCTATCTTTTTTTTCGGTAATTTTATTTTTTTTTATTGTTGAGAAAATTTTTATTAATTGATTTGATTGAGTTTGTAATTTGAAAGTTTGGATTTAAACATATTAATTAGGAATATAAAAACACTTATTTGGTAAATAACACAATACTTGGATTATGTATTTTGCATTCATGATTGATAGTGGTTATAACAAGTTTTATGATAAGTTCCTGTTAGTAAGCCTACAATTAAATGAGATTATAATATGTTGACTAAAGTTTAATTTTTTAAGATTTGTTAGATGTAAATAGACTTATTGTATTAATTAAGAAATGAAATTCCACAATAAAAAGTTATAGTTAATAGTATTTGAACAATATTTGGGATAATCGTATTTATTTGTTCCTTACATCTTGACTTCTAAAAATAGTAAAGAAAAGATTTTACAGACAATTAGGGCAAATAATAAGCTTCCATAATTGATGCTAATTGAATGAGTAACTGACTCTTTTGGAATGACGAAATGAGTAATTGATTTTTTAAATGAGTAATTCACTATTATTATAAATATTGACGTCCATTAATTGATGTTAATTAAATGAGTAATTCACTATAGTTATAATTTTTAATGTCCACAATTTAAGCTTATAAAATGAGCAATTAATTCTTTTAAAAATTAAATGGCTACTTTTCTCAATTCTCTTTAAATTGGCATTTCATTGTAATATCATAATTGTGCATGTTCATAGTCTAACATCACATTTACAAGATCATAAAGTTTTGATTTCTTTCTTATTTTTATGTTATTACTCTCAATTTTTTATTCATTTTTTTATTTGTTTTTTATTTTAATTTTCTATTAGTGTTAATCTATGGCAGACATAAATCAAATGACTTCCAAGGACACAAAGCTGGCAAATGTGGAAGCAGACTACTATGTTTTATTTATTTATTTATTTATCTTTATTTGGTTTCAGTGGATATTAAGTGTAATTAGTAAATTTTTTTAATAATTTTTTCCATTGATATTCTTTTTATAATATATTGGTTTAATTAGTTGTGTGGAATTGAAATAGTCAATATTCATGTAAAAAAATATTTTTATATATCTCTACATATTTTCTTATGTTTATAATTTATTATGACATTCAGTTTTCTTCAATGGAAATGAATAATAACTATTATGATTATATTGAGGACTTTTTTATTTGATAAAGACTAATGAGTCCGCCCAAATAAGCTTGAAGTTTGTAAAAGTCTGAGAATAAGAGAATTTGTAAGTTACAATAAGCTTGAGTAGAGTTAGAATAAGAGAATTTGTAAGTTAGCCTTAAACTTATTGTATTCCAACTCAATGAGTTTGAGTCACTTCGTTCTTAGCTCATAATATTTGATTTACATGCCTAACTTTTGTATGATAAATGAAACATATTACAATTGAGTATAATCATATTCTATTTATAAGTGACATTTGTTTATTATTTTATTATTATTATATAATTTAGTCCTTTAATATATTTACTTTGATAGATAGATATCCATGACTTTACATAAATAGTCATTAAATATATTGATGTGATTGATCATATTTAATATTTTTTTATCTAAGAAGTTATGGATTTCACCAAATCTTTTTTATAAGTTTGTTTCATCTACTACATTAAAGTTAAAGAAAAAAATTGTTCGATTAAAATTCAAATATATCACCTAAAAATCGCTTAGAATTAAATTATTATATTAAAAAATTTAAAAATATATATTTAATTGGACAATTTATTTAGAAAAGAATATGTTCAAAAACAAATTACATTTCAATTTTAGTTTAGTAAACCACTTTAATATTCTTCATAATAGTAGGATTATAATAGTCTTTAAAGAAAAATAAATTGAAAAAAAAAAATTAGAAGGAATGAGCTCTATTGTTTTGTGGTACTCTTTTTGACAACAAATTGTTTATATATTTATTTTCTGAAAGAATGTTCTCAACTTCTTCCACCAAACAAATTTGTTGAAAAGTATTGTTGGGTTAAATAAATAATTTGTTGTTTATTAGGCACAAGGATTTTTTTTACTATTAAGTGACACTATTTTATATTTCTCATGAACAATAAGGTGTCATAATATTATGATTTTTTAACATTACTAAAATTTGATCTATTTCTTCATTGTTCTATTGAATGATTTTTTGTATTGAGTTAATGGATATAAAATGATAATTATGGGTTTTCAAAAGAGATATTTTAAATTATAATTCGTGCATAGCACGGGGTACACGCTAGTATTTCATTCCTCATTTTCATTCCTCATTCGTATTACTATTTATCAATTATGTGAATGGATTAATTATAAAATGATAGTTCTATTATTTTCCCATAAATATCTTCCAAATAAATCTAAAAAAAAACCTAATGAATCCCCCAACTTCGCTTTTGTACAATTTCATTCATTTATATCAATCAAATCCTTATACAGAGTATAGACAAAATTGATATTTGTAACAATAAAAATGTAAAATACTACTATTCTAATTTTAAGTTATGAATTGTATTTGACACCAAATCTCAAATAATTATGGAACGCATTTATGTCTCTTTACACTCATTTACTTAATAATTAGTTTTGATTCTATCATTATTTTTCCAAAATCTCAAGTCATTATCATAGTATTGGTAACTAGATGGACATGTTAGGTTTTTCCAATTTTTCCAAGGATTGGTGGGATTTTGAAATGTGGTAGCCATTTAATTGGTTCTTAATTTAGGCACCTGCCATATGTTAATTACAATAAATTCACATTAGTTCACCAACTTAAATTTGAGTAAAAATTCGTAATATTTACTATAATTTATACACTATTTATATTTATACATAGACTTATAACGACACACAAAATAATTCGAAAAACTACCATTTAGAGTTTTAGAAGCCAATATTTATACCCATAATTTTCAATATCTTATTCTTTCAATATTTTATTTAGCCAAAAACAAATATGTTTCTAACCATTATATATATTTATACTATCTATACTATTATAAAAAGAAAGCTTGTTTTGTGTCTAAACTGGAAATTATTTTGAGACTTTTTACGGATTTTATCCCTTGGTTTTTTTATAATTTGAAAATCTAAGTGTAATTTTGAGGGTAAAATAGGGATTTCATTATAATTAGGTAGCTGTCATACCATTTTTTGTTTTGTCAAAAATACCCTTGAGATGTGCAATTGAAAACCCACATAATCTCCACCAACCACCCATCATTCTCAAATCTCCATTTCTCTCTCTAGAAATTATAATATTTTTTAAAAATAATATTAATTAAATTATTTAATTTTAGTTAAAAATAATTATGCACGCGAGTACCGCGTATGTTAATATTTAATAACCTCCAAAAAAAAAGAAAGGAAAAATAAAGTCCAAAAAGAGAAATAAAGAAAATAAAAGGGTGAAAATAGTAAATATGGCCCCCTATTTATTTGGAGTTCAGTCTCTTTTTTTCTTCTTCTTGTTCTTCGCATGGCTGCCTGTAAGTTCTCTCTCTCTACACACACGAACAGACGCGCGCCTCTTTTTCACTGTTACATAGTTGTGGTTTTTGAATTGATTTCTTGTTAATTGTATAGTTTTTTAATTGAGTTATCATGTGTTTGTTGTTATTTGTTTCTGTAATGGAGTTGTGTTTTTGTTAGTTCAGTGAATTTGTGTGCTTTAGTCTCTAATTACTGGTTTTCTTGTTAATTCAACAGTGTTTTCAATTGAGTGATGATTTTTTATGTAATGAAGTTGTGTTTCTCTTGAATTTTGCGTGCTTTAACTAATCATGATTTTGAATAATCACTGATTTTTGTGGATGAAAACCTTGCGATGTGGTCGAATAGAGTCATGTTTTGATGTTTTTCTGGATGATGTTTGTTTCAGGTGGTTTGGGGGCTTCAGGCCTGAAGATAAATAGCTTGGATTTTGGTTCTGTGAGGCCTAAATTGAGGACATTGCAGCCTTTGAATGTGTTGAGGACTCGAAACTGTGTTCAATTTGATGGTTTTGTGTTGTCACATAGATCAAAGAAGTCGATATTTTGGTGTCGAAGTTTGTCTTCTGAAGCTGATTGTGAGTTGGCTTTTGTGAATCTCTTGGTTCGATTATAAAATTTTGCTTGTTTTGTTGTTGAAGTACTCTGTTTAGGTGTAATTATTACATTTAGTGACAACTAATATTTAATGCGTGATGAATTTATAAAGGGGATCAATGTAAATGGCTGGATTATATGGTATTTTATAAGTTAGAGGGAGAGGTTTGAGCAATTATCATAGCATTTGCTCATTGTTTCTTGGCCGTATGTTTTTATGAACAGGACTTGTAAAATTATGTAATTTGGTATGTTAACAATTAACTGGATGCATTTGGCGAGTTAATTTTAGTCCTGTTTCTTTCTTTTTCGCAGTAATTTTCTGATAAAGTGCAGCTGAAATGCTTGTAGATATAGCCTAACATCTTACAGCTTTAGTATTTCCTTGACTTAGGTTGTCTACTACTTTCATGGAATTTAAATATCTCATATGCAAGCTGATAGCTTGCTGTCATTTCCAGAGGCTTTTAACACATTGGTAGAAAAAGATTAAGTGATAACCATGGAAAAAGAAAATGGGATTATCTCATAGTGCAACATGATTTGTATTACACTTTTCACTCTTCTCCTTTTACTCAACCTTTTTCTTTCAACACGTAACAGCCAATGCCAATGTGGATGATAATTCTGAAGAAAGTAAATCATCTGAGGAAGTAAGCAGACTTATCCCTAATGCGATTGAGGTGAGTTCTTGTGATTTGCATGGTCCATTATTCTATATTTCACCAATGTTTCGATATCCTGATTCTTGATATATTTTTTCTGTTTGTTTAGTAAAAACTAGAATTGGAAAAGAATTGCTTAGAATATTAGTTTGGAGAATAGATTATAAGTTGACGACTGTCAGCAATGATAAAGAAACGAAACGACCATAAGTTAACGTATTAACAAAGAAAATCTCAATTGAGAACTCTGATCCATACTGATACTTTTCTTAAGTAATTACTCCATCTATCTGAGAATGAGCCCCTTTTGCCCTCAAGTAGCATTTTAGTACGTTTACAGACTGGGATACTTTTATGCTGCTCCGTGACAATACTTATTATGAAAAAAACATTACTTTCTGTAAATAAACTCAACTTTCTTACTCAAAAATCTCATTTTACAGGTAGAATCTCTTTTGACGACGCTGTGTGATACAACATCAATTGCCGAGTTTGAACTTAAAGTGAGAAACTTTTGTCTTTCTTTTGTACACTTAATTTACACCAGAAGCTTTTTGGTTTTCGAAACTTCAATCTTTTGATTGTTATAATTTTCATGATTATAGCTTGGGGGATTTCGGTTATATGTGACAAGAGACTTGTCTGAGCAAAATGCACCTCCACTTCCCGCTCCTGTTACTGCCCATTCAGTCGTTGAGACGCCTGGTTCAAATGGGTCAGCCTCGTCACTATCTTTAGCCCTCACCAAACCAGTTTCTATGTCAACTGGAGTTCAGACATTGCTTGACAAGGCTGTCGATGAGGGTTTGGCAATACTTCAATCTCCAAGGGTAACCCTCTAATGATGTTATTCTATTTATCAACATTGAGTGACCTAGAGTAACCGTCTTGGTTTACCAAATGTCTGCTGACTAAAATGATTTTCTAAACAATTGAATGCTCATAAGTAGGGGTGGCAATTGGGAGGGTTGGGTTGGTTTTGGGTCGGTTCCAATGGGTTGGTTGTTAAATGAGTTTGGTTCTTAAATGGTTTTAATGTGGAATCAAATTCAACCCAAAATGGAACCAAAATCAATCCAAAAAGGAACCAAGCCCAACCCGACTCAATACCTTATACATTTTGTTCATTATAATTTAGATTATTGGCAAACAATTTGGGCCTAACTTGAATTTTAGTTGGACCCAGTTTGGAACCAATTTGGAACCAATTAGGAATCAAATAAAATTTTCTTAGGAACCAATTCAACCCAAATTGGTTAGGAACCGTTGGAACCATGGTTCCAGATCCATTTTGCCACCCCCCACTCATAAGGACTAAGGTCTAAATTGTACTCTCAAATTTAACCTCCATCCTCCAAAAGTTAAAAAGAAATTTTTCAAAAAAGTGAAAAGAATTTTCTTCTTAATTGATTTAACGTTATTTTCTCTTTTTTATTAAGAAGTTACAACTAATTTTAATAAGTAATCACCGTATTATTTTGCATGTGGTGTATATACTTGTGGGAACTTAGTATGTGTTATTTCTAATTTTACGAGCGATAATTGTGCACTTTTCACGAGTATTATATGGCAGCCTTTCCTGGATTTTAGTATCACTAAGTTTATGACTTGATACAGGTTGGATACTTTAGGAGATCTCGAACCATTAAAGGGAAGCGGGCTCCGCCATCTTGCAAAGAGGTTTGTAACTTATGTTCTCCCGTTTTTAGTCTTTCTACTGTTTTCTTTTATTCAATTTACCTTACATATACCTAATACATCTTTGAGATGCATTTTAAATGTGTGCTTCTGGAGGTTGCGAATTGCTTTTTTTAGCTGTAAATTTCCCTGCATATATACAACCATTTCGATATTTCATGGATCTAGTTGGTTTATTACTTGATTAAAGGACTCTTTGGTACTGTATTTATGGGATTGTATAATGTTTATCCATTTTCCGTTGTCAACAAAGGGAGTCCTTTTCTGTATCCATGTGTTTTGATTATTTCTTAAGTGAACTTTGAGCAATATATTCAGCTGTGAGGCATGAACAAGGCAGTTTACTCTTATACTCGATGTGTTCCCTTCATTTTTATTAGACTTTTGAGCAGTAACTTGTATATGTATTCATC
The DNA here is from genome assembly GCA_963669365.1 of Verbascum thapsus. NCBI lineage: Eukaryota > Viridiplantae > Streptophyta > Magnoliopsida > Lamiales > Scrophulariaceae > Verbascum > Verbascum thapsus. Next base: position 4,910,278 of record OY770108.1, read on the forward strand.
GAATAAATTTGAGGGCATTTATTAAACTTCAGGTTAGCTTAAACGGCCAATTTCCCGTATAAATCTTCGTTCTTCACTTGCTATTCTCATTTAACAGCTTTTGTAATGCTTTATGTTACTCTTCTTGTGAAAATAGAATCCTCATTATTCTGTTCATTGCCCTGTTTTACCCATTATTTTTGTTACTAAACAGAAAGATACGGTAAAGGAGGGCCAGGTGCTTTGCTACATCGAACAGCTAGGTGGAGAAATCCCCATTGAGGTTTGCACCAAACTTTAATATGCTACAAGCATTTTTTTTCAGTTGACTGTGGTTAAAGTTAAACTAGGGTTAATCTAAACTATGAGAAAATTACACGCACGACTGACTGACTGTGGTTAAAGTTAAACTAGGGTTAATCTAAACTATGAGAAAATTACACGCACGACTGACTGTGGTTAAAGTTAAACTAGGGTTAATCTAAACTACTCATTTTGTTTCTCCTTCTAATCAAACATGTGATAAAATGATGGGAAAAATTACATGCACACCACTTCACTTATTGGGTATTTACCAATAGCCCCCGAGGTTTTGCAAATTATCAAGACCCACCCTTTTAGATCGTGACAATGGAGTGAAATTGTAATATGTTTTAAAGTTGAAATTGTAATGTATTTTTACTAACACGGGTTTTTATGGTAATTTTTCAAACTGTGTTTTCATACGGTGACAAGGCTAAACTTTTTCTACCATTGTGTATAATTTTTGTTTTCAGTCGGACATATCCGGCGAGGTGGTTAAGATACTTAGAGCAGATGGCGGTATGCATTTTTCGTCCGTTATTTATTTGTTTTTAGATGAATTTTTTTTCTCATTGATAATCAATTTCACGCTATTTCTCGTGATATTAGCAGATCCCGTTGGATATGGCGATGCTCTTATAGCCATCTTGCCTTCGTTTCCTGGAATAAAGATGTAACTTATCTCCAGTTATCTTTTATGGTAGCTTTTTGTATTTTGTTCAATTTTGTATAATGTGTTTTTGTGTGTTATTTGAGAGTGTATTATTTGCGAGAATTCATGAATAAATACATTTATCTTGAGAATTCAGGTTTACATTGAATATAACGATTTTATTTGGCTCTTATGAATTACATTCGAGAAGCACGAAATTGGTCGAACCTCTCATTGAGTGTTAGATTTATATCTATCTATCTATATATGCATAATATATATTTTTTCTTTATGCTTGTAGTCTTTATATTAGGTTAGGTATTTTATAGTTTAGGTCTCTTAATAATTGTATTTTTGTATCTCCTATAAAATTATTTTGGTGTTGATTATAAACAATGGGAATTTTTTGATTTTTTTGACAAAAGATTATGAGGAATGCAAATCGAACCCATTTCTCAAGAAATGTTGGTCTTCTCTTGAGAAATTTATATTGGATAAATTTTTGGATAGTTTTATGACGTGCCAAACAAACATAATTTCGATAAAATAAATATTTGGGAAATGGAGAAATGGAAATGATGAGTTATAACTTATAACTTATACCATCCAATTGTGGAATAAATTTTCTTAGTCGAAAATGATGTATTAGAATGAGGTCACAATAATGAAGATTGTTAAATATTGATTTAAAATAAATTAATCTTTTTAATATTATTTTTCCTTATTATTTTCCTTTTTGAGGGTCAATTCAGTCATTTCAAAGACGCACACTTTGCATGATCATTTCCGTACCAGCTTGGAAACAGGGTTTTTGTAGTACAACTTCAAGCAAGGGTTCTTCATTTTTCATCTCATTCCCCAAATCTATTGCATGAAACCCTAATTTCCCTAATTTCTTGCTAAATTTTCATCTGGGTTTCACCTCATTTCCCCTCATAAAGCAGCACAATTTCCTTCAATTTTTTTTCATAAATTTCAATCGAGAAAACATGAGGCCTTTCAATGATACCCAAGTAACTGGTTATGGCGGCAATTATGCATTTCACACCTTCCCACAATCAAGAGTTCATAACCCACACTCTAGACCCGATTTCAAGAAAAGATATCCAAGTCCAAGAATACCCATATCCATCAACCGTTCAAAACTTTCAATCCCATTCAAGTCACAGATGTGCTTGCTATTCTCAAGGGGGAGATGTTACCATGGTGAAAATTGCCATTTTTCTCATAGCCAAAGTGACATTAGAAATCCAGGGCCTGCAATTAGTAGACAATGTTCTAATTTTACGAGTGATGGGGTTGAATGCAAGGTTTTGGATGATTTTAATTTGGTTTGCAAGAAGAACTATCTGTGTAAGCAATGGCTGAGATTTGGTAACTGTTCTTATGGGGATAGATGTATCTTTGCTCATGGAAAAGCAGGTAGTATATTAGTACTCTTTGGCTTAGATCTACATGTTTTTGATACTATTGTTGAAGATTTCAATTTCTGTATGTTTTGTCAATTATGTTTATATATATTGATATATGTTTGTCAAAGCTTCTTTTAAAGAGCTTATAAGCTCATAGGGCTTATAAGATTTTTGTTTGGAGCTTATTATAACTAATAAGTATTCTATCTTGACGGCTCATCTAAGAACTTTTAAGCCCTTTTACTAAAAAGTCTACATTGTTTAAAAATTTGGGACATCTAATTTCTTCAAGATTATAAAATGACTTGCATCTATGAGTGTAAGAAAGTAGGCTGGTAGTATGAGGATTAAATGGCTCTAGTACGTGATCGTTGTTCTCTCTTGTAAGCCTTATTTTGTTCTCAAGTGCTTCATATGTTTATTGCTAACTCATGATATCTTGACTTACTTTCATATTAAAGGAGTTAATAGTTTTTACTTCGTCTTAATTGAAATCAATCATCCATATCTATCTAGTTATTTTAAGTTCTCCAAAAGATTCTTAGGGAGTCGAGGGATTCCATGTTTGGGACAATCACAACCTTCCATTCACGTGGGTCGCACAACATGGAGGGTTGTGATTGTTTAAGAAATAATCCAGCGATCGGGTGGTTGAATCCTAATGGTGATTAATTTGATCGACAGGGCTTACACATCAATATATTTCCAGGAATGAACTTACTTCACAACCCAATGATAAACCATCAAGTCAAATAGGAATCAACGTTGCTGCTACTGCTAACAAGCACAAAAGATATTTCTTGAAGTGGGATGTTGAGAAGATGAGTGGAATCTATGCTGATTGGATCGATGATTGTCAAAATCTCCATTGTCGTTGAGATCAAAGGTGTGAACTGAAAACCCTTCATCAATCTCTGCTTTTCGTCTCTCTGGTAAATGTTGAATAGTATTAGTGTGAAAACGTTTACATTTTGGAAGTAGGTCATGAATTTAGCTGGCAAAGAAATTGTAGAGGTCTTTTGCTTCTGAACTCGTATTTTTGTAAGTCTGTAAACCGTTCTCCTATGGAATGATTTGGAACGGAATGCATATATTACTTTTCAGCGTATATTAGTACAAATTTCAATATTCACTACTTGATCTATGCGTTTTTGTAAAGAGTGACAAGTATAGTATGAACCTTTACATTTTGGAAGTAGGTTAGCGACTTTCGCTGGTTATTCATGAGCTTCCATGAATTCGATCTACGGAGTAAGCCAAATTGGTCATGTGCGGTCCACCATATATGAACGTAGGACTGTCAATGGGCGGGGAATACCCAGACCCAAATCGGACCCACGAAATACCCACAAAAAAATATTTTACCCGGACTCGATCGCTACCCGATGGGTCTAAAAAAAGTTAGACCCGATGGGTCGGGTACATTTCGGGTTGGGTCTGTGTCAGGCAAATGTCCTTGGGTATAGACCCGCGGGTATTTTCATTTGGGTAATGTTTGGATATTTTTCGGGTAAAATACCATCAGGTAAAAATTAGACCGAAACTTTACCCGGACCCAAAGTACCTAGCGTCATCGGGTCTGGGTCTCAGACCCTATGGGTCGGGGCTGGGTCTGGGCAATCTCCACCCATTGACAAGCATATATGAACGATTGTGATTATATCTAGAGTGTATTGGTACCCAAAACTCGGGAAAGTGGTTTCCGTCCAACTTGAATCATAGTTCATTAGCTATGGATATAGTTTGAGAAAGTGATTACTATGAATACAGAGAATCTCATAGAAATTTGAACATATTTCTCAACCAATAAACTGTGCTACGAATACAGAGCTACCTAACATTTACTGCCAAAAAACAGAGGAAAATATTTTCTCAAACTAAAACTAAACCATAAAGTTTGTCTAACATAAACTCAACTACACTTTGGTTTTGCATCATTCTTCAGCTTCTTAATATCTTTAAGTTTGAATATTCTAATAAGCTTCCTCAAATCCCGTCTCATCGAACAAAAGGCGATAACTATAACAATCATCATTTCTGGATATATACAAACATTTTCTTCGTTAGAATCATATTTTCCGGTAAATACAGTTTCCCTCAAAATACCCCAAACGACGAGAGCTAATCCAAATAAGCTCATTCGCCCGCATTTATTCAGACCTAAAAGAGCTGCAGCCACACAAAGGTAACTTCCTGCAATAACCTGTTTGTGAAAAATCACTTATATATAAGCGAAAAACTTTTTCGTTTCGTGTTTATTAGTCAAAATTCATTAAAAAAAACTATTTTGAAATGATTGAAAAGTACAAACCTCCAAGTGTTTGAGATCTGTTATGGGATGTGGCTCTTTTATGTTAGACTTGTATGCATTTAGTAGCTGATTATGGCTTGGAATGGTTGTACCTTGAGTAAAAGACTTAAGAATGGCTCTTGGATAGAGAAGGGCTTTGATCACAACTTGAGGGAATGTTTCACTTGCAATCAATTGGCAAATTGTTATATCTATCGGTGTTTTACATACACCTATTCGACATGGAAATCTGAAAATTTGAAGGCCAAAAACGAACGATATTAGACATAGTCGAGAAATGTATCTAATATATATGAAAAAGGGCCCTGAATAAACTATCAATTCATTATGTTACACGTTTTTATAACTTCACTTTATAATATCATCGTATTTTTTGTTCACATACCCACAAAACGCGGGTTGTAAACAAGTGAGTAGGATGAAATGTCTCACATAAATCAGACTTAGATTATTGCTTCGAACCCATAATAGCGCAATCATGAGATCCTATACACTTGAGCAGTACTAAGTTGAGTTGTGAAACGTTAGGTTACACTATATAATATGTACTGATGGTTCTCATTTATGAATATGGGTATTCTCTTTAATAAATAATTTATATAAGTGCAATGCTACTATTTTACGTTCATGAGCCATGCACTGAGAATCGAGCTGACGACCTAATTAAGCGAGCCCATGGCTCAATAAGGCTTGCAATAAATACAACCTTAATCAATGAAAATTGAATTATTTGATTTACAATAAAAAAAAAACTAGAAATATTAAATACTAGTTTTCTGAGATCTATGAGTATAATATCTGAAAACTACGAAGATGTTTGATTATATCAAAATAGGTACGTATGCAGCTCGAAGTTACAGAGCGCATCTCCAATCCATTTAAACGCTAACTAGTTTTAATTTACGCGATACATATTTGATCCCGCATCATGTACTCATCTAACAACAACTCAGAACATAATATTAGTTCGATTTCACATAGATATGCAAACGAGTATAGTTATTTTCTATCTCGTCCCAATGCCATCAAACAAGTAGAATATTAGAATGATACCATAATACTATCATTTCACTTGACTTGTAAATTTGCACACATTCTACTATACACAAACTTGTGACTTAAATTAAAAGTTTTTGTTTGGAATGGTAACAAATTACATTATATGACCTACTATCAAAATACTATTATCTATCAATAATTTTCTATTACAAATTATTAACAATGAATACAATGAGATCAAATCATCCCCCACTCGAAAAGTTGCATTATTCATTAATGAAAAGAATGACGTAAAAGAAAACAAAACGTCGAATTGTGGGCCAAATCATTGTTTTTAACAAATATGATAATAATGAAGTGTCATTCAATGCTTTCAATAAATATGTCAATTAAATCAAACCGGTAATCAAATGGGCCAAATTAGATTTTCAGATTCATGAATTTTTCAATATTAAATACGCATTTATTGATCATAGAAAACCCTAAAAAGTTGAATAAATAAATTACCTGAAAAGTGGAACTTGTATCATAATTATCAAGAAATACACACGAGATGCCAATTTAGATATGATATCTGCCCATTTTCTTGAAGATAACTCCATTGATTTCACATTTAAGAACAAAAAATTACTGAAATTATCTTTTCGAAACCCACCACAAACCGTCGCAAAGTAATTCAAAACCTACCCAATTGTACAAGAAAAATAGAGAAAATAAAATTAGAGACGGGAAAAAGGTAAAATGACAAAGTGTATCTCAATTTGGATTTAATTTGCATATTAATCCCAAACCCTATTTAGTAATTACTATTATGGTGATTTATTATTGTTATGTGATTTATATTTAAGATGAGCCCTATTAATAGCAGGATATTCTCATATTTTAATTAAAGAATCTTCTATTAATATATTTTGCATAAGAGATATTAAACTTGAAAACATATTTGATAATTATTTATGATCACTATTAATATTATATTACCTTTTATGTGTGATAAAACTTTAATTTTAATTAAAATAACTATTGATATATAATAAAGTATGAACCTATTCAGATTGTCTTTTTGTTATACATGTATACATTTATATGAGCACAATTGTTTTTAGATGATAATAATACTACTATGTACAAAAGATGTGCATATATAATTGAAGACATGTTAATCAAATATTATAATATTTACTTATTAAATTATATGAAAACACAACCAACTTAGAAAGTACTAAGTAACAAGAATGTTTTCTAATATCTATTAATGCAACTAAATTCGAAAGAGAAAAAACAGTAAGTTTATTAAATTTCCAGTGAAAAAATATATAATAAATTAGTTGCATAATTTTACATGTAATAACTTGAAACTATCTCTATTCTTTCTATATTATTGCAAGCATTTCTTTTTATTTATTTAATTTATAATTAATCAAGAATTCCGTATTTAATAAAACTATCTTTATAAGTACTATATATTGTACTAGTTGTGTTATAAGTAATTTTATGATTTTAAATCAAGAGTATTTGTGTCCATTAATGAGTTTATGATGTATTTAAGTAGAGAGTGCACAACTAGTTTGTCCAAAAATTAAAGCAAAAAAATGTCCAAATCAATTAAAATAACACCCCATCTATTTTATTTCCAAGACTGCAACAATAGAAAGCTGTTTACTTGAATTTTGAAATGATCCAAAATTAGATTGAAAAAAATATTAAGTATTATTTAATTTCGCAATTAGAAAAGTATAAAGTTTTGGGTGAAATTTATATTTATCCTTTAATGGTTCTAGATTTTTCTGACCTCAACGCACCTTAGAAAAAGTTGGTTGAAGTAGACTGGTTACTAATTATTATAGTCCTTAATGATTGATATTCAATATATAATTTATACATAATTTATTGGGGAAAAAATTAAAATAAAAGCAAAAAAATTGGCCCTTGGCCTTTAGCACTTAAGTAGGGATAATTGGCTTTTGGCTTATGAACTTGATTTAGTGGAATTACACTTGATTTTAAGAAATAATACTTGATGTTAAATTTGACTCTTGTTAATTTACAACAATTAAGGCCAATTGCAATGCTGTCAACTATAATAATATTATTGATGATGAAAAATATATAGAAAATTAATTTAATAAAAAGATCCAAACTAATAAAAGATAAATACTAATGAGATTAACATAGATAATAAATTAAAAAATATAGTCGTACACAAATACAAATACCAAAATTATAAGAAAATATAATAAACCAAATATCAAAATAATGTAAATATCTTTAACTACCATGAAATTCCCATATATCTTAATTGTTAGAATTTTCACCTTTAAATTTGAAATCTTATATACTTTCAAGTTTCAACTTTCAATCTCTCTTGATTTAATTCTTTTCTTTCTAATCATAGTTTCTACTTTCAACTTAAGAGCTGCTTCTATTTGGCATTTCAAAATATTACACTAGATATTGGTTAAATAGTTATGTTGTTCAAGTCAAAAAGATGTTTTAAGTATAATTAAGTCAAATTAATGATACAATTAATAACTAAGCCAACCTAACACATGAATATTCAGGTTATTGACAAAATTTAGGCTATTCGGTTATTATTTAATTCTTTATCTTTTAGGTTAGAAAGCATTACATTAAAATAATTATTAGTGGAAACTAGTCAATATAGACAAAGTTTATAAAAATATGACATAATATTAAATTGACCATTCAAATTGATGTGTTGAATAATACATGTGATTAGTATGAGTCACATAAGATAGTGTAGTAATTATATACATATAAAATAATAGAAAATGAAATGTATCTTTCAGTAAATATTAATTAATTAATAGCTTCTCCATTTTATATTATTTAAAATCAGTTTTAATCTTTGAAATAAGATGTAACATAATCCTAAATTTCAACTCCTAATTATATTTTGAATGGCATTGAATATTATTCAATTAACTTTTGAAAATTTGACAATTTTTATGAGGTGATGATGACATTTTTTTGACCTTTGATTAAATTTTAAATTTAATTTAATCACCGAATTCAAAGGCTTAATAATGAATGGTCATGAAAGGAGGCAATCCAATTATTATATATAGAAGTGTCCCATTTTTCATAGTCATGGACACTTTCTTACTTCCGTAAGTCACTTATATCCATATAAATTAATATAAATACTCCTGAAAAATTATACAAAATATTAATATTCATATTGAATATAAATATAGATATACGTTGAACGTTTCTTCTATATGTCCCAAATTTAGAGGAGAAATAATATTTAATTTGACATAATGTAGAAAAAATATAGAACATGAAAAGTTATACGAGCCGGATAATTTTATTAATAATATTGTATATATATTTTTAATGTTAATGGACCTATTATTTTTAACCTTATTAAATATATATATATATATATATATATATATATATATTGACGTATTGCATTCTATAATTTTTATTTTTTTCTTCGTATAATCATATGTACATTATAATTTTTTCAATGCACGCTCATCATGTCCCAACAATTAGTGTACTTATTATATATAGTGGTGTACATGACTTAGACGAATAATACATATAAAAGCTATAAAATTTACATAAAATTTAGCCAAATTGCATGGTGTAGATAAAAATTAATAAAATTGCACAGTTTAAGATTCTACTTGATTTCATTAGATTTGCTTTGATCAAATTGCCCTAATTATCGGTATCAAATAAACACCACAATCTTTCCCAGATTACGTATAATATTCTCAAATCATTTGTCCTCTTTTTTTGTCTCTTAAATCTTCCTAAAGAAAAGTAAACTCATATTTATTATAATATTTTATTATACATGTATTTTGCACAATATATAATGTAAAATATAGGATCAACGTCATTTGGAAAGTGATGATCTGAAGGAGTATAATATTTCTGCAACTACTATTCTGTTATTTCTATTTTTAAATCTAAGTTAGGAAAAATACACATTTTACAATGTATAGAGAATGGTATAAAAGTGGAAATAAAATTTTGGATTTTTTTTCTAGAACAATCTCATGTGTTTGTTCGAAAATAATTAAAAACCTTCGTGTTAAAGAAATAGGCATAATATGTGAACCACCTTTCCATTTGAAATGTGTAGTTTTTCTTGTTTATAACCTTTATTAACATACTAATTTGATATTTATAATATTATTTCTATACAGTTTTAAAAAAGGAATGTTATTTTACTAAAAAATACACATATTTTCTTCTAGTTTTTAACATAAAGGGAATGCATGACTTACTTTTTATTTATACAAGAGTTGATTAACCAATTTTTTAACAATTTTTGTATTTTATAAAAATTCTAAAATTTTAATTAGCACAATTAATGTTTTTTTGTCATAACCCATTAAATAAAATTAAATTATGGAACAAAGGGCAATCAAAACAATGAGTATGGCAATTTTCATCTCCTTCCCCCATCAACCCCACTATCCCTTCCCATTAATACACCTCCTACTTTATAAATTTTGCATTTATGTAGACTTGGATGGCTCTTTATTTCTCCTTTTTTCCAATTATGATTGCATTGAAAATTTAATAATGTAACAATCAATTTAGGAATAATAAATCACTAAATAAAATAACCTATATAAAATTGTTTGAATAATTTTCAAAAAAAAAAAAAAATTATCTCATAACACTAAATAAATAAAATATTTAGACCTTATAAACTGTTTTTAAAAAGTAACCTAACCCGACCTTATAAACTCATGATATGTAAAACATTTTAAATAATCTTAACCAAACATCTCTTAAATTCCCACTTGATCCCAAAGTCGTCATGCCTTTTGGTAACTATCTTTTTTTTTTTTTCTTTCTCAAAATAAAGAAAAACAACACATATAGCACCAAAATTAATCAAAAATTTTGGAGTTGACCCCAAAAGTGACCTAAAACGAAAACAACAAAGCCCATATATATATATATAAAATTGTAAATACATGCACATATAGATACAAATGAGAGCATGTATATCTATGTATATATCATATGAGAAAAAAAGTCTCAGCCTATAAACCCTCCACCCCCACAAAATAATTCACAACCCTTCAAAGTTTTCTCCAGAAAAATCCAAATAAACACACAAACAAAAATAATATCAAATCATACAAGATACAAAAACCAAAAAAAAAAAAAAGTTTAAATAAAATTTGAAGAATTTCCATGGCAGGTTTACAGAGATCACAAGTATCTTTCAGAAGACAAGGCTCATCGGGATTAGTATGGGACGATAAATTCTTGTCTGGTGAATTGAATCAAATTGCAAATCAGCAAAAAGAAGAGAAAAAGATTAATAAAGCTGCTCAACATGATCGTAAAAACGACGCCGTCGCTATGAGCTCATCGCAACCGTCGGCTTTGACTGTCGAGAGGAGCCGATCCAACGGTGGACGTGGATACCGTACTGGAAGAGCGTCGACGGCGATTGAGCCGCCGTCTCCTAGGGTTTCAGCTTGTGGGCTTTGCGGTGGTTTTGGGAAAAGTAAGAAGACGCGCCGCCGGCCGCCGACGTCCGGGAAGCGCGTGATGTGACGCTCCGTGAAAATTGAGGTGGGACAATTTGGAAAAATATTGAATAATTATGTTTTTTTTAAATAAAATTATGTGTTTTTGGTAGTTTTTTCTTAAATTTAGTTTTAGGAAGTGGAATATAGTTTTTTATTTTTAATTTTTTTGAGTTGATGTAATATATGGGTGCATTTGGATGTTATCTTTGGAAACTGGTACTATTTTATTTTATTTTCTAGCTCTTAAAATACACGAATGAAAATTTATCTATAATTAATAGTCATGGATAAATGTTTGTAATGAATTAATTAATTATCATTTCATTTTTTCATGTTAATGAAGGTTTTTCACACTAAATGTTCATTTTTTTTTTGACATTTCATATTCATTTTGTTTTTACAAGAAAAATAATTTTTGGATTTTATTGTAGTTTTGTTTTGTTATTTTGAATGGTCTTTGAGAAACAAAAGTTTGAATGGCCAATCTAGAAAATTTAGTGGTCCAAGATGAATGTATCTATATTGCAAGAGTTTTGCAGCAATAACAAAATCCCTCTGAAAAATGTAAAATGATGTAAATTTGCTCATATAAATAATATTAGCATTCTAAATATGCTATTGATATTCAACTATTCAAAATAAATTTCTTAACAAAAATAATGAATGTGGAGCTCAAATAGTAATTTTAGATCTCCAAAATCAACTTTCTTTATGTATTACATGATTAAGGTGGCCTTAGTGGAACTTAATTGGAATTTTTTTTAAACTAACAATAGTGAAAACTAAAGAAGTTTTTATGTTTAAGTCATTATTAATATAAAAAATTTCTATGTAGAGTATCAACAATTATATGATAAGAAAAATAATGAAATTAATACGAATATGAATGAAAGGATACGGCACAAATTGGAGGATCTTTCTAGTATAAGACAAAGAGATTAATATATGATCTTATCAATAATTAATCATCATTATTTCTTAGATAGTGTTAATATGTGACTTTCATCACATTGTGTGGTCTCAAATTATTTTTAATTATTAAAGTTGTTAGACTACCGAATTTGACCTTAACTAACCCATTTCTGGCCTTGCTCCAATTTTTTTTGAAAAACATGAAATAGTTGATTTTCTTAATGGTTAGTGCTATATAATCTGATTTTTTTTTATATGCTAATTTTGTTGATATAATATTGGTGATTGTTAAGAAATCCTGAAATTCAATACAGCTATATATATAATAAAAAAAACTAGACATAGATATAATAATTGTGACACTTTTTCAAAAGCTATAACAAAGAAAAGAAACACTTATAAATGGAATATATAATTTCTCTTCATTAAAGTTTGAAAGGTAAAATCAATATCAGTAGCAAATCATTACTAGGTATTTAGGACGTGATTGGTATGAATGAATGAAATTGAGTGGGAATGGAATGCTATAAGGAATGGAATTAAGATGGGAAAGGAATGATATTAATTTCATAAATACTATGATTGGTATACTCAAAAAATGAGAAAGGAATTGAATTATTATTCATTTATTTGTTCCAATCAAGCAATTAGTGATAAAAAATGAATTTGAGAAATGTGATATTTTTTTAATATATTTTATATGTTTTGTATATACGTATATTTGTGTTATTTATTAAACTTGAATAAAAATTTGTATCCAATCTAATTCTTTTAAATTTAAATGATGTGAGATTTTAAAACTTTCATTTAAAGAAAAATAACAAGAGACACGACGAAAAAAGTGGAGAAAGCAATGAAAGACGGAAAAATATAGTCCGTAGATGATAATTGAAAAGTTATATATGTATTATTGTCTATACAATAATCCACGTTTTCTATTACATTTTTATCGATAAACTAGTTTAAGGATGAGGTATTATTTATTAAACGCACTTATTTTAAATTTTGTCAATGCAATTTTGTATGTTTTCTCTATTCTTGTTACATTTGAAATTATATTTATTATAATTAAAGTAATTCTTATTGATAAAAATATTTTCGACTATGTAGGAAAAATAATATGCATCTTTTTTTGTTTTTTAAATGCATTTAAATATTTTTTTTAATTTATTAATTATTTATATTATTTTTAAAATAATTTAAGACAATTAATTATAAGTAGAAAATATATATATTGCATTTGTTAATCTTTCAAGACTTTTTTTTATTAGTGTGAAAAAAAATAATTTTATCACAAGAAATAAAAAAAGTTAAGTCACAATAGATAAGGAATAGCTAATACCAAGGAGGATGGAAGGTATCACTATTCCCATACCTATGGGAATATGGATTCCAACAGGAATGATTATTCCCGACATAAAAACATACCAATCATAGTAATGGGAATGAACTCAGGAATGTTGATTCCATTCCTACCTCATTCCAGTATACCAATCATGTCCTTAGAATTTAACATATTCTTGTAATTATAAAGTTGCCATTTTTTTTTATTCCTTTTTTCTCTTTCTTTTGTCTCGTTAAGCAAATAGGCTAATTCACCCATAAAATATATGATTTTCTAAATTGAGCAAGAAATAAAATCAAGTCACAAATATAAGATTTTCTTAGGATTTTATTTTATTTTTATCATTGCATTATCAAGATATAATTGGATAAAGTTTAAGATAAAGAATATTGATGAATACGTGATATGGTAGACAACCCCATTAATAAAAATTATTTCTTTAATATTAATTAAATATAATATGATATGGATAGACATTATTGTGAAGGATATTTTCGTCCACCAAACCTCCATTAAATGATGAAAGCTTTATAGTGGAAACTCATTTATTCTTTAACTTTATTATTTTGCAAATTGCAACTCTATGTCTAATTTCATCTCTTTTTTTTTTTTGTGGTCCATTAGTCTATCTTTCATACTTCAATAATTAATATTATGTTCTTTATCACAACTTATCCCCTTCCCCTAGTACTTATGGATATATGCCATAAATTTATCTTTAATAATGTGGTTCCAATTTTACGTTCGAGTTATTTAGCAAGTCTAATTAATACCACTTGTTTGACTTCTTTTTGTCACATTTAATTATCTTTAATAATGTGGTTCCAATCTTACGTTCGAGTTATTTAGCAAGTCTAAATTTATCTTTAATAATGTGGTTCCAATCTTACGTTCGAGTTATTTAGCAAGTCTAAATCTAATTTAATTGAATTTCTTCATGCCAAACCCTATGAGTACAAAAAAATCAATCAAAATCGAACATCCTCCATCAACCCATAACAATCTCATATATATATATATATTTATATAGCTAGACAAGATGTTTCATGTGTTATGGACTAGTAAAGTCCTGTCCATATTATCTAAACACATTATAAAACATGACATGTGACATTATAAAACCCTAAAAAATATATGAATGGTAATCAATTTAACCTTATTCGATTTCATATTTACAAGTGGTCGCATGTGGAAATTAACGTATGGGCTGAGTGTGCTGCTCCCTACTCTTGCACTAGGCAAAGTGATGGAAATAAACATATCAAATGATTGTTGATGATTTTGTAATATTCTGAACTTAGAATTTTTTTGTACAAAATTTTACATTTCTATTATATTCTTCACTTAAATATATAATGTGATTGAAAATTATAATACTATATAACATTCTAATTCTTGTGTAAGTTTAGGTTTCAGATTTTAGGGTTTATATAACTTAATTAGGGTTTATATTCTTGTGTAATAATATATATATATATATATATATATATATAACATTCTAATTCTAATGTAAGTTTAGGTTTCAGATTTTAGGGTTTATGTAACTTAGGGTTTAGGGTTCTATTACATTTATTTTTTCTTTTTGCTTAACCATAAAAACATTATGGTTTAACTTGATGAGTCTTAAAATTCATAATTTGAGTAGTTACTCAAGATAATTCAAAAAGTGCATACATTAATGTTTACTTAAAGTGGTTCTTCATAAATTGTAAGTTGCAAATAATAATTAATACTTCTTGCTTAATTCAAAACTACAGCAATTTTTGTTGCAAAACAAATTAACTCCTATTAATCAAATTTCACCAGAAAACTCAACTTCTGCTCTTATATATAAGAGACCCTCTACTTTCTCGAATTTGCAAATCAAGTCCAAACAAATAAACAACATAGCAAACATGACAATTTTTAGTACATCATATATTTTGATTCTTATATCTATCATCTTTTTGTCAATCACTTCATCATCATCATCATCAAATAATCGAATTTCAGATACCGATATTAAGCATTTATGCTCGAAAACTAGCAATCTTGCTCAATGCTTTAAGCTCTTGAAATCTGATTATCGCGCTTCAAATGTGAATGCAAAAGACTTAGTTGAAATTTCGGTTGATTTGGCTTATGAAAAGGCCAATAAAATCCGGTCCCAATTTAACGCCTTTGCCAAAGCAACCCATAATTCTCATTTGAGAAATATATACAATTCGTGTTCTAAAAAATACAATGATTTTATTCACGACCTTGAAGTTGCTAAAAAGGACCTCAAATTAGGTGCTTATGAGAACATGAAAGTTCAAGTTGAAGATGCTTATGATGAAATCAAAGTTTGTGAGAAATTGCTTAATGATTTATCTAGTGATCATGCACACATGAAGAAGCAAAATCTAGAACTTGAATTTCTTATTAGCATTGTTAAGGTTATGATTGATAATTTGAAGAAGTAAGATTTATGTTTATTGCATGGAAAATGTTGATTTATGCTATATATGTAATAAGATGAATGTCATTTTTAATATTAATAAAAAAATATGATAAGTATTATTATTTGTTTCTTGACCATTGATTAACAACTTTGATTTTACAGAAAATGTAATCTACCAAGTGTGCTATTAGTGTTATATTGTTTACCAGCAAAATTGATGGAAGAACGCAATGTTAATTTCACTTATTGGCTGTGAAAGAATTTTTTATATGGCTAAATTTTTAATGGATTCATTGGTTATTTTTTTTAGTAATTTTTATATAAGTACAAAAAAATTGTATTTTTTTGAGTTTGTTTTAACCTTGTAAACAACCTAACTTATTTCACAATTTATAAATAACTTTTGTAGTGTCTTTGTTTGGACTTGTATGTTGTTTAGTAGTATGATATTGTCCAATACTTTTAGAATTTAGTTAATTTTCGATTATGTTATATAGATTTTTGAATTGATTTTTCTATGCTAAGCTTAGTTTTTCTTATGTGAAATATATTTTTAGACTTAGTTAAACAATTATAAAAAGATTACAACTTCTATACTAATATTCTTAAATATTTACTTTTATCTTTATGCCAATGATTTATCTTTTTAAACAATAATTTCAGATTCTCTATAAAAAAAAAAACATAGTTTGACGGTTCGATTTCTAAAGTAAAAATCAAAATCGTACCGAATAACCCCTATAAGTAAACCTAAAGGTCTGAAATCGGGCGTTAAGACCCGTTTTGGTAAAATACATATTTATAATAATTAAAAAAAACCAATTGAAGTGGGTCAAATCGGCCCACAAACCAAAATCAATCAGGCAGATTTGGCCCAACAGCCTTAAGGGGCCGGACCCCTTTAGGCCCATTAAGCCTTATAACCCAATATTAAAGGACCGGCCCATTAAGCCCAATGTCAAGCTTGTCATCTTTATATACACCAAACTCAAAGCAATGATCTAATAAAAGTCAAATAGACAGCAATCTGAAAGTCAATAAACTATATATATATCTCTCTGCAAAGTCAAACAACCAAAACAAAAAGTCTTCCTTGTAAGAACTTAGACAGAAAATGAAGAACCTCAGATCCTCTTCTTCTTCAAATGCTTTTTCTTGTCATTTGAAATCTTATTTTCTTTTTATCATCATTTATCTGCAGTTAATTATCTCAAATGCAAATGGGTTTAAATTTAATCCATTATTTCAGCTCCCAACAAATGAGATTTACAGAAACATTTCTTGCAGCTCAAAACCTTTAGTTCTTAACGTCCATGATTTTGGTGCTAAAGGAGATGGATTTACTGATGACACTAAGGTATGTATATATTCTTTACTTGAGTAAATTAACTTCAAAATTTCATGGGAAAATTACAAAACCACTCCTCACAATTTGGAAATTACATAAAGTCCCCCTCATGTTAAGCATTTCTTACCATTACACCCGTATTTAAAATTCCTGCAATTTTA
Organism: Verbascum thapsus; assembly: GCA_963669365.1. Lineage (NCBI taxonomy): Eukaryota > Viridiplantae > Streptophyta > Magnoliopsida > Lamiales > Scrophulariaceae > Verbascum > Verbascum thapsus. Next base: position 4,927,659 of record OY770108.1, read on the forward strand.
TCCCTGCAAACCTTACAAATTACCTCTTGAGGGGGTGTGTTGGTAATTTTAAATGAGGGGAGTTTTTAGTAATTACACAATAAAGTGAAGGGTCTGTGTGTAATTTTCCATCTCTCTGTTTTCTTTTCTTTTTTTCCTTTTTTATGTATTTTTTCTCATTTACTATCTGAAATAATTAACTTGATTTGTATAAAATGACTGTGGTTTTTCATTTACTTGACTTGCAGAAAACTTGTTGCATGTTTTTAATTATTAAATTCTGAAATTTCATGTGTTTACATGTATGAAGAAATCATCAATCTTATGTTTAGAACAATGCTTTAATGTGACATTCACCAAATTCATCTAAAATCAGAACCCATATTATATTTGGCCTTGATTTGTTAATTAT